>QANY01013534.1:0-190436 GCA_003255025.1 Datisca glomerata
GAAAGTGTTACTTATTTCTTTTATTAAGGAATCCATGGTCACTGAAACGAATTTGATTACTATGGAAAGAATAACCCAATTTATTCATGAAGGATAAAAATAAAGACGATTCATGCAAACTGAAATTGAACCTTAAGAAGATGAAATCTTAACCGTTGTTGAATCTGGAGGAGAGTTTGTGAAATTTTTGACAAATTAACGAAGATGGAGAAGCAATTATGACTAAATTTGAATGAAAAATAGTGGGTATGCATAACATGTATCGTACATGTGCCGAATCAACAAACATTTGAAGGTCGGAGGCGTGAGTTGTGATGGATGGAGAAACTTTAGGGGGCCAGTGGGGAAGAGATTAAAATTTAGAGATAAAGTGATTTTGGATTAAGGTGCATGAGAGTTCTAGGATATTATCTCAAAATGAAAAAGAAAAGAAATGCAATCCAAGTAGCTATATAAAGATGAAGAGGGGGAACATTGGAAGAGAGGATGTTGACTTATGGTTTTTGAAATTATTGAAGAATTTTAGCAAAACAAAAGGAGCTTTCTTCGAGGAACTCGATTTGATTGAGATTGTTATTATTATAAATTCTACTTTGATCTAATAACGTTTCTAATTGAGTTTCATTTTTCTGTTTTCATCTCATTAATAATTTTATTAAGCTAATTGTGTTACATTGTAATATATGTATTATATTAAGCACGTAATATGTTAACTATTTTAGGTTTAATGTGCTTCATTTATTTTTGCTTCGGCATTATAATTTTATTGCTCCAATATATTTGATCTGGTTCAACTTCTTATCATCGATGACTATTATTTTCTTTAATAATAGTTAACGTGTAAAACTGAACAAATTTATGGTAGCAAATTAAAAATTAAACTACATAAACTCACATTATTTTGTACAACTTAGAAGTTTATACATCATTAAGCTTATCTGTAGAGATCGGAACCTATGATTAAGCTAGACAACTTTGTTTTTGCTAAAGGCAAGTATATTTCAACAAAAAATGTACAGTAAACTAAGGGCATATCCCTAGTATAAATAAAACAAACCACAAACTACCATCCAAAATAATCAACAAAACTATGACTAACTAAACCACCTGAGCGCTTAAATAAAAGTACTCCCATTCAAACCCCAATTAGTCTGCAACAACATTTAAGTCGGTTATAGGAAAAATTTTCAACCATAACCACTCCTTAATTGGTCGAACTGTACAAAGAAACAAAACTATGGTATTGCGCATAGGCTCGTTAAAATATCTACAATTCATTTCAAGCCAAACAAAGTAGACAACAAACATTAAAAAAAAGTTGAAGTAACAATGATCTTAAAGTCCTGCCTTTACACTGGATCTTTAATCGAAGGAACAGATCAATCCAGTAACTTCATCCAAATACTACAATTCCAATAAATCTAATAACTTCCTCCAAATTCGATGAAGGGAATCACACAAACAGAATAGATGATTAACATTTTCCATCCCATTAACACAGAATAAACATGTAAGACTAGCATAAATATTTCATTTAAGAGCATTATCCTCTGTGGCCAACTTATTCCTGCCAGCTAACCCACAAATAAAACTGCATCTCAGAATACAATCTGAATCTCAATCATATTTATGCCAGAGAACCACAAGGCAAACATGACCCAAAAGGATCTCCATCAAGCCAATACCACAAAGCATGTTAATTAATACAACTAACTTTAGTAGAAAAAGTCCAGCCAACTTGAAGGATAATACTTCTAGCATACCTGAGAAAAAGAACACCAAAATGATGCCAAGGATCAGACATAATATAATTGGATTCATCATTGCCAATTGAATTTGCATGTGACTCTCATAAAATCTCTAATCTTCAAAAGCTTCTTCCAAGATCATGAAGGATTAGAAACACTCTTCACAGTAAAGTAAAGACATTCCTTAAGAAGAAAATGATGACACCAAACCACCCAAAGCGAGTAAGAAGTTCTATATACCAAAAACTAAATATGTTTAGCCATAATAGCTTTATTCCAAACTTGCTGCTTTCTAATACCCAGCCCACCACATTTAAGATCTTGACATACATCAAACCAAGCAACTTTCACCTTAAGAATAAGTCTTAGAAGAACCCGACCACAAAAAGTTCCTGATAGAAGGCTCAACACCCTTCATAGGGTGTTGAGCCTTATGAATAGAAATCAAGACCGCTTTAAAGCACTCCGAGGAGAAAACTTACGACCTTGGTAACCTCTATCAATTCCTGGGGAAGGAGAATATTATCAGAAATTCTCTTACAAGGCACAAAAGTTGTTTTGTTGATATTCATAAGACTAGATAAGACTGATTTTATCATATCAGCTAACAACTTCGTAATACACTTATAAATGATGGTACGATTGTTAGATTCAAAATCTCTTTCGATATAAACCATATTTCAATAAAACCCCAAGATCTCATGTTGAACACACCAATAATTAAATTAAAATAGAGAGAATGATGGTACGATTGTTAGATTCAAAATAGAGTTAAATTCAAAATCCCTTTCATTTTTCTCTCTAACGATGATATATTAGGGAGAATAGAACGGTTTCCCTATATCGTATGACCTAGGGACCATACAAATTATAAAGAGATAACATCTCTGTTATCTTTTGGTATTTCTATTTTAACCCATCATGAAAATATAAATTACCTTAAAGTCTGTATATATTAAAGGGTCCACAACCTATCAGATACATTAAAACCCCAATTATCCAAACCTTAATAGATCATTTTTAATTGAGTTTAACTTTATTTGACAGTCTGCAACACATAATTATTTTACACATAAGTTCGACGTTGGATTAAGGATCCAACAATCTCTCTCTTGAACTATGTGTTAAACCTTATAATTATGTTTTGCCAAAACTAAATGAATGTCTTCAACTTTGCAGTCATTACCGTAATGTATCTATAACCAATCTGGTCCATCAATCACACCGACGTAGGATCAAAGCGACCTTTGTTACATCAATCGTAACTCAACCTAACAATGGTCGTGTATATCAGTGTAACTGAATGTCATGGATTATGATGTGGATGTGTATCATGGAAATTTCATGTAATGTGATCTTAATATGCCTATTTCTAACTGGTCCTTCTTAAACTTTAGTGAGATCAAACCATACTAGAATCAGAGTGTGAATTAACCAAAATTTTATTTCTGCAGAAATTACCTTAAAATATCCATAAATCGAAATAACTAAAAATATGTATATGTAGAAAAGAATCCAAAATCACAAACTTCCACTAAAACTGAATATCATCAACTGATATGACACCCATAAGAGTAGTGTGCTCATGAAATTGTTTGGGTGGCAATCCTTTAGTAAGCGGATCCACAATCATGGAGTTTGTTCTGACATGCTCTATATACAACTGTCCACTCTGAACTCTTTCCTTAACAACCAGAACTTGAAATCTATGTACCTCGACTTTGTTGAGCTTCTGTTGTTATTAGAATAGAGGACTGCTGATTCATTGTCACAAAATAACTTAAGTGTCTCATAATACCGTCCATTATCTGTAACATTGTGACAATATTTCACAGTCATATTCCATGATTGGATGCCTCATAACATACTATCTTGACATCCAGCAAAATCGGAGTCAGTATATCCAACGATCTCAATCTCATCCACCCTCTGAAATGTGAGCATGCAATCTTTTGTTTCTGTGTAAATCTCTTTGCGACAAGACGAGCATTGTATCTTTCCACATTACATTTTGAATCCCTTTTGGTCTTATAAATCTATTTGCAACCAATGGATTTCGCACCTTCTGGTAATGGAACAAGATCACACACGTCATTGTCCTTCATGGACTTAATCTCCTCATTCATGGCATCGATCCACTTTTGAGAGTTATAACTTTTCATGGCTTGACGGAAGTTGATCGGATCATCTTCCATCATACCAATGTCAACCTCATGTTCTTGGGATAAATTCAATATAATCATCTGGCACTACACTTCTCCTCTCTCTAGTGAATCTCCTTAATGTCATAGGTTCTTGAGGTGCTAGAGTTTATTCTTCCAGAATAATCTCTTGAATGAGAGGTTATCCGATATTGTCTTGTGTAGTGTCATGAACAAGGTCTGGAACACAGTCCTGATCAATGCTAATAACACATGTGGGAATGTGAACATATCCCTCTTGAATGAAAAAATCCCTAACTGTATCTCCCCCCGCAAACTCAGCATCCTCAAAGAATCGAGCATTTTCCATCTAAAAAAATGACCTAGTTGTGGGATCATAAAACTTGTACCCCCTGAATCTTTTACAGTATCCAACAAAATAACAACTCACCGTCTGTAAGTCCAATTTCTTTTCATTAGGCCTATAAGGCCTTGCCTCAGCTGGACATCCCCAAACGCGCAAATGCCTTAGACTAGGTTTCTTGTCTGTCCAAAGCTCATATGGGGTTTTAGCAGTCACTTTAGTTGGAATTATGTTAAGGATATATGTTGCAGCCTTAACTACTTCACCCTAGAGTGATTCTGGTAAGGTCGAATAATTAATCATACTTCTGACCATGTCCTTAAGCGTTTTGTTTCGTCTTACAGCAACATCATTCATAGTGGGTGAACTTGGCATAGTGTACTGTGGGACGATACTGCATTCCTCTAGAAATTTAGCAAACGGTCCTAGACGTTGTTCACTTGAACCATCATATCCACCATAGTACTCACCACCACGGTCAGATCTGACACTTTTAATCATTTACATTGAGTTGATTCTCAACTTCAGCCTAAAATTTTTGAACATGTCCAATGACTGTGACTTTTCATGAATAAGATATTCGTAGCCATATCTGGAATAATCTCCTATGAACATTATACAATACTGTTGATCATTCCAAGCAACTAAAGGGAATGGTCCACAAATATCCGTATGAATAAGTTTTAATATGTCCTGAGTCTTGTTGGCTTCAAATCTCTTTTCATCAATTTGTTTACCCTTTATGCAATCAACACAAACGTTAAAATTTGTGAAATCTGAGGGACCGAGAGTTTCATCTGACACAAGTCTCTCTATTCTCTGTTTGAAGATATGACCCAATCTCTTGTGCCACAAAGTAGCCGAATTCTCACTAGTTAATTTTTTTAGTACCTCGTGTACTTAATTGCAGGGATTCCTTAATTGAAATAATTGTATCAAGTAAATAAAGATTATTGTAACATGACAAATAACTGGAACCAACCAATTTAAATCACAAAACAAACCATAGTTTTCATCTCCAAATGAGCAAGCATAATCAACTTTTTCTAAAAAATTTTATTGCCTCAATTTCAACCTTCTTGTCATTGCCCACATAAATGTATCTTTCAACATCACTTAGCCTTCGATAAGTGAAGCAACCATGTATAGACTCACTGGTGTGAGTTATTGCACCAGAATCTATCCACCACATGTGTCTAGCAACCGAACTTAAATTAACATTAGAACAAACCAAATTAAGAAACACACATTTCTTAGCACGCCAAAATTGCTCCTTCTTCTGCCCTTCAGCTCCACAGAAGTAACAACTATTTCCTTCTGAATCAACCGATTTCTTTTGTTGTTTCTTGCGTGCCCTAATCCTTAATGGTAGAGGCCAAGTAAACACTCTCTGCTTTTTCATGTTACACTCTTTCATCTTTCTGAACACAGTGTGAGATGAGCATATTCAGATACCAAGTCTCTTCCTGAAAATTGAAGCTCACCTTAACCTGACTGAACTGTGCTGGAAGGGATATCAGAACCAGATGCACAAGTAAGTCCTTAGAGAGTTCGAGCCTAAGTGCTTGCAACCTTGAAACAAGATGAGAAATCTCCATGATGTACTCCATGATGTTGCCTTTTACCCTTATACCCTATCGAAATTAGATCCACCAAGAGCGTACCATTTTTTGTCTTTCCTTTCTTGACAAACCTATTTTCAATATCCGCAAGGAAATTCTTAACCATAGTAATTTTTTTCAGATGTAGTGCCCCTCAATGTTACTGAAATGACATTCTTCGTGATCAGCATACACATGTGATTTGATTTCTCCCACATTTCCATATCCCTCTTTTCATCAGAGATACTTTTAGACGTAAGAGGTGAAGGAAAATCAATCCTTAATACAATATCAAGATCCATAATTCCAAGAACTATCAAGAGATTATCTTTCTAGGACTTCAAGTTTGAGCCATTTAATATTTTATTTACTTGATGTTGGCATTAGCTTGAGTAATAACTTAATAGAGAACAATTAACTAACTTACAAGCTTACATAAATCTCAAATAACAATAATAAATTCAAACAAAAGTAAACTCCATCTCAAGACGCCGGACACTCCATTAATATTACGACTTTGTCCAAAAATATCAACTTGTAAATGACTTATTGGTGTAATAATCAAACACTAATGATAAATAACATGTCAAACGAGAAATCTTTCTTTGAGCCGATTTATTGTTCACATGTAAAACTGAATAATCATCACGTATTTATTACCACATAAGCACATGCAATTCTATCAAATAATTATCTTCTTTTGGGCCGATAAATATTCATATAAGTTACACGCACACATAACTTTCTATATTTCAAGACAAACTAATGTTCACAAGAGATATCACTTTGGTGACATGTTGTTTCAACTAATTCATCTTAAAATATATAACATACTAATGTTCGAATTTAAAATTGTACCAAATATAAACCTTAAATTAATTGATAAATAATTAATTTTATGATCCTTAGAAATTACTTTTGAAATTATTTTAACTAAAAAACCGTAAAAATTCAAAACAGTTTATTTGATAATCCTTAAAAGTTGTTTTGAAATTATTTTAGCAAAACTGAAAATAATCAGAATAATTTATTTGAAAATTATTAAATTAAAATTAATTTTACGATCCCTAAAAATTAATTGATCCGTAAAATTAATTCTAAATTAATTTAATAAAACAATTAAATTTGAAAAATAATTAAATGTCAGGGCTGGTTCCCCAGCCCTCCCAAAAATTGGCTGTGGGCAAAGCCACGGCGGCTTCCTTACAGTCGCGTCCTTGGCTGCGACTTTCTATGGTAGTCGTGGCTAGGGCCGTGACTTTCTTCTTCAGAAAGCCACGACCAAGGCCGCGACTTCTTCTCACCAGCGCGGCCAATCCGCCACGCCGGTCACCTTCCACCAGCGATAGTGAGACCGCCGACTGGTAGTTCCAAAATCAAACAAAAAATACCGTAAAAAATTATTCTCAAATCTAATAAATCGTCAAACAATTATTAAATTCAAGAATACCGAAACGTAAACACCAAAAAACACCTATGATCATGGATCTAGAACATAATAGATCGATTCTCAATGATTCAATATGAGTTGCTTTTATACCACTTGTTAGATTCAAAATCTCTTTCGATATAAATCATATCTTAATAAAACCCAAGATCTCATATTGAACACACCAAGAATCAAATCAATATAGAGCGGAAGCGTACCTGAATCCATGAGATAAATCATTGTTTAGAGCCGAGCGGTTGGCCTTCCAGATCTATACAATTCTCTATGTGAGAGTCCCCTTTGACTAAGCCTCTCAGTTTTCTCTCCAACGATGAGATATTAAGGAGAATAGAACGGTTTTCCTATATCGTGTGACCTGAAGACCATAACCACTTATAAAGAGATAACATCTATGTTATCTTTTGGTATTTTTATTTTAGCCCATCATAAAAATAAAAATTACCTTAAAGTCTCTACACATTAAAGAGTCCACTAGGGGTGTTCAAAAATCGTCCAGACCAGTATAATTCGATCCGGACCGGACCGAAGTTGATCGGTCTGGACAGTTTTTTCTCATATTTGGTCGGTTCGGTCCTCCTTTTAGAGAGGATCGGACTTTCAGTTCGGTCCAGAATTTCAATCAAATCTGGACCGGACTGACCAGACCAACTGTTTAATATGTATAAAATACTTTTTCAAGTAACAAGTGACTTTTTCCCATTCCCACATCAGAAAGGAAATAGAGAGTTAATGTGGGAATGAGTTATAAAAGTACTACATCTACCTTTCATGATAAAGTAAGCGCCCACATGTGTGTGCTATTAAAGCATGCCTTGAAACAAGGCGTATTTATCACGTGTATAATATGTTCAATGTATTAACCGTGTATTAAACTTTTAATCTGAAAATTACGTGTATTTATCACGCGTGTAAAACACGTACTTAGACCGTAAAATTCATTCGAACCGACAGTTGAAGTTCGGTCTGGTCGGTTTAGAATTTTTGTAGTGTCTTGGTCGGTTCAGTCCTCAATATAGGAGGACCGTAATTTTTGGTCTGGTCTCATTTTCTTCCAAAAATCCGACGAGACCGACCGTTGAATACCCATAAAATTCACAACCTATCAGTTACATTAAAACCTCAATCATTCAAACATTAATAGATTATTTTTAATTTAATTTTATTTAATTGTTTATAATATAAATTTAATGTTAGATTAAGAATCTAACAGTAACAATTAAATTAAAGAGAATGTATGTTATTAAGTGTATTCTTACGGAGATGAGAGATTACATGGATTGGGAATTGAAATTCAGATCTAGAGATTCAAAGCATTAATTTAGACGGTCAGGCTGCAAAGCCTCGACCCTATTAGGTACTTAATTTGAAAATATAAAATTTCATTGATTATTCAAGCTCAATTACTAGGTAGAACTATGAAAAATGTCAAAAAAATAAAAGTAAATGTACCTAATTTATTTAGGCCTGTATAATATTAAATTAGATACCTCAACTATCTTGATCATTTTTACAATAAAAAAATTTTCAGCAATTTTGATAGTTCACGGTAAATATACGGTTTTATTTGTCATTTTTCAAAATTACTATTAGTGATGTTTAATTTAAAGACAATGTAGTGATTCTGAAATTATAGAAGTATAAATTTATCTAACTTTATTTCTCCACGATTCCATAGAGTTTTTAGTATGATCATTGATAATAGATTATACATTATCTAATGGCTCTAGAAGTGGTTATAATTTGGAGGCTATGTAATTCAACATTGCAACTTTGGGTTACCTATTATAGAATATTGTTTGTGGCATTTTCCTTTGGTAAGTCTAATTCTTCAAGGCCAGCTGTTTCATCATGCTCATCTCTCTGTTATTTGAAAACGAATGGTTGGGGAAGCCCTACGCAAATAGTTTGTATGGTATTTTAAAGGTATTGTAACTTATTTTTTGTACTTTGTAAGTGATCAATTTAGCCTCTGTAGCTTTCATTTGTCTCCAAATTAGTTCTGTCTAACATAAAACCTTTAATTTGAAACAGATCCCACGTGAGAGATTGGGATTATCAGTGGGTATGTCCTTTTTTGACTGGGTTGTTTTCTGCTGATCAAACACAAATAAATTCTGACAGAACTTAGTAGGACCGAATTAGTGACCTAGTACACCAAAAGTCAAATGTGTTAGAGCTATATTAAATGTATTGCACCCCAACTCATGTGTTATACTTAGGTACAAAACTCCTCGCAGTTGGGTGTTTAATAGAATAGGGTGCCATGATGACAGCCCCATCATCTCAAGCTACAACCACCTGAAAATTTCATATTTTAGCAAATAAATGATGGATTAATCTTACAAGGTTCAGATAATAGAAAAAATTTCAATTCATCAAAACATAGGTTAAAATCATTTATTGATTGATATTTATTCATTGAAATAATTTATCATATTATCTTATAAATTATTGATAGATTTATTGATTATTCAAACTGTCTAATTTTCCATGCATTTTTTACACAAGTTCAAGCAATTAAGCATTTAGGATAATCATAAATCATATTTTTTTTTATGTGATCTGTAATTTAATCCCCATGGATTCCAATCGTTCATATGAGAAAAAGAATTAATTTTTTTTAAATATTTGGTATTCTTTTCATGATTTTTTTTCAAATATGCGTGACTTTGATCTCCATAAATTCCCATTGTTCATATTAGCTAGTAATGCTCTACAACATTTTGCCACTGTAAGTTTCAAGGAAAGAACAAAGAACACCTTGTGTATGTGCAAATGTTTAGCTATTTTTTATCCTTAATTGGAAATAAACTTATACAAATCAATTGATTAATTTCTCATGAACGGTATTAATAATAGGCTTCATTTTGCTTAACTTGATTAATTTATCAGGTCCAAATTAAAGCTGTCATTGATACATTCCATTAACCATGGTTAACTTATCATTATCATCATCATCGCTGGCCGGAAAAAAATGGTATAAATTAGAATCTGGTCTCAATGATTTACAAAAGAATTGGTCAACAATTAATTTAAAAGAATTAATAAGTAATTATAATGAACAGATAATATATATAATAATGATATATAGTGGATGAAAGAAAAAAATTTCTGAAACAAATTTGATAAAACAGAAAAGTAAATTACAATTAAAATTGAGTAAAAGCAATCAATTCACATATTAGATAAATTTCGTATACAAAATTTAAATTACCTTCACAATGAAAATGCATATATTAACAACAAAATAAGTTTATACATCGTAATAATATTTATTGTAGATGCTTGAAATCTACCGTCAGATCGAACTGCCAAGCGCCACTTGATGAATTCTACAATCTGTAAGACAATGAAACGACGAAAGATTATCTCGATATCGGTGTGGGGCCCAACATAATACACTCTGATGCTCAAGCCAGTAAGGTATTTTTGAAATTGTATTATCGAGGGTTGAGAGAATGCATACCGTCTTTGTGAGGGGTCACCACCTATTTATACTGAATGAAAGAGAGCATTTGAAGAATATTCTCCTAAGATCAGTTGCTTTCTAGTTATTATCTTATCACTTCAAACAACTTTGCGATATTTTGGGTTGTTGAGATCGTGTTTCTGTTACGTCGGAGGGGATGATCCCTCGGACACGATGAGTCATCAATCATCTTGATGACCTTGGACATGATGAGCACTCGATCATATTAATGACCTCAGACATGATGAGAGATCGGTCATCTTGGTGGCTTTGAACATGATGAGCTCTCGGCCATCTTGGTGATCTCAGACATGATGAGTCATCGGTCATCCTGATGACCTCGGACATGATGAGCCCTCAGTCATCTTAGTGATCTAAGACACGATGAGCCATCGGTCTAGGGGTGTGTATGGGACGGGACGAGATGGTTTTTGAGCCTTTTTGTCCCGTCCCGATTGGGAAGGGACAATTTTTTTAAGTCTCGTCCCATCCCGTGTTGAGAGGAAATCCCGAGCGGGGCGAGACGAGACGGGACATGTATTTTGAGTAAAAGAAATTAAAAAATTGGTTAAAATTTAGGGTCAAATTTAAAAAAAATAAAAATATTCAGCTATTTAGGAAAAACCGGGACGGTATAGGACAACTCGGGACAAAATACTTTGTCTTGTGTCCCGTCCCGTCTTGAACGGGATAAAAAAGTTTTATCCCATCCCATCCCGCCAAGAATAAAAATCTTGTCTCGTCTCGCTCAGTTCAAGACGGCTTTTTTAGGATGAGACGAGTTTTTCAGGACGGTTGCACACCCCTACCTCGGTCATCTTGGTGACCTCGGACAAGATGAACCCTTGGTCATCTTGGTGGCCTTAGACAAGATGAGCCCTCAGTCATATTGGTGACCTCGGACAAGATGAGCCCTCGATCATCTTCGCGACCTCAGACATGATGAGCTCTCAGTCATAGACAAGATGAGCCCTTGGTCATCTTGGTGACCTCGGACAAGATGAGCCCTTGATCATCTTCGTGACATCAGACATGATGAGCTCTCTGTCATAGAAAAGATGAGCTATCCATCATCTTGTTGACCTCGGATAAAATGAGCCATCGATCATCTTAGTGACCTCGGACATGATGAGCTCTCGATCATCTTGGTAACCTCGGACAAGATGAGCCATTGATCATCTTAGTGACCTCGGACATAATGAGCTCCTGATCATCTTGGTGACCTCGGACAAGATGAGCTCTCGATCATCTTGGTGACTTCGGACGAGATGAGCCCTCGGTCATCTTAATGACATTGGGCCCGGTAAAGTGGGTCCGTCACCTAAGGCCCTTGGGCTAGGGCTTATGTGCTTTCCATTATAAGATAAATGTTGGGCCTTACCCTAAATCCTCATCTAAAGTGGGCCGTGAACCATGTGTTTTTTATCCCCACAGCTTGCCCCCGCTTCCAAAATCTAGAGTGCAGCGCTAGAGTTAGGAAGTAAGTGTTAGTAGGAGCGATGACCTTTGTCTCATTTTCTAAGCTGACTGTTGCTATTGATTGTGAGTTTTATTAGTAGAGCATACTCAAGGCTTGATGTGCGCCTGACTTTGTATCCGGGCATCTTGCGCCAGTCATAGTCAAAATAAGCATGAGCGTGTTGATCAGTGATACACCAAATTTGGCGGAGCGTCTATGCACTCTACTTCGCAGAACCGACCGAGCACTCATTGGGCTCGGTGTTGGAGGATCTAGTTGAGCGTTCATGGCCTTGTTCTATGTCTTTTGGTTGACCGTTGAGCGTTCATCCTTATGAAATGAGGCTGAGCGCTCACGCTCTGCCTGATGTGTCATGGTCGAGCGTTTGAGCACTCAACTTAGGCGTCATGGCCGAGCGCTCGGCTTATGTGGGTTGGCTGAGCGTCGGAGCGCTCGGCCTGGAGAGTCATGGCCTAGCGTCTAACTGCTCGGCTTAGGTGACTTAGCCGAGCGTCAGAGTGCTCGACCTGAAGAGTCATGGCCGAGCGCTCAGCTTAGGTGACTTGACTGAGCATCTGAGCGCTCGGCGTGGAGAGTCATGGCCGAGCATCCGAGCACTCGACTTATGTGACTTGGCCGAGCATTCAAGCACTCGGCCTAGAGAGCCATGGTCGAGCGTCCAAGCTCTTAGGGACCTTCAAGACTGATGAGCTAATGTCAAATTCCTCAAAACTCTACCCAATATCTGAGAAATTTTTGTCATACATCTTCTTATCGTGTTTCATCTATTTTTAGTCGTCTCCTACTTTCAATTCTAGTTTTTGTCCTATTTGCGTTTCTGCTCATTTTAAAGTTAATAAATGCATTTCCAGTTCTTCATTCATTGACGTCATACTTTTGCATCTCTCTCATTTCTTTCCTTTCAACCAACAAACTAAACCAGATTAGGAATGCTGATTTTGAGAATAAACGTATAAGTAGTATCAAATATAGCTTTGGCGATCTTATTTTTAGTGAATAGACAAATAAAAGTGAAAATAGTCTTCTTTCTGGATAATAAAGACGTTGCAAAAAGGTGTTATCCATATTTGAGGTCATGTTCTTGTTGAATTTACTTCTGATTAGAAATGATGGAGAGACATTCTTTCCGCAATCCCAAACACTTTTATCCATTGCAAGCCCAGTTGAGCCTAAAAAGCATCTTCATTTCACGACACCCAGCCAATGATCACTCCCTACATTGGGACAATTATTATTTTTGTCAATATATATGTCTCAAAAGATGAAAAATTTCTCAAACTGGCGCAAAAGAAAAAGACAAAGGCAAAAAAAATCAACAAAAAAATATAGCAAATGCAAAATAAAAAAAATGTCAAGCCAAGTGAGCCTTGTGATTTTTTAGATTGTCCCTTTACTTTAGGAGAAATTTGTTCAACAAAAATTGTACATGCATTTCCCCAACGAGAGTAATTGTTGCAAAAAGTTCATGTACAACTACAAATTTGGTTTCTGATGACAAAATGTCAAAACCCACACTGGGATAGTCTTTATTTGGCAAAATTCTCAATGGATCATTGGTTTGGACATATCATTTTCAGATAAGTTTTGAGCATTGATATCATTTCTTTTGGCAGCCTAAAAATCCTAGCCTACGTTACAACCTAAATGAAAGTCCTCTCCGGATCAAGAAGATCTATCTACGTGAGAGTATGATTTTAAATAAGTTAATACATCAATATAAATCTGTCATGCGCAAGACATCACCCTCAAAAGAAGAAAAAGAAAAAAAAAACAAGAAGAAGAAAAACAAGAAAAGGAAAAGAAGGAAATGATGATCAATATGAGTGAGAAAACAATGTGTGAAATGCTTTAACTCTTAAAAGAGTCGTTCCAAAACTGAGAAAATCTTATTCCACAATTTTTTTCTCATAACTTCTTCAATTCATTGTTTATCAGTTTTTTATCAATAAAAAGCCTTTATTCACAATATTCACTCTATCATTCTTACTTTTTTCATTTATTTCTTCCAACATCTAGAACATGTAGATGGCATTGCAAATTACTCTTGAAATTACTTAAGAGCGTGACTTTTGGCATAAAAAAGAGTTTGAGGTCATGGTGAAAACTTGAAAGGCCACTATGAGGAATAAAGAGTTTGAGGTAATGGTGAAAACCTGAAAGGGCACCGTTGACAAAAGAAAAAGGAGGGACAAATATCACCATGTAAATATATATATAAAAGGGTTTGAAATTATATGAAACGACGCCATAAGCAAGAGGGTAGCATTGAAGTTACAAAGCAGTATATTCATAGCGAGAGCTCAGCAGAACAATATTGGATGTTTTACAAAATTAGGGTGAAGAGAAGAAGTAAAATAAGAAAAATCATTTGTTTGTTTCCACCATCGATAGAAGATGAATACTAGGGTATGATCCAGTATAAAAGAGCACACCATTTTCTCTATCATATGCTTGATATCTCGTTGTCTATGATCCTAGTCCAAGTGACTATTTTGAAGGATGATGAAGATGACGACAATGACCATTTTTCCAAAAAAAGAACCATCATAAGATTTTCTTAAAATGTTCACAATCATGCATGGTGTTCAAGCTGTCGTGATCACCTCACTTGCATCATTAGTCAAGAATTTCATTGCATAAACATGCATCTTATTAGTTGTTTTATTTATATCAAATCATCAAGAACATCCATTTAAAATCTATGACACATTGGTCAACTTTCAAAAAATCATCAAATAATCTGCTTACAAATGTTCACAATCATGCATAGCATACATTCAAAGTCACTACTTTGCTATTCAAGAATTACGATGCATAGATATGTAACACATTGCTTTGTTTTGATATAATTCAAGTACATGAATCATCTCGTGATTTTTTTTGAAATCGACACATGACTTTTCAATATTTAGAGTCTGCATTAGTCCAGTTTTAGCTACCATATGAAGCTTGTATAAATCAGATCAAACGTCACTTCATTTTCTTTGGTTAAATCAAACCCGATTTTATCGCGGTCGAAGCCACGTGTCACTGCCTGGTCAGTTTTAGTTAATATGGTTAAATCAAACCCGAATTGAGTCGAGGGTGAAGTCTGTGTCTATCCAAGTCCATTTTCCTTTCAAATATCTTCGATTAAATCGAACCCAACTTTTTCTCGGTTGAACCCTAGTGTCAGCGCCTGGTCCATTTCAATTAATATGGTTAAATCAAATCTGAATTGAGTCGAGGTCGAAGCCTGTGTCTATCCAGGTCCATTTCAATTAATATGATTAAACCAAATCCAAATTGAGTCGAGGTTGAAGCCCGTGTCTATCCAGGTCTACTTCTTTTCAACTATCTCTGGTTAAATCAAACCCGAATTGAGTCGAGATCGAAGCTTGTGTCTATCCAGGTCCACTTCTTTTCAACTATCTCTGGCTAAATCGAACTCGTATCAAGTCGAGAGCAAAGCCTACGTCTGTCCATATCCGTCTCCTTTTCAAATATCTTCGGCTAAATCGAACCCAAATTGAGTCGAGGTCGAAGCCTGTGCCTATCCATGTCCATTTCTTTTCAAATACTTTCAGTTAAATCAAACATGACTTTGTCGTGGTCGAAGCCTGGTGTTAGCGCCTGGTCAGTTTCAATTAATATGGTTAAATCAAATCTGAATTGAGTTGGGGTTGAAGCCTGCGTCTATCCAGGTCTGCTTCATTTCAAATATCTCTGGTTAATTCGAACACAAATGAAGTCGAGGTCAAAGCATATGTCTATCCAGGTCCATTTCATAATTATGTCATTTCATAGAATCCGAATTAGTCGAGGTTTCTATTCCAATATTTCATATATTATTTTTTTTCATATCGATCAAAATACTTATCTACACCTTTGCCCACCTTCTATGTTTAGAAATGTGAACAAATGGAAACAGCTGTAGATACTATATTTTATCAAGTCTAATACTTTGAATATACTTATTTTTCCTTATATACTAGTCTAAGAATATGTGTACGATTTGAAAAGGACCCCATTTCTAAAATAGAAAAGTAGCCCAAAGACTAAAAATGAAAAAAAGAGTTCAAAGACAAAAAAATGAACAAATGGACTAAAAGCAAAAAGGTAAACTCTAATTTTACCTATAAATAGGAAGTGAGTCTTCACTTGAGGAGGAGGCTTTTGGAGTGAGAAAGAGGGGTGGTTTTAGAGACAAAAATAAGCTTTTGGAAGAAAGATGAGAGACTTTTGAGAGAAAGAGAGTGATCTTTTTAGAGGGGGTGTGTGAGAAATAAGAGAGAGTTTCTTAGAGAGAGAGGGGGGGAGGAATAGAGTTTACATTTCTATTCATCTTCTCTCATTCGTTTTCCTTAATGTAGTTTAAATTTCTTGCACATTATCTAACAATATATATTGTTCATTGTTGTTCATCATTTTTCCTTCATATTAATGTAGTTTATATTTTTTTATTTTCTTTTCCATATGTAAGTGTTTGTTCATTATTCTTCATATTTTACTCTTAATCTTGAGTTTATTTTTATGCAATGTTAATTTTCTTACAAATTTGATAATGATATATCTTTGTCATCAACTTAATCAATGAGTATGGGGATGAAGTCTTTTGATGGGTGTAAAAATTAACTTAATGTGAATAACCCTTAACAGATTGAAAGTGTACATTGTATGCCAAAATTCCCTATGATAATTTCTCATACATAAAAATACATAAAATAGAGAGTTAACATCTATATAAATATTATGCAAATATCTAAGTTTTGAAATTTTTTAATGTTCTCACAAGTCTTTTCATTTTTTTAGATATTGTTGTTATTTTAGCGACACTTGTTTGAACTAGTTATCATCAATGATCATTTCTTTACTATTTGATTGACAATGATGAAAGAAAGAAAATAATGATAATTAGTAAACTAAGTAGTCTAAAATTAAAAGGGTATATTTATATCCAAAAAAAATATTTTATTTTTCTTTTAACATTTATTAATAATTTTTATGATATTTGTTTGAAGTAGTTATCATTCATGTTCTTTCGTTTGCTATTTGATTAGTAACGTGATTGGTGAATTAAATATTCTAAAATAGAAAATGGTTATATTTTATATTCTAAAAAAATATTTTTATTCATCATTATTTTATGAAATTTTTTGTTTAACTAATTACTATCTCTAATTTTTTATTATTTGAAATGGTATATTTATGCCTAATAATGATTTAATAAAAAAAACACTACAGAGGGTTGCGCCAGGCAAGCCCCTGTAGTTGGCTTTGTCTCCTAGTGTCACCAGCTCCAACATTGAGCTGGTGACAACAGCTTTTCGTTTTTTTTTTAGTTTTTCCTTTTAATTTTTTAATTTTTTAAATTTCCCCCTTTTTTTTCTTTTCTTATTATTTCCTTCTTCTACTAATATTTTATAACATTTACATGTTTTTGCTATGTCTTCTTTTTATCCTAAATGGTTTTGTATTATTCACTTCTTAGACATTTTGTTTTTTCTTCTATCAAATTTGTCAATTTTGTACTTTCCTTCCTATTTTTTTTCATAGTCATGACTTTGTTTTATTTACTTGGTACTTATTTAGTTGTTCATTTTATGTTATTATAATTCGCTTTGATAATATGTACTCTTGACTCGTTCACTTACAATTAAATTACACGTATATGTATGAGTTACAATCATAGCGATTAGATTTTAAATCTTGATATTTCATTATCTAGTTTATCTAAAAATTTCGACGACGTACTTTGAGATTTTTGAGATACCAATCTTCTCGAACTATTGAGCTAGGAGATTATTTTTTTGGACACTAAGAATAACTCCAATAATGTTTTTATTTTCAAAAAAAATTTAAAAATAATTTTCAATGGTTTTTGTATCACCTATTAAAAATCATTTACTTTGTTTCATTTTATGATACAAGACATATTAATGAGACACTCAAAATTGAATTTTTTTAACATTGTTTTAAAATATAATTTAGATAGCATTTGATTAAATTTGATAACTATTTTTCATAATGGGTATTATGGGGTGCCAATACATCCCCCACACGTAAATGACTCTCGAACCAACTTTAAATTTTCACAGACCAAAATATTTGATTTTAAAATTGGGTGACCCGTCACGTCCTAAAATGATTGGTGGCGACTCCGAATTTCTTTTCTCCACAAATGATTTTCAATCGCCGTTCCGCGTCGCATGCACGCTGCGATAAAGTTCTATACAAATTACACGATTAAGCTTTCTTCCAATTGTAAATGTTTATTTTGTTTAATTTTGGTTATGCAAAAATAAAAGGGTTTGGTTAGTCTTATTTTGTGTTTCAGACGGTGATAAATTGCTTGTTGCACATAGATAGTGTCTCACATAATAAAGCTGCTCCAATAGCTTTATTATGTATCGTGCTTATATATATATATATATATATATATATANTATATATATATATATTTGGATTATACGTATACAGAATTCTATAATCACAAATTAGACCTTAGGTGAAAGGGTAAGGCATGTGAATCCCAATAGTGAGCTTATTTTAATATGAAGGCTGAATATTGTTTTTCATATTTAAGCATAATGATATTTGTAAATTTCGATTCCTTTTTGTCACCCTGGGTTTTTGTTTAGACTCCAAAGTTAATGAATCAGAAACTTTTTTGAAGTAAGTTGTTAATCTTTCTTCCCTGTACAGATTTAAAACCTACATGATTTCTTATTTGATAGTCTAGGTATATCATTTAATTCAGATGGCAAAATCTATAATCATCACAAAATGGAGCATATGAAAAAAGGGAAATTGATTTCTCGTGCTAAAAAAAGGATTTTTGTACAACGACGAACTCACATTTGTTATTGTTTTTGCTAAAAGGCTGATTTTAATGAAAGTATTTTGAATCTGCTCCATTTTTGTACAACGACGAACTCACATGTGTTATTGTTTTTGCTAAAAGGCTAAATCTTATGAAAGATTAATGATCATGATTTCCTCTTAAAGAATAGATTTTGAGCATTAAGTCCACAATTTTGGGAAAATTCAGATTTCTTATGAGTCAAATATTTTAATATTATAAGAATAAAAATAATATTTTCTAGCTAATAAGGGCTGAGACATAGTGTTAAGCTTGGCTGATAACAATAGACTTGACAAAAGAAACAAATTGAATTAAGTGGAAAAATATATGTTTTGCTATGTTTTATTTTTGTGTGTGTTTGCTTCGATGACTGAAAATTATATTTTTAATTTGTAAAACTTAATAGTTTTAGAATTTTGAGTGAAGGAAACTCAAAGCATTCTCTATTCATCTGGTTTTGCTAAACCAAATAAGTAGAATTTTACGCATACTTAAATGTTTGTTATACTCTGAAAATCATGATGGGTGAATTGTATGTCTTTGTACTCTCGTTTGCCTGCCCTTGTATGTAAATTTCCTATATGTGTAATGTGCTTATGTAATTAGATGTTTAATTGTATGTTAATGTATTTGCTAATGAAGTGTCTATTTTATGGTAATGGATGATTATATATATGTGGACTTACGTTTTGGTTCATAAAGGAGAAATAATAAAGAAATAAATATTTAAAAGATTAGGTGTATGTTTATGCCATGAAATGGTAAGTGAAAAATGGTTAATGTTAATCTTAATGAATGATGTTTGGCTTGTCCAACGATGTTACCAAGGATCCGATAATAGAACAGATTTTCGTAATAATGGCCAATTGTATTTCATTGGCTAAACATTACACAAGTGAGCTCGCGAATAATGTAAAGAAAAAAATGCAATGGAAAGAGTAAAGATGTCTAAAGTAAAGAAAAAAATGTGACAAAAAGATTGTATGTAAGGAATGTAATGAAAAATGTAAAGATAAAATAGATGAAATAATGTGAAAATGATTTATAAAGTATATGTCAAAACAATGCTTATGTTAATGATTTAAATGGAATTGGATGTGCATATGTTTGTTATGTATGTGTAAAATTTTGCTTACTGAGTATATTTTATACTCACTCCCTTTTATATGAAATTTTCAGATGATGAAATTCAGGATGATGAATGTGAATAGTCTTTTTAAGTGTTCTGGCACGACACGAGAAATTAGGTTTAATTAGTGAAGCAACATACTATTTTAGTTTGTTATTTATGAAAGATCGTCGAAATATTGTTTAAGCTCAATGAAATTTTATTTATAAATTCATAATCTTTAATTTACAAAAGTGTTTTAAATTTTTCTAACAAATGCGTTGTTTCATTAAATATCACAAATCATGAATTATTTTTAAAAAAAAAATCTTGACATAGCTTTAAGGTTACATTTAATAAAATTATTGAAGTAACCTCAGATGGTATTTGGAGTATTACATACCCCGGTCTTGGACTAAGAGAACTTTAAAAACTTAGAGTTAAGTTGAAAGACTGTATTGTCGCTGACTAGTATGTGGTTAACGTTTGATGCCATCTTTAAAAATTTGGTAGTAGAATATCTTTACACACAAGATGGAATATTAGCACTAAAGTCGAGAGTTGATTCAGATTAATGCACGGTTATTCTTCTTCGTAACTCTTGTCGGCAATTCAGGAGTTATTAATGTGTTTGATAACATGTCTCTTCTTAATTCAGGCTAGAATGATTGTTGGATTTGGACAAGTGCTAGGAATGGTGTGTTTTCAATTAGTAGTGCTTATAACATTTTTATTGTTGAGAATGCTTCTTCCGTTGCTTGGGTCAAGTTGTTTTGGTTTTCAGGCTATATTCCTTGTTATACTCATTTTTCGGGCATCCATAAAAGACCATCCAATGATGAGGTACCCAAGTTCCTCAAGATGATCTGTATTATTTCATAAGTACCTATATGATGATGAACTTTTTCATGTTATGTCAGAATATATTGACTAAGAAATCTCATAACACTTTGCATAGCCACGTAGAACTTATTGTCCACCCTCTACTAGGTATCCAACTTATCTATAGGGTAAGAAACTTTGTATCTGCTATGCTCTGGTTAGACTTGTGTGAAGGCGATCTGTAATTGATTCTACCTTAGTGATAAGGTGCAAATAAATACGTGTGGGTGAGTCCACTCATATGTCACTCATGAGCTAACATATATGTCTATGTCTATTACTGTGGTAATAATTCTAATGTGGAAGTTGGCCAACGTCCCCTGTTCCTCTTAAAAATTCTGATAAGATAAATTTTCTATTGAGAATTTTGTCCATGCTTACGATTTGAAGACTATATTTATGTTAACAATGGAACTAACTTTTGAATGAAAGTGTGTGTGCTAAGTAGGTGTAAATTTCTGTTTATTGAGTTCTTTACTTATTTATTGTTTATTATGATTTTCAGATGATGATGACATTGATGTCAAACAATGATGTTAGAATCTGGCACTGTACATGTTTTTTTTTTGCAGATTGTCTTTTTTTAGAACATAAATTTGAATAAATATTTTAGAGACTTCAATAGGGTTCGTATTTTGACTTAGGAATAATGCTTTGGAATAGTTTGAAGACATTCGATCTATTTTAAAAGAAAAGTCACGTTTCGTTTCTAATGTTTGAGTGAATTAAATTTTTACCAATGTCGTAATGACCTTTCTTCCATGCGTCTTTGTTAAAGAAACTATTTTACCCTCAATATGTGTTTGGGGTGTGACAGCATAAGTCCTTAAGAATAAACTGCACTACAATGTACAACTGTTATATAAAGAAAACTGGAGTCATGGTTCAAAAAATGAATCTAAGTCCATGAGAACGAGCAATATTACGATGAGTAGCCATTCAATAAAGGAACCGAAGATGAAAAAATATGAAGTCGTTGAGAACAGGAGATTCCTTATGAGTGGAAGAAAAATGCATTGAATAACTTTAGCAGGGAAAGCCTAACTCGAAAAGCTTTGCAATTAAAAATAAAGAAGGAAAAGATCTCATTAAAAAAGAAAATGAAGTACATTTGAAACAGGAAAAGTACTAAAAAGAATATTACAATAAAAGTATAGGAAAGTAAGGTACATAGAGGAAAATTACAAGAAAAGATACAAAAGTTAAGTAATGACAATAGTTGCATCAGTGGCACTATCTTCAGTAGAAGGGTTGACAGTAACATCTTTTGTTCAAGCGTTGACTTCAGTTGGAAGGTCTTCAACGGTATAAGCATTGGAATTTGGGAAAGAAGGCGCATAAAAATGGGTCGACTAGGATGAATTTGAGTTGAACAATCTCTGTGTTAGATCGGTTTTAAAAATGTGAGGAAAAATCAATGAACCACAAATGATTCTTGGATGGAAAATAAAAAAGTCAATCAATTTAATCATGTTAAATATTAAAATACAAACGATTATACATACTAAGTTAAACATATTCAATAGAGGTAGAAATAATTTTATATCTTTCTTGTATCAGGGAAATTCTAATTTGGTGGAATCCGATTAGTCGTCTCGCGTTCTTCGTAGAACTCGAATTAGCCTTCACACCAACAACCACTCATAAAATTCACAAGTTATCTCAATCGGATGTTGATAAGGAATTTAGTGTGGGCTCTCAAAATAACTAGAGAAGAAAAATAAAAAATTTCATTCTCCTCTATGGATTTCGGCGGCAAGCAAAGGGAGGGGGAGAAACTCTTTTCTGCTCTGTGTAATCACACAGTGTGTTAGGGTTAGGAATGCAACCCTATTGTCATCCCTTATACAATAATTATGAAATTTTCACATTACTCCTATATGTTGAATTACCAAGAATTCACCCTCGAATATTTATTATTGTCGAAAATTGCATATCTCCCTAGAGTCAAAGTTGTGTCCAAATTCATCAATCCAAATTAATAAATTAAATTGATCTCCACCAATTAATTAATTAGTTTATTTTATTTATTAATTATGTAATAATTAGAAAATAAGTAATTAATTAATTTGAACATTAATTACTTACTCTTCACTAATTAAGTGACAACACCGATCACATATGTATTCAGGAAATATACATTGGTCCAAAACTTGTTTTTGGTTCAACTGGTGTTATTTTTCATTCCTGTTTTTATTAGCTACTCTTGATACCAAATAGACTCACATGATAAAGCTATATGACTCAAATAGTCTGTGAATTTATCTCTATAAATTCCTTACCTATTTAATCATGACATCGTATGACTCCACTATAGGTCCAATGTCGAATCAACTCTCAATTCACGCGCGTTACATTTTCTGTTCGTGCAAATAAACACTTTTATTTCACATTCCACATAATATTTTAACATATTATCCTTCGTGAATATCAGTAACAAGAGCGAGATGTAAAATTACCATTTTACCCATAAAGTTATTATTTCCTTAACTCTTTTATTGACTGTGAATAAGAAAGACATAACTGTGAATTATCTTGTACAATCACCATGTCTTATTCAATGATTCATTTCATTGAATACTTGGCCAAGTTAGTTTATTCACACACTCATCAATAAAGCATAATGTGATATTGTTGCATTTGTAATCTCGCCATGAATTTTCATACCTGTGAATCATGTAACTCCGACATAGTTGAATCACGATTCCAACAAGTCGAGGTATTGTCTGGAAATTCGAACTCACTCATTTGGCATACAAAGATTGTAATTAACTAAGTCAAGTTTTGTATTTACCTCACAACTAACTAATTGGTTACTGGTCTATTCAACATGTTTCATAGCATGTCTAGGTCAACTGTTAAAGTCTCTACTCCCATACCCCAAGACCGATATCCTTTGGTTCAATCTAACAATCATGATTGGATTCGATTGCCCAGTCGATCCTAAGACTGCAAATAACATTCTGAACTATTTTAGAAGAGTTTGTCTGGAATACCCCTTACTATTTACTCTTCTTATGTTGACAATAGTTCCAGGACTTGAGAAAATAATAAACATACTTTAATTAATAGAAAAACTTTCATTTATTCATTAAATCCAGTAATAGAGAATGTATGAGAAATAACTAAATACTCATAAATAGTTATTACACTCTACTTTATGGACATAATTCTAACACTTTTTAGCTCAAGCTACAAGTGGCTAGCTTCGTTGAAGACAACTTGGAACTTGGCTTCCACATTTTTCTCCTTCTCCACCACATCTTGCACCTTCGCAAGATTAGCTGCCTTCAGGGACTCCTTGAGTTTGAAGTTCTTCACCCTTAACACGTCTGCTTCTTGGGCTTGTTTCTCCGCAGTTTCTCATAGCTTAGCCTCAATCCTTTTTTAGTTGCCCAATTTAGCTTAGAGTCCAAATACTAGGTCACGACTCTCTGTAAGCACCACTCGAAGACCAGTCATGGCATGTTCATGAAGGATGTGATACTCTTGAATGACATTATGATAAATGATGGCCTGAAAAAGAACGAGAAATGAACAAGTATAAGGAAACGGAAAAAGTTAAAAGACAAAGTAAAACAAGGAAGAAAAAGACTTACCAAGACTAAAACATGGCTTAGTGAAATGATAAGCTCACCAGTGTTCATGTTGCGGGTGGTTTGTGTATCTGCATCATACATAATGCTACAAGAAATGATGTGGGTGGCCTGAGCATCACTTAAGAAGCTTGAACGGGAGGCATAACAATGAACCGCTTCAATCTCCAGGGGATGAACTCTTCAACATTTTCTTGAGGAAGATTAAGATCGGGAGCAGTTTCTCATTGAGAAGCCAAATGATGAGTAATAGAAAGGGCAAAACCGTCTTCACGCTAGAAAATATGAGTAGGAGGAGCTTGAGATGAACTGGAAGCATATGTTCTTGGGCGGACGTTCCTCCCTCCAATTTCTTAGTGCGAAGCCGCTTCATTATCTCTTGAGTAGTCTCTCTCAGTCCTTCTCTGAAGACGAGCTGAATCTTATTCTTCTTCTTTGAAGATTGTTGACTCAGAAGAACTCGAGATAATAAGGAAACATGGAGATGTAGAACGGAAAGGGGGAATTGGAATACCTCTAGGGAGAGAAGTCGATGAAGAAGGAAAGGGAAAAGAGCTTAGGCCGGGGGTTTTACAGAAAACTTCCCGACTCTTGGGAATAATCTAATGCTTGTCATCGCTCTGATTCCTACCGATATTTAAAATGTCTCGTTCCCATCCTTTGTCCCCATTGGGGAGCTCTTTTATAAGTGGCCCCCTCTTGTCCAACCATGGGGCATGTAGTAACTTTCCTTTTGGAATTTGATGTTATAAGTAAGCCCAAGCTTAGTCAAACCTAAACCTATGTTGTAATTCCTATTCATAGACTCGAAGAAGAGAATAACCCTATATGAAATTTAGGGTGAAATGAGAATGAGCTAAGCACTAATAGGAAAAGAATTCTTGGAAAAGAGGGAAAACAGGAGATCAAAAACCTAAGGTAATGTACATAGGGTATATGGTGATTTATAAGGAGGTTTGCAAGGAACACCTGATGCCCCACTCTCCCTAAGGGAACAAAGGACATAAGGAGGAAACACGTCTTGGTAGATGGTCGTGAACTTCCTAAATTCAGGTTCGGTTCTAACCCTAGGAAAAGTGAGGGAAAATAGGGTTTGTTCCTCCATGTTTTTTTAAAAATGAAGAAAAATGTGAAGAAGAAGGAAATAAAAATCTAGCAGAAAAAGGGAGGAACTTATGAGTTTGGAAGCAAGAAATGACGAAAGAAATGAAGAGAGGGCTTTAAATAAGCCACATACATGAATTAGAACTCCAATTTACTTCAGGAATATCAAAGGGCTCGATTAAAAAGGCATGATTGAAAAAGTGCGACTGAAAAGGCTTGATAAAAATGGATTGCCGCAACATCTGATGAAAAGACTGTGGTAGTTTGACAAAAAGGGGAAGTTCAATTTGTCAAATGTGGCATGGGAACAACATCCCATGTTCCTGCGAAACACGTGAAAATAGACATTAGGAAGCTGAAAGGTCAAAATAATAGGTGAAGGAAAAGTTAAAAAATGCTTGATGGTGTACTTTTGCAGACGTATTTTTAATTTTATGTTTAACGTACTTTTAAGATTCAAGTATGTATTTTCTCTTGCAGAAATTATGGCAATTAAGTGTAATTACGTTACAAGAAATATAATAACCAGAAAAGGTTAATTGTGTAATATTAACTGAGGGTTAGTGAGGATTAATTGAAATCAATTTATGAAAATCATTCTTAATATAGCTTGGTAATTAAAAAATAAAAGTTGGGGAACAAAAATATCTTACATTTATTTAGATAGCAATAATTGTTTACAAAAATTACTCATGGATATGTATAATATGTTTCATAATTATTTTTGTATAGATAATAACTATACTCGTAAACAAGTCAATCGGATTCCTCGGTGGTAACATAAAATATATACATAAATTACAATAAAAATAGGGTAAAGATTATCAAAGAAAATATTTGGTAGTAAAGTTAAGACTTATTGTTTGTATTTTAAGTATAGTAAATATTTAATTTAATATCCAAAACATGCAATCTTACTATAAAATATTTTCCAGATGTCTATAAACGTATTTACATGAAAAAATAATGTTGCTTGTGATTAAATATAATATACAGGGAAAATTTATTTTCATAACTTAACCATCCTTAAAAGTGAGTTGATTTTGAGAATATATAAAAATGTCAACTGATATATATTTTTTACCAAACTGAAAAATTTGCAAATTTACCTCGATGGAAAATAGGGCAAATCTCCTCTAATAATTCAGAAATTCAAAGGTATTTAAATTTAGTTATCAATTAGGGTAAATCTATCTTAAATATACTTCATGGTTATTACGGAAAATATAGTTTTCAAATTTGTTCACCTTTTTATAGAAATGGTTATTCTCCTAATTATTACTATTAGTGGTCATTTAACAAAAATAAGTTTTCACATGGTATATTACCCAATAACCCCTTTTAAGAGGCATGAATTTTGGGTGTCGACAGTTTACGGATGGACTTTTCATTGACCAGTCTATTTGAAAACTCGTACCAACATTATTACATAATAGATGGACTTCTTTCTTTAAAAACTCTATTGGAACAGATTTTCAAACATTGCCCATATGTTTTTTGATGTTCCTAAACTTTTGAAGGAACTTTTATATGTTCAATGTCATACATCAAAATGTTTTAAATGTTATAAAATATAAGATGAATCGATAATTCAAGATATAAATTAGCTTAAGAAAGAAGAAGAAGAAGATGAAGAGAGAACCAATTGTTTTTCTTGATTTTATTCATAGACAATCTCTTCCTTTTAAAGGCAACATAAGAGAAACGTATAAGAAATGTAACTTACAATATTTATATAGGAGATTTACTTCTAACGTAAATGAGAGAGTTAAGAATAAAAGAGTTAGGAGTGGGGAGAGTAAAACCTTTGGGAAAAAATCCAAATGAAAGAAAAAGAGTACAAAATTATTATACGTGTAAAAGTTTATCTACCTCATTATAAACTTGCCAGGAAAATCTAATAGGAAAAACCTTGGCGAAGTAAAAATAGTACAGTATATTTGTAGTGGACTGCCGACGAAGGGGGGAAAACGAAAGGCGTTTTCTGGTCCCCCCTGAGCCGAGGGGTGCTTGTGGGGGGGGTGTGCCACGACGAAACAAGGGAATGAAAGGCCGCTTTGCGTTGGAAGCTTTCTTTTATACTCTCCTGATGTTAATATAACCACCATCATGAAATGTCTCGAAGATGACGCATTTCAATCTTGCAAACAAGCTTCTTGAATATTGTACTAGGGAGTGCTTTAGTGAATAAACCATCTAGATTATCACGTGATCGAATTCACTTCACATCTATATCTCCATTCTTCTAGAGTTTATGCGTGAAAAAGAATTTTGGCGACATGTGTTCTGTTCGATCTCTTTTGATATACTCTCTTTTCAAATGGACGACACATGTCGCATTGTCTTCATATAAAGGCGTACGTTTATCTTTGATTGAGGATAATCCACATATTTATCTAATATATTGACCGACCTTAACCATATACACTCTCTACTTGCTTCATGGTATTTAAGAATGATTTGCAGAA
Source organism: Datisca glomerata (assembly GCA_003255025.1). Classification (NCBI taxonomy): domain Eukaryota; kingdom Viridiplantae; phylum Streptophyta; class Magnoliopsida; order Cucurbitales; family Datiscaceae; genus Datisca; species Datisca glomerata. The sequence goes on from QANY01013534.1 coordinate 28,256, forward strand.
GTAGCCATTATAGTTTGCTTCGCAGATCACCAAGATATAGTTGTATCATTATAAATAAACTCATAACCAGTTTGCCATCGATCCTTATGAGGGCTAGAAAGGTAACCAACATCTGCATATTTAGTTAGTTGTGATTTTGACATCTTTGAATATTATAGACCCATGTCTACTGTTCGACATAATAACAAAAATATGTGTTTACTCCAATCCAATGCCTTCGAATTGCTGAAGATCTATATCTCGGGAGTAGATTAACAACAAATGTTATATTAGGACGTGTGAAACTCGCAAGATACATGAGAACACCAATTACACTAAGATATGGTATTTCAAGACCAATGACTTCTTCATTATCTTCTTGATGATGAAAAAACCATTTTTAATTTCGAGTGATCTCACAACCATTGGAGAACTCAATGGATGAGATTTATTCATATAAAAGCACCTTAGGACTTTTTATATGTAATTTAATTGATGGATTAATATTCCATCAAATAAATGTACTATTTCTAGGCCTAGACAAAATTTTGTGTTTTCAAGATCTTTCATTTCAAACTCTCTTTCAAGATAAGTTATGGTGTTATCCAGATTTGTAGAGGTGCTAATAAGATTTAAATCATCTACATACACAACAATAATCATGAACCTTGATTCTGATCTATTAATAAAAATACATGGACAAATTAAATTGTTCACATACCCTTCTTTCAAAAGGTATTCACTGATGCGATTATACCATATGCGCCCAAACTGTTTCAAACCATATAAAGACTTGTAATTTAATTGAACATATGTTATGAGATTTTGAATTATATGCTTTAAGCATAATATATCCTTCTGTGATTTTTATACATATTTCACTGTCAAGTGAGATATATAAGTATGATGTTACTACATCCATAAGATGCATATTAAGTTTTTTTGAACAGACAGGCTAATTAAAAATCAGAAGGTAGTTACATCCTTTGTAGGGGAGTAGGTCTCACATAATCAAGACGAGGTCTCTATGAGAAACCTTGTGTTATAAGACGTGCTTTGTATCTAACAATTTCATTAATCTTGTTACGCTATCGTGCAAATACCCACTTGTATCCAACTAGTTTAACACCTTCAGGTGTTTGGACTACAGGTCCAAATACTTCTCATTTTGAAAGTGAATTCATTCCAATCTATTTCCTCTTTCCTTTCATAGAAGCTTGATATAGATCAGCCAAATGCTTAGGCATACAACATGTACTTGACCGGTGACCTTTCGTGCCACACCTATAATAAACTTCTTCATAATTCTTGAAAGACTTATTTTGTGAACTCTTTTCTTTTTCATGTTTGTATCCATCTAGTAGTATTGTATGATTTTCTTATTCTGATAACCATATGATTTACTATTATGATTATGACCATCACAGTGTCGATTACTTCGACCATGGCCACATCCACACCCACACTCACGGTTACTAAATGATGTAGCAGTCATTTTTGGGAATGGTGTTGAGCCAGTTGGGCCGGATTGATGATTTTTCATTTAAAACTCATTATTTTGCTCAGCAACAAGTAACAAGATATTTGTCCAGATTATTTCTTAAACCCACGCCCTCGATGTTGCTGCTGCAAGAGCACATTCAAGGCATGAAAAGTAGAATATATTTTCTCTAACATATCTTCTCCAGTGACAATTTCTCCACATAATTTTAATTGTGAGCTCATTCTGAATAACGCATAGTCATATTCACTAACTAATTTATAATCTTGCAACCTCAAGTGCATCCAGTCATAACGAGTATTTGAAAGTATGACCATTTTCTGATGGTCATATATGTCCTTTAAAACCTTTCCAAATATTAAGAGGGTCTTTTATGGTGTGATATTCAATTTTCAATCATTCATGTAAATGGTGGCGAAGGAATATCATAGTTTTTGCTCGATCCTACAAAGATGTTTCATTTCCTTTTTTAATTATATTCCCCAGGTTCATGGCAACAAGGTGAATTTTCACATGAAGAGTCAATGATAAATAGTTTTTGCTTGAAATGTCGAGAGCAATAAACTCGAGTTTTGTAAGCTTTGACATTTCTAATTGATTGCATTACAAAATAATAGCGTAATGACATGATTATAAGGACAAATCATAAATGAATAAGTTTAAATATAGAAATAAATATTAAAATACTATAGTAAATCCATTTTTATTTAAACAAACATTCATTTGAGAACAATAAATGAATGACAACATATATATATATATATATATATATATATATATATATATATATATGNATATATATATATATATATATGCCATAAAATATCTAGTTTGGAGTTTCTCTAATATTCAATGCTATATTTTTTAGTAAATATTTCATAACTTGTACGACTACCATAAAAATATTGTAAGATATTTTCTTATGTATCATTTATAGATTACACAAAATTTAAGAAAAACTAATATTATTTTAAATCTTGAACATGAAAATTATATATCAATTGATAAAAGAACATGTTAAACAATCTAATTGAAAAATAGACAAACTATATTTTCTCAGACAAATTATATTAGAAATATATTTTGTAATATTATTTCATTCGTAACTATTTCTAGATGAATGCTTATAAACTAACATTTATAAGTTATATCCAATTACCAAACATAAAATAAAATAAATTATTATCTAAGATTTGAATCAATTACCAAACATAAAATCAAAGGTTATTCTTTTTCTTAAAATTGCGGTTAAGAACCGTTATCTTATTTGGAACAGTAACTGTTTATCCGATTACAATCATATTGAATGAATTTACTCTTATGTAATGAACCACTATAATCATAAATAAAAATTATTATTTTAAAATAAAATTTTAGCATAATTAACTAATATAAATAACCAGAACCTATTATTATCAATATTTCTATTATTTATAATATAATTTAAAATTTCATCACAAGATGGCACATAGTTAAACTGTACCTAACTTCTCATATAACAACAAATTTTGAATTTGTTTAATCCACATTTTCATTCTTTCATAATTTTCACTTTGATTAAGACAAATCTCCATGATAATTGGTGCTCGAATAGTTAACGAAACCATGATTGCTGACAATTGCGTAGGAAAACATCATGTAGTGACTTACTAATAGAAGTTCAAATAACAGTGAAATATAACGTGTAATCATTGTTTTTAGAGATTTATTGTTCGTTTACAAAAAAAATAATATATATGATCCATAGGAGTATACAAATTCATCAAACAATCATTGCATAAATCTCAATTTATTTATTATTAAATATTATTTGTATCTATCATTTAAATTTCTTTGATATGATATTACATACATTTAATAATTTTAAGGTCAAACGTGTTCTTAAAATATTATTCTACACGTGTAGCGTACGCGATTATGGCTAGTTAATTAATAGTTTGCAATCCATGTGAAGAAAATAAAATGAAACGAAGATTAGATCAACCAATTACAAAGGGTCATTAAGGATTTAAGAGCATACAAAACAAACCTAGAATGAGCAGACTTGTTGAGTTCAAACTTTTAAAAAGTTGAATACAATAGCCTAACAATATCTTAACAAGTTAATTAAATCATCCATTCATTCGTTTAGAATTAGAGAAATAAAATAAGATACGCACACAGGATTTTTTCCGTGGAAAATTCTTATAGGGAAAAATCACGGATTACTAGACCAGCTAAAATTTCACTAAAACTTTTTAAGAAGTCGTGAATAGAAACCACTAAAGGGGTAGGGGGTGGGGGCAGATACAATAAAAAAACTTTTTTTGTTTTTATAGATGTAATCGAACGGAAAACTAGTCATAATCTAAGAAACACTGTGGTGTCTCACTTGGCAACTTACGTAGTCAGTTTGATCTGCTGAAATCCTGCAGAAAAAAGAACAAAAAAACGAAACAAAAAGGAAAAACATAGTTTATATACTCTCTGTCATTTTGGTTGCCAAAACAAAAGTTCAAAGGTGTAGTTTGTATTTTACCCTATAATAAAAGAACCGAGTCAAAACAGCAGGCTGTCAACATGCCAGTTCATATAGCATGCCTGAGAACCTACTCGGATTCAATCTAACTTGAAAGAATCTTGTTGTAGGTCGTAGATGTATACGTACTCTGATGCTTTATTTTTTTCTCGAAAACAAAGTTCAGTATGAGATATAAAGCTCAACGGTTCCAATTGTAATATATGATTTAAAAAGGAAAGATTGTATGCAAGGTACCATGTATCTCTTTCAAAAGCCCAGATTTCATAAGATGACCCCCCCACCTCGGTAACCCTTTCATAGAACAACCATATGCAGTCATTAAAGGCAGAAACTACGGCACGTGCGTAAACATCTTTCAAGTTATCAGGTAATAATATCTTCTCCTTAAACTCCTCCCGACAAATATCAAAAGGTACCAAATAGTTAACACCAAAATCCGATACTATCCGGTGAGCAAGTCCATTCAACATTGCCACTCTTTCATTCCAGAGGGAACCTTCAGCAGAAACTGGTGGAGATTGATTAATTCTTTTCCAAGTACTAGAGCCAAGATTAATAATTTCCACTACAAAGCATGACGCTAATACAAAGGGCCAGTGAGAAGGACAACAATGCATGATTCTAACTAGCCCTAGCATCATAACCAAATGCAAGAAGAAAACAAGAGCCAATGTCGTCTGGTGCCTTAAGAAGGCTATCAGGAAGTTCCTTGTATATCCTGATAGAGCGATTGCACAAATAAATGGGAATACTAGATTCTGGAATCACCCTCTTGGATAAGCATAGCAACCCATTGTGAGACCCGTAAACTAAGGGATTTCAAATTGGCAGCATCCAACTATATAACTTCTCAAAATTTGATTCCGAGTAAATTGATAAGTGTGTAGTGTGTGTGCTAGTACGAGGATGCATAATGACTAACCTATCATACCTACCTTTATGAATATCATCATAGTAACGAACAAAAATTTTAGAAGTTATGATGGAGTAAAATTTTTTACATACGAATCTCAAGTTAAGCAGAGGATTTGCTGGTATGAGACAGAAAATAGACTTCCATATCTCATCCAGCAAGGGAAAGGGCCGCCCAGTAAATACTTGACGCTGGTTCTCTGATTCCATGTTGTCTTTCATGTCTTGTATGATTCCTGATGACAGAAAAAGTTACAACAACAAAAGATGATTGACAAAAACAAAAGTTGAGTAAGTAATCACGGAAAAGAGTGGGCACCCGATTGATTGTTTATAGGCCGCTTGAGAACTTTTTCTCTCATCAATCTTTCTACTTTCGCTGAATCGTCCATCTTCTACGTTAAATCAATTGAATTTAAGGGGAAACTATGACAAATAGATGATATGCATTTGAAATGCATTGGGGAAAATCCAAAAGGACTACCATCCACATAAAATAGATGAAAATTTTAAAATCTTTGACCACTAATTCAACCTCTATCATCATGACAAGTCAATTTTAGTACAGTGTAAACTTACTACAAGATGATAAACAAGATTAGCAAAGAAATTCCTGTAAATGGTGAGAGCAGATAGCATAAAATAGCCAACTATGTGGAATATAGGGATGAATACAAGATTGTTAAAATGCAAGATTGAATTAGTCAAAATAGACTGTGTAGGAGGTGTATGAGACACTTCTCTCACGCATCTCCCTACCCCCAACTATGGCAGAATCTCCAGAAGAACACCACCATCGATCACAAACCCAAAGAGACTTATGATTAACATAATCATTCTCTTACTCAGGTTCAGAAAATGAACCGTAAAACGGAAAAACATATAAAAAATCCAGAACAGTAAAGAACGTACATTTTGAGAAGAATTCTTGCATCTGTTTGACGAGCTAACCTTCGATCTAGAGAGTGAATACAGGATTAGGTTTCTGTAAAAGATTCAAGAATGAGAGATTCTTGAATTAAGGATGGAAAAATTTATATCCATCATCACAATACAAAATAAAATCATTATGACTTGGTTAAATTCTATTTCTAAGTATGTGCTTTTTTTAATATTTTTTTTATGTATTTATAATGACACGAGGTGAATGTTTTGCTTTTAAACAGTTTTACTATATAAAACTGCCTCTCATTTTTTCAGACGATAAATATATATTAAGTATTTGAAAGTTAAATTGTCAATATAATGGCAATTAGTTATTTCACTCTGTATAATATAATATTACTTATAGAGCTATACTTACAGATATTATTTTTCAGATATCATTTTTACTAATCATTTCTACAATAGGGCCACTATTACCACAAATCCCTCAAGTTATAAGAATTATGATTCTCTGCCGTTGGAACCTAACGGCAGAGACGACATTTTCACGATCTGAAACTGTTTGATCAGATCTAAACGGTCTAGATCGCATTAATTTTTATTTGGTGAAAAAGTATGCGTGTGTATATATATATTACTTTTTTATTTTTGATCACAACCGTCCAGATCTCTTTAGACGGCTGAGATTGGACTTTCCTTCTGCAACTGGACACCAACTGCAGATTATCTTTATCCAATTTATATCTTAGACAATAATTAGTTGTTTTTAATCTGTCAGTCAGCAAATCAAAGTCATTTGAATACTTTAAGGGTTCAAGTAGTTTTTATTACTACTTGAACCCTTCAAATAAATATTTTTTTTACAGTCAGCAACCCAGACACCAAGTGACTACTTGAAAAGTTCAAGTAGCTGTTTATGACTACTTGAACCCTTCAAGTATTTAATTTTTTGCTAGTTAATAACCAAACACCAGATGACTGCTTGAAGAGTTCAAGTAGTTGTTTATGACTATTTGAACCGTTCATGTAGTTATTTTTCAGTCGACAACCAATCACTAGGTGACTGCTTGAAGAGTTCAAGTAGTTGTTTGTAACTACTTGTACCCTTCAAGTAGTTGTTGTTTTACGAGTAAAAAATTCAGATGCCAAATGACTACTTGAACGGTTCATGTAGTTGTTTATAACTACTTGAATAATTTAAATAGTTATTTTTATTATGTTCAATATCCATATCCATAATACTATTACAACTTAACATGTATAAGTAGTAAAAAATATCTACTTCAAAGTTTTACGCAGTCGAACATAATGTTAAGTCCAGACTAAATCAATTACTTCAAACTTGAGCAATATTAAAAAAAAAATTGTTCAAAACTTTCCTCATTAAAAAATAAATTTTAGTTACTACAATTATCAAAACATCTTATATGTATGTACAAATCCAGTCATCATCTCTCCTTAATTTATACAATGTAATACATATTAATCTCGTTATTTAGGTTTTCTCTTCTAATGAATGCACAAATCAATGACCATCATTTGGAGACTCAACCTTATTCATAGCCATTCTCTCGTTATGCCACAAAATAGCTCTACTTTTGAAGACTCAACCTCAGTGTTTGAATTTTGGGTGGAGATGTAGTAAGACAAGGTACTGAGAGATGAAATTTCTTGAGTTTTTTTCATGGAAATAAGGTGGGTTTGCTGGTTCGGAGAGATGATCAAAGTTTTTGACTTTTTGGGTTTGGAAGAATGGAGGTTGGGGAAGTCAGGAGTTAAATGGGATGAAGAGGTTCGTGGGTAGCAGAGGAGAGAGAAATGAGTGAGAAGAAAAAGGAAAATGAAATGTGTTTGATGGGATTATTAATATTTTAATTGAATTGTGTGTGAGTTGGTGGGATGATTAATATTTTAATTGAATTGTGCGAGGTTGGTTAGATTATTAATATTTTAAAAATGGGTATATTTTTCATTCTCTTTATCAAAAAATATAGTCTTACACTACAAGAAAATCAGGCAATGCCTGTGGCTTTATACCGGTGGTTAGCCAACCGCTGGGAAAAATAATTGTAGTCCATTTTTCCTGACGGTTTTTATAAAAACACCAGTAATTTTCTTAATGTGACGGCATTTTATTTTAACCGCAATCTAAATGTGAAAAAGAGAAAAAAAAATCCCCAAAAGCGCAAACACGAACAACTCAAAAAACCAAAAGCCTAAGGAAACCCAATTATTTTTTTCAGGACACACAACACTCAAAGGACGAAACCCCTCTTCTCTCTCACCTTCAGCGAAGCTTCTTCAGCCCTCATTTTGTAGCAGAGGTTCAAATTTCACCCATACATATCGTCACTCACAACATAGGCTATAATCGATTAATCATTGTATCGTGGTTCTCTTATTCTCTTTCTTTTTCCTCTTTTTCTGTTTTCTTTGTTGTTTACAGGTTTATACGTCACGGTAAATAATGACCATCGTTGTTGCATCTCTTACTCTGAACTCCCTCAGTGATGAAGCCTTTGTGTGTCCATGATGAAGCCTCTGTGTGGCATCTCTCCCGCGTTCTGCTCTTACTGATCTCGTATCATTTTTTCTTCGTTCTTTTCATTTCTTTTGAATTCGATTAAGGAATTCTGTGATAATTTACTCATATTTCTTTTGAATCCTAGTCCTTGCTAATTTCGTATAAATTACTACAATGTACTACAAGAAAACCCATCTTCAGCCATGAAACTTTTAGCCACAAAAACAGATTCATCACGAAAGACCCATTTTAAGCGACCAACTAGAAAGTTGGTCGCCAAAGGCAACCTACTGCGACGCCTTCCTTTCACGTCGCAATATATTTTACTGGGAAGGAAGCGCGCCAATTTTCCACGCGTTTTACCGACGAATGTTTTTATTTCATCGATAAATGTTTCCTTACTAAAACACCATCATTTTAACAAAGGTTTGGTAGACAAAGAAACCCTCAATAGAGAGCTTCTCCATTCACCTCCCCCANATACATAAACTTTCCCCATTCACCCCCCACCCCCGCGACAGAGCTCCTCTGTTTGTCGTCGATCGTCACCGACAATTCATTTCCCAAGCGAACTTCCACGATGAGCTTCACACCGAGCTTCCCCAGTGAGCTCGAAGCTCGTCATCATCATTTGGAGCTTTTGCTCTCTGACAGTTAGGTCTGTGATTTTAGGTAAGTTGATTTTGTTTCCATTTGTTCTCTATTTTTATGGTTTGCATTCATCAACCTTGTATACTGTGACAACCGTTGTCTGATATCCTTTTCTTTCGGAGTAGGTGTTTTGATGCCCAACATATTAGCTTTCTTCAGCTTATAGCAATTTTGAACCTGCGTTTGATGATATAATATTTAGCTAAACCGAAAACTCATGGACGATAAAGCAATCAAATGATTCTTGGCATGATTCATGATAATACCTTTACCTCCATACAAGATTCAAAGAAACTAAGTTCAACTTCAAGTTATTTTCTGTAAATGTAATTACTATTAATGTGAAAACGATACTATGAAATTGATAAATAATTTTTTTATTTATCAATTTCATAATTGATAAATAGATATTTGTTCTTTCCTTATATAGAGAGATTAGGAATGGACAAAAGTAGCATGTGCACTTGCACCGTCTCCGTAGAGAAATTATTAGTAATGACGACCATAATGTGAGTCTACCAGTTTTATATATCGAATCACCTTTATATAAGTTTTTTCTTATATAGAGAGATTGGGATGGACAAAATAGCATATGCACTTGCTTGGTCTCTATGTGATTATTTTGATAAGTACAAGGTTATTCAATTTCTTTTTTCTTTGGTTGACCAAACTAATATTTCCTTAAGAAAATGGATGAGTGTAATTGGTTTCATGGATTCATAGTTCTTTCAAAAAAATCATTTGTAACTTTAACAAAAAAAAATCTAAACATCTATTTTTTCTTCAATGACTAGAAGGGTTCTTGTCGGAATCCACATAATCCTCTTTACTACTATATACTTGATGAAGTTATTTGACTAAAATATTTATTGAGTTTCTTAATCGATAAAATACAGTCCATAATCTATAATGTATAATTTATTCAAAGGTAAGAGGCTCTGAGAAATAGTTTTTTGTTGTTAGGTAAAATAATTTATTTATAAATGTTTTCACTTGATAATAGTAAATGGCAGCTAGAAATATGTGCATCAAGAATAACAAAAATATCTGAAACATGAGATTAATTAGTATTGATACAAGTGATTTCAATATAACAGTATGTGTTAGTACAAATATAACATTTATAACGAGTAATGGTTTAGTGATCTGAAGAAAAATATGTGAATATAACCCTTCTATTTATAACTATTTTCTTTTATTATGCACTTGAGTCATCTTTGTTTGTCATTTATGTTTCTCACTTAATTAACTTTATATTTTAATCTCTTTAATTTAGGGATATTTTGTTGAGAGTTTCTCTAAATAGTTATTTAATTTACAGAGTTACAAAAAATGGACAAGAGATGGATAAAAAATCCTAATAGATTGTCCAAGGAGTATATTGATGGTATTTCATAGTTTATGAGCATGGCTAGTAACTATCTCAATGTAGCGGAGAATTATCTTTAATTCAAGATAATTGTCTTTAATAAAAGTTAAAATGAATATGTGCCAATACAGAATGATATTGATCTATGATCATTGGGTATTTTATGGTGAAGAGATACAAAGATATCACCATTCACCAAATATAGAGATGAATAGTACTACATCTCACCTTGGTGGTGATAATGATGATGATGGTGGTGATGAGATGAGAAAAATGTCAGATAACATGTGTGGTTTTGTTGGGATGGATGTGAATGGTGAACGAGTTGGAGAGGATAATACTGATATAATATATCTAAATGCAGAGACGTTAGACAGGTTTAATGATTTGGATAGTGAAGCCCAATAAATTTTTTATCCTGGTTGTCAAAAGTATATTTCACTATCTTTTATTATGAAGTTGATGCATATCAAAGTGCTTAATCATTGAAGTAATAAGTCATTTGACCAATTACTTGAAGTTTTAAATGGTTCTCATCCAGTAGGCTCAACAATTCCAGCCTCTTACTATGAAGCCAAAAAAAAATTAAGAGATTTAGGGTTGAGATGTGACACCATTCATTCTTGTAAATATGATCGTGCTTTATTCTGAAAAGAGAATGAAGTAAAAGATAAATGTCCTAAATGTGGTGAACCAAGATATAAAATGGACGATGAGGGTAAGAAAGTTGCCCAAAAAAGTTTGTGTCGCTTTCCTGTTATACCCAAACTTCAAAGATTGTTCAAGTCAAAATACAGATCGTCTGATATGGGATGGCATAAGGAGAAACGTGTCAACGTTGAATGTGTATTGAGACATCCTACTGATTTAGAAGGTTGGAAGGATTTTGATAAGTAATATAATTGATTTGCAAAAGATGCTCGAAATGTAAGATTAGGACTTGTAACAGATGGATTTAATCCATTAAAAAATATGAGCAACTCATATAGCATGTGGCTAATCATATTAGTACCTTATGACCTTCATCCATAAAAGTGTATGAAAGAACCATTCTTTATGATGGCGTTACTAATTTCTGGTCTAAGATCACCTGGTAAAGATATTGATGTGTATTTTGAGCCATTGATGGATGAGTTAAAACAATTGTGGGATGAGGTGTAAATATTTGATGTCACTTCTGGGCAATCTTTTACTATGCATGCTGATGTGTTGTGGACAACAAATGACTTTCCAGCGTATGGAGATTTGTCTAGTTGGAGCATGAAATGGTACTTGGCATGCCCTATTTGTAACGAAGATGCATCTTCGTTAAGGTTGCTAAGTAAAATATTTACCTGGGACATCGACGATATTTTCCTTGTGATCATATGTGGGGGAGGAGTAGATTGCATGATGGTAAATAAAAGTTTCATGATGCACCAAGAAAGTTGACCGGAGAAGGTACATTGAGGCAGTTAGATCAATTTCAATTTGTCAAGTTTGGTAAAAACCCAAATAAGTTAGACAAAAAAGAAAGCGTCATTTAGATGGTGTTAATTGGACTAAGAAAAGTGAATTTTTTCAACTTCCATATTGGTCTAAGTTGAAAATTAGACACAAATTGGATGTCATGCATATTGAGAAAAATATTTGTGATAATATATTAAGTACATTGTTGAATATAGAAAGCAAAACAAAAGACACTTACAAAGCTCGATTGGACCTAGCCAACATGAATATAAGAAAAGAACTACACCTTGAATCGAAAGGGAACAAATATTTTAAACCACCTGCATGTTACACATTGATAGTAGAGGAGAGAAGAAAGTTTTGTGGTTTACTGCAGACTTTTACCAATTGGGATTCCTGGTTTATTGGATAAGGATGTGTGCACTGCTTTGGTTGAGTTGTCTAATTACTTCAAAGAATTGTGCTCGAAAACACTGAACACTAAGGACTTGGGTTTTCTTAGAGATGGAATAAGTTTGATCCTGTATAAGTTAGAAAGGGTATTTCCCCCAACTTTCTTTGATGTTATGGTACATTCGGTAGTTCATTTACCACAAGAAGTGAAATTATGTGGTCCTGTTGGTTATAGTTGGATGTACCCAATCGAAAGATATATCTATCAAATTTTTCTTTACATACACATCAAATATTTCATGCACCATGTACTTGCTCTCATATGATAGGATTTTGCGTACACATAAACAATATGTTAGAAACAAAGCTTGTCTAGAGGATTCGATTGCAGAAACCTACATTGTTAATGAGTTGTTGACGTTTTACTCTTTATATCTATGTGGCATTGAAACCAAATTCACGCGAAATGAGAGGAATGATGATGAGTACTTTGACAAACTAAATGAGGGGTCAGTAACTGCCTTCACTCAACGAGCTCGTCCAATTGGTGCTAAGAAAATAGTTCAGTTATCTACACAAGAATTAGAGATTACCCAATGGTATGTGCTGAATAATTGCGATGAGCTACAACCTTACTTAGTGTAAGTAAATCAATAACACTATTAAGTCTAATTTTCAATGGTTGTTTTTTATTTTAAAAATACATTAAAATAAAATGATTAATATGTGCAAAGAGCACATGAGAGAATCAAACAGAGTTAGTCGGGTTGACTTAAGTTCAAGACTTTGAAACCAATTTTCTGAATGGTTTAGAAATTGGGTATGTGTATATATTTGACTAAATATATATCATTAAAATTAGTAGGGAAGTGACTAATACTTTTTTTTATTTTTATTAGATTATTGAGTTGCGCAGTCAAGGGTCATTAGAACCCTCATACGATTGATATACTTTAGCATTTGGTCCAAATAATCATCTCAGGTCATATTCTGGTTGTATTTTCAGTGACATTCGATACCATAATATAGATCATGATCATCATCGGACAACCCAAAATAGTGGCTTAGTAGTTCCAGGAGAACATGATGGAGAAGACGAAATTTCTCGGTAGGTTAAAAGAAGTGACCGAGATGCAGTATGTATGAGAAAGAAAAGTTATATTATTTAGATGTGAACGGTTTGACATAAATGCAAAAAGAAAATAGAGTGAAGAGAGATCTTGGTTTCACTTGTGTAAATGTGAGCCAAACTTGGTATGAAAATGAGCATTTTATTCTCGCATCTCAAGCACAACAAGTCTTTTATGTTGATGATTGTAAAATTGGGGACAATTGAAAAGTGGTGCAAAAGGTTCAACATGACATTTATGGGATGTTCCTAAGATAGAACAAGGGATAGAACAAGATGAATGCATAGGGCTTATTGAAATAACTTTGCCATCTATTGATTTAGATGAGCCATAAACAATGCAATTTCATAGGCATGACATGGAATCTTCTGAAGTAGATGCAAATGTTATTGGAGTAGGAGATAGTAATATTGAAGATATTGATTTTATTGATGATGATGACAATGAAAATGACACTTTGGTTAATTCTGATGATGATTAAGAGGATATTATACCAAGTGATGATGATACAGATTGACTTTTAAAGTAACGATGAGCCTGTTAGCGTAAAATATTCATTCATTTCTTCTAAAATGTAGTTTAATTTATTTTGTAAGCAATAACATGTTTATGATCTTCTTTCATGACACTTATCTTTATGCAGGTTAATGTCTTTTGGAAGAAATACTCTGCTTCTAAATCTATATCCTGCTGTAGGATCTTCTACTGATGAAGACGGTTCCCAAATAGGTATATACACTTTGTGATAGTTATTATTATAATGATTTCTTATTCTTTGTTTTGTTGTAGGGGCTTCATCTTCTTCAGGGAGTGTGAGAAAGGTTCATGGGCCAACAAGAAAGATTGAGTTGGAAAGGTTAGTGAGTCAGTTCAGAAAATTACCAATCGATATCCATCATCCCGATGTTGTTAGATAGTGGACCGTCCAATTCAACCTTGAGATTAGTGCCGACATACGACAATTCATACCATTTCAATATGAGGGTTGGTCCAATGTGCCTGAAGAATTCCTGACAATTATAATTTATAGGCTGCAGGTAATAATGATACATCTATTTATTATTATATTTTCTTTATTGCGTGACTGATTGTAAAAGATTATTGTAGGTCTATTTTACTTTTGAATCGACCAGTAATGCTATGTTGATTGGATTAAATTTGAAGCAACGATCACATACAAATGATACAAGTACACATTGCATAGACATTATAAAAAATTTAAATATCCAATAGTAGCACGACGACATCCTTATAAGGATGTATCACAGGATGATGGGATTTGCTATGCACAGTTTGAGAGATGGAGAATTTTGGGGTAATTCCTATTATCAAAGCTTATATATATTACATTTTGATTATTTGACTAATTATTTCAATCATAAAGCTCATTTATAATAGGCACGCTAAAAAATCAATTCTCAAAACCGTCAAAACCTTCCGTACAATCATAATGAAAGGAATGTATATTTTCTTGATCATCGATTTCGTCAGGTGAATCAAAATATTATTTTAGTGCTCTTAATAATGTTTAGTATATGATAATTAACGACTCAACTTTTGTTGCAATTTGGTAGGAAGCTTCAACTAGGATAGCACCTATTCGAATTGACATGTCTTACAATAGGCATTTCAATGCTAAAAAATATTGGCAGAATGATACGGTTCACAAAAGATATGTGAGTAATCCCTCTATTACACTTATGATTCAATGCTCTTACCCTAAGTTTTTAGGTTAGCACTTAGGAAACTTTGTAAAACTCCCATCCTAAGTGTTTAGGAAAGGGAAACTCATTTCCTAAAGGGCCCTTTATCTGAGTGTGCTAAATGATTTTGAATACTTTCTGATTGATGCTCATTGTCTAAAGATAATAGTGTTAGTTTCAATATGTGTGTGGGTGTGTGGGGCTTATCACCTTGTATCTGAGCGTGCTAGATGATTTTTGAATACTTTCTGATTGATGCTCATTGTCTAAAGTGTTAGTTTCAATGTGTGTGAGGTGTGGGGGAGGATGGCTTATTACTTTATATCTGAGTGTGCTAGATTATTTTTGAATACTTTCTGATTGATGTTCATTGTCTAAAGATAATAGTGTTAGTTTCAATGTGTGTGTGGGTGTGGGGGGAGGGCTTATCACCTTGTATTTGAGCGTGTTGAATTATTTTTAATACTTTTTTTATTGATGCTCATTGTTTAAAGATAATAGTGCTAGTTTCGATGTGGGTGTGGGTGTGGGGGGAGGGTTTATCATACATTCACTATCTAAAAATAAATAAAAAATATTTCTCGTATCCTTCTATTATGTATCAAATTTATGGTTTCCATCAGTGCAAATCCAATCACTTCAATTTTCAATTGAAGATGAGAAATAATTTCTCATTGGTAACAAATGCTTATCCATTAAGCAGAGGAAATCCTATTTAACAGAAGGATTATGCTTTGATGTATCATTTAAATTCTTTGAAATGCAAAAATCAAATAATTCTCTGTGGTGGAACAAAGTATCTCTCATTTCCCCCTCAGATAAATTATTCTCATTTCCCCCTCGGACAAATTTCTTTTCACTATAATAGTTAAGTGCTATAGTGGCACACAACTACTGCATTTTACTCCAAAACATGATGGAAAACTAAAACCGTGAAATGAAAATTTCACGAAGTCGTGTGTTTCTCTTTACCAAATGAAAAATTCTCAAGCCACGTCTCTCTCTTTCCCAGTAGCTCTCAGCTCTATCTCACAACTCTCTTGATCTTGAAGGTCACCAATGAGCTCTCTCTTAGCTCATTCTCGAGAACCTCTTTTTCTCAGCTCTTTCTCTATCGCTCGGCTCTCTCATGAAGCTCTATCACAGCTCTCTTTCATCTTCGTTGCTGGTTTCTCTCACGGCAGCAGACTCTCCCTCGCAGCTCTCAGCTCCGTCTCCCATTTTTCTCCTACTTTGATTTCACAGCTTAGAACCAGAGGTAAGGGTTTCTTTATCAAATTATTGTCTGATTTTTGTGATTTTAGTCTAATTTTTGTGATTGTTAAGTTTTATCTGAGTTGATTAGGGCCCATGTTCCTGAATTTGGTCATGCAGTAAGTTTTGAAATGTAAATGTTCCTGATTTCTAGGCATGCAGTAAGTTTTGAAATGAAAGTTTCAGATTTCTTGTATGGGTTCTTTGCAATCGCAGCTTTCTCTCTCTCACCTCTCTCTGGCAGCTCTCTCCCATTTCGATTTCTTCTGCAATCCCTGTAAAAGACCAAGTTCAAAACTTGTGGGAAGGATTTTTTTTCTTACGGGGTGAGATTTTAATGAATTCCTTGTCTATTTTTTATGAGTTTTGTTTGATTTTGTTGTTTCTGTTTGTTTTGAATGAGTTGAGGGTTTCACTATAAGTTCTTTTGTATAAAAAAATGGTTACTTTTCCATATGACCCAAGTAAAGACACCCAAACTATAAGGGTACAAACTCTTTTGTGAAATTGCTAACATGTTGCTTGTGTTAGTGATTCTGAATTTCTGAATCTATTTTTATAAAAATATGTCTATGAACCATGGAATGCCAAGAAAGGCTCTTAATGTAAGTCTAAGAGTTTAGGGTGTATAGAATAAGACCTGACAGAACCTGGCCTTTAGGGGGATTAATATTTATTCTTACACTTTCCTTTCATTTTTCTTGTCTGGATAATTTTGGACATAGTCTTGAAGTGATTTATAATACTCAATTTAATTTATAAAGTTACAATACGACTGTTCATAAGGGAAGTTTTTCAGTTTATAAAATTGATTAAGTTTCTCATCCGTTGTAATCCTACCATTGTGTTTGAGTAACCTTAAAATTAGTCCTTTGTTATATTAGAAACAAAATAAATCAGTATCTCAAATGCAACTTGACTTTGATTAGTCACATTAATGGAAAGCTTCAGTTTTTAGCTCAGATTTCTCATCACTATCTAGAACTCACTGGGACCCTAGATGGGGAAATATTCATTACATTTATTCATCCTTATGAAAAATGAGTTTGACAGTGCGTTTAGAATTAATTATAGTATTGAGATTTTTTTTGAATTTGCGAATACTTTTTCTTCAAGAACAGTGTCTCCTTTAATATAAGTAAGGCCTTGAACTGTGAGTCCTTGATATTATTTAAGGGTGTGCAAGGGACGGGACGAGAGTTTTTGTCCTGTCCGGATTGGGACGGGATAAATTTTTTTAGTCCTGTCTCATCCCGTGTTGAGAGAAAAAATCGAGGGAAAAGTAGTGGTATCAGTTATGATGTATACAGAGCTCTACTTAGTTTCCATAGGGTTTATGATACTAGAAGGAGATAACTTGAATAATATACTACCAAATGTGAAATTTGAATTAATGGGATTTAGCATTGTAGGACATAATTGCTTTGTTATGCTTGTTGGGCTCATCATTTTACCATTTGTTTGGTTAGAGGACATGAGCCTCATTTCTTATGTGTACGTAGTTATCCTTTTTCTCAATTTTGTGGGGTGGTGCATTTTATGGAATTGAATTTCATCATAAGGGAAGAATACTTATTAACTGGAATCATATCCCTACTGCTATAAGCTTGTATGCTTTCTACTATTGTGCTCATCTAGTTTTCCCTACTTTGTACACTTCCATAAAGAACAAACATCAATTATCCAATGTAAGTTTCTACGCTTGCAAAGTATAACAACCCCTTTATACTTATGAAATACATATTTTTTTTCATATTCAAGTGGTTAGTTACTTGGGCTATTGACTTCACATCTGCATTGTTGTTTCTGTTTTTAAGGTTATACTTTTGTGCTTCATCTTACGCACTATTGGCTACGCATCAATGGTGTTTCTTAGATACTCTATGTTTGGATCAGATATTCAATCACAAATAACTTTAAATCTTCCAACAGAAAAGCTTAGCTCAAGAGTGACAATCTGCATATGTTGGTTAAAATAGTAGTACAATTGTAGTTAGCATTTTTAGCTAAAATAAGTCCTTTGTTATATCCGTTTTTATTTTCCTTATGATATTTATTTTTTCTTTCAGTTCCAATCTTGTAGGTGTTTGGATTGTACCCAGCAGTTTCTCCCTAATTTGCTTGGTACAGGTTATGAAGCTAGACTTTTGCCATTTGGTTTTTAATTGTTTTAATTTCTAATTATGGTTGCTTTGTTGAATACCAAGAAATGCAATTTCCTAAGGAAACAACGTGACACTACTCTAGCCACAGTTTGCACAGGTTCCCCTTATTCTTTTGGTAGTTTTAGAACTATAAAGAAGGGGAAAAATATAGACACAATTCTTATATTCTGACTTTTTGATATTAGCTATAGATAAAAGTCTTGCAATTCTTGGTTGGGCTATGTTATCCCTATGCATTATAAATAAATGTTCTTCATTTAGTTGATGTATCCTAATAATTTGTTCAATTGAAAAATTTGTTTCTTCTAGGACTTGTTGCATATGGTATTGTAGTACATCATATATTTTGATGAAACATTATTGCATGATAATGCTAAACTGGTATTGATTCCGATAGCTGATGTTGTGTTGTTGACTCTAGATAGTACATGTATCTAATAGGTTGTGCTTAAGTTCTGAACATGAGCAATTTTCTACCCCTTTTAAGTTAGGCTGCAATATTCAGCCTACCTATAAATTCTTTATAGATCATGTACTCAATGTTAGAACATGGCTTAAACATAATGCGATAGATGAATAGTGGTTCTTTAACTTGGTTGATGTGCTTCATGGGTTGACTTTGTTATAACCATAAGTAGCACTTCTATTGTAGGCAAAAACAATATGTCTATCGTCTCATTGCTCCTTGCCTTCAAATCTTGGTAATGCATAAAAAATAGAAGTATGCACTGTGAATAGCAGTAAACTAGTCTTTTGTGTTCTTTTCGATATTGTATTGTACAATGGCTAAGAGAGAGGAAAACATGCTTTAGCATTCCATTTCTAATTGTCATATCATTCTATATTTGTCTTACTTTTAGATTAAACGGACTTTGACTCTTATTCCATATTATCCTCAATTGCTATTATTTACGCTTCTCTTATTCCCATGTCATCCTCGTGCTTGCCTAATAGACTTGTATTACAAAATTTTAGAATTATTTTAACTACCAGATTCTTTTAGTACTAAATGAGCTTGCTTATTATATCAATCTTGGCATGAATGCAGTAGCCGTTATAAGCAATTTTGTATTCCCAGGGTCTCATTGAAATATAGTTTGCTAAACTATATGTCTCGTAATGAATTATGATTCAGAGATTTTGTAATGAATTACTACTACTTTGTTACATTACATATATTAATGATTAATATATGTATTTCTTAAAAAATATTGGGTTGCCAAACACATATTGCGACAAGAGAGATTGTTATTATAATATAAATTTTGATAAATTTATGATGATATTAATTGTTAAATTTTTAGATAAATTTTCTGATGATATTAATTGTTATTACATGTGTATATGAAAACTAAAAATTTTCAGATAAATTTTACATTCTTGGAATGTAAAATTTGGTTGCCAAACACATATTGCGACAAAAAAATTGGTTGCAAAAGAGTTAGACGACGAAGAGAAATATTGGTGGCCAAAAGTTTTTACGATGAAACTTTTTTTGGTCGTAAAAGTTTTTTGCGATCAACTTTTATTTTCATTGTGAAAATCTTTTACGACCAAATTTAAGGGTTTTAGTGAACAAAATATTGAACGTTAAAATCAAATATGCTTAAATTTTTTGTTATTAAAATATTGCTCCGGTGAAAAAGCAAAAAGTGGCCACATGTAATAGAAAGGGGGCGTGGGAAGACAAGATGGAGTACCCGTGTCCTTGCTGTGGACGACAACCCTATTTGTCTCAAATTGTTGGAAAATTTGCTTCAGAGATGCCAGTGTCATGGTTGGTTTTTCTCTCTTCATATTTTGTCTTCCTTTGCCCATTTCAATTTTGAGGTTGACTGACATAATAATATTCAACAACGGTACGTTGTGTGTTCATCTCAAGTTTGTATTTTTTTTGGATTATTGAACTAAAATTCAACTGGGTCTTATTTTCTTTAAAGTTGAAGGCTATATATTCTAGAGTTATTTTCTTGTGCTGGTTGATGATCCAGGGAACTCCTGTAAATATCATAGTTGGATCACATGTTTGGGCTGGTGATCCAGAGGAAGCTTGGGTTGATGGTGAAGTCATAGACATCAAAGGCAAAGATGCCACCATGGTCACCTCAAATGGCAAAACTGTGAGTTACTCCAACCTCCAATAATATTGCAACTTTAAAATCAATGTAGTTTAGTAGGTGAGAAGAAAGAAATGCCAAATAACCAAGGAGATGACGATGACCACATTTCTGCAAATAGCACTAGTGGTTCTGATGATGACCCCATCTCTGATTTAATTTCTGGAAACTTGTACGAGTTCCTTCAATCGTATCCTTCTAATATTGTGAAGGGGAGTAAATTCAATTCCTTTTGTAAACTAGTCATTTTCGTATGTCTTGAAATATTCATACCCTAAACTCTGTAATACAGAGGTGGCTTGGAGACCATGAACCCATAATTCTAAGTTCCAATTTATCAGATTAGTAATTAAATATCTTATTTATTAATTATAATATTACTTTATGGAATTACACTTTTAGTAATTATAGAATATATTTACAAAGCAGTCTCGTATAGTACATTGATATAATCACTTCATGAAATTCTGTCCTCCAATTATTGGTTCATAAATTAGAGCTGAGAAAAATTACCATTTTACCCTTCGAATTACCTCTTGATCCTTAAGTAGCACTAATTCACTAGTGAACGGTTAATTTATAGATGTATTCTAAATTTGAGCTCAATAACTATTCAGTGTTAGAATTCACACTTAAGAGAACCCATATATCATCCATTATGAAAGCTTGGATTCCAAATCTTGTAAGATCATATTCCCAACCATTCATGTCACTGAATCTCCAAAATAAAAGTCACTAGTCTGTTTTACAAACAAACTTTAACGGGTGAATCAAAAGATCCAATAGACATATATAGGAGTTCATAACTACTCATGGTTTAGACTGATCTATATATGATCATCTGATTGATGTGTATTAAATCTTTATGATAAACGGTAAGTTAATAAAGATATTAATTCACATCCGTCATGTTCTGTATAATCTAATTATATAAAGTATTTTCATCAAGATGTATATCCGTATCAGCAATCTGGATCTAGATCATATGCATTTAAATTGCTTAGTGAACCATATTAGCAACCATTCATTAAAGATTTCATACTTTAATATGCTACGGACTATTTTATTCATTATCTATTATCTTATCCTTTTGTACTATATAAGATCATAGTCTCATTAATAAATATGAAATTTTCAGATATTTATATTAATCATTCAATAATAATTTAGAGAGTATAATTATAAGAAAAATGCGCTTTAATTAATATTCAAATAAAAATATCTTTACACATACTTTGAAGGCACTATGCTCAACACCTACAAATCCCGAACGTACCACTCACTCCCTTCTTATTCAATCACTGACTTCACCACCATGTCATCGGTCTTCCTGTAACAGTACTCTATGTACCTTTCAGTGATGGAGGACACAGAACACCTCCTGACCATCTCTATCAAGAAGGGAGAATCCCTACGTGAGTACACACATGGATGAAGTGGCAAAGTTAGAAAGTTGTGACAATCGAGTGGAGAGATTGACTTTTCAGATGAGGGTTGGACCCAAACACTCTCCTCTTTGAAGATTTGTCAAAAGTGAACCGCTATCCATGACTGGAACATTCCAACGAGTGTAACTTACATCATATTGGAAGAATAAAAGAAGAACATGATGAAGCTGGCAGAACGAAGGACAGAAGAGCAACAGACAAGACACCATAATTCTAATACGAGAAAGAAGAGAACGGGAAGATAAAAAAGAAACGATGGGTGTAGAAATACTTGATATTTTTATTATTTTTTTCTATATTTACCCCAATTTTTTAGTGATTGGATTTTTTTGGTCATCAATGGTAGAAGGGGCAGTTTAGTGATCTGGGACCGTCTGATCAGATCTAGATGGTCCTGATCGCATGAAACATTACTTGGGGAAAAAGTAATAAAAATATTTTTTTAACTTTTTAGCATGTGATCCTAGCCGTCCAGGCCTCTTTGAACGGTTGAGATCAAACTTCACCTCCGCAGTTGCAATGCAACTGTAAAGAAACTCAATCCATTTTTTAGCTATGTTTAGTTATGAGACGATTTGGTCAAAGTTTGATCTCAACCGTGAACCACAACACTTTTACTATGTGTGTGTGTGTGTGTATATATATATATATTTATATTTAAATAATTGCACCAAATAGATAAATTTGGAAGTTAGTTTAAGAAAGAGGTAATGGGTTTTCAAAACTTTAGGTAAATAGCAGTTTTTTTTAGTCACGTCATCAACCAACTATTGATGTTTTTATTGTTGATGATTTTAACCTATTATGATAGATTTAATAGTCCGTTTTTGGCATTTCAATTAATGAGATATCCCATTTTTGGCACTGTAGTGTGTTGTGCACCAATCACTGTTCCAACACAATGATGACAGTCTAAAATGTCACATGGTAATTTTTCATTTTATTATTTTATTTAATCAGATAAATATCTTTGCATTTTTTCAAATAAACATAAATATTAGTTAATTCAAAAATAATTTATCTAATAAAATATACCAACTAACTTATTTGTTAATTCAAAATTAACTGATCAATTAATTCAAATCTAAATTATTATCTCATAATAATCTAATATTATTTAATTTCATAAATTAAATATACTGTCACAATATCGATTAATTCATAACTGATCAATACAAATAAATAATTATCACTATTTTTTAGCATTACATTAATTAAATTTATTAATTAATGACATATGATTATCATATAATTATATGCTTACCTTGGAAACTCAATTCCACGGCGACTTCGATAGCCCTTGGGTCACTCCTGCTCCATTAGTTGAGACTTCAAGGGGGACCTAGATCACCTACATTTAGTACTGTCATTAGCGTAAAAGGATTTAGAGAGATCACAGAGGATGAGCAAACTGGAGCAACTGTAATAAATGAAATGTTTGCTTTTCAAGTTGAGTGAGACATTTGAACATAGAATGTTAAGTATATAACAGAGTGGAGAGCTTGAGATTGCAAACTAGTCATTTTCTTATGACTTGAAACATTCACATTGTAAATTGTGTAATACAAAGGTGGTTTGGGGATCATAAACCCATAATTCTAAGCTCCAATAAATCAGATTATTAATTAAATAATCTTATTTATTAATTTTATCATTAATCTATTATAAATATAGAATTGCTCTCTTAGTAATTATAAAATATATTTAAAGAGTAATCTCATATAGTCCACTGATATAATCACTTTATGTAGTTTTACCCTCCAATTATCGCCATGTGTTGATGGCGTTTAGAGCCTGCTGATGGCGTTTGGGCATGTGGTGGTGGTGATTGGTTCATAAATTAGACATGGAATTATTGTCTTTTTACCCTTCTAATTATTTCTTGATCCTTAAGTACCAATAATTCATTAGTGAATGGTTAATTTATAATTGTATTATAAATTTGAGCTCAATTATCATTCAGTCTCAGAATTAACACTTAAGAAAATCAATATACGATCCATTAAAAAATCTTAGATTATAAATTTTATAAAATCATGTTCTCAGTCATCCATGTAACTGAATCTACAAAATAAAAATTACTAGTCTGTTTTACAAACAAATCTTAACAAGTGCATCAAAGGATCCAATAGACATGTATAAAAATTCATGACTACTCAGGATTTAGAATGATCTATCTATGATGATCTAATTGATGTGTATTAAACCTTTATGATAAACGGTAAGTTAATAAATATATTAATTCAAATCGGGCTTGTCCTATATAATCTAATTATATAAAGTATTTTCACTACGGTCCATCCACATCAGTAATCCATATGTAGATCACATACATTCAAAATATTTAGTGAACCGTACTAGTAAACATTCATTAAAGATTCAATACTTTAATATGTTGCGGACTATTTTATTCATTACCTATGATCTCAATCCTCTTGTACTAATATAAGATCATAGTCTCATTAATAAATATGAAATTTTTAGATATTTATATTAGTTATTCAATAATAGTTCAAAGAATACAATTATAATAAAAATGCCATTTCATTAATTTCCAAATAAAATTGTCTGTACACATGCTTTTAGTGTACTATGCCCAACAACTAAAACTCCCTTACAGAAGGAACGTACCCCTCACTCCCTTCTCATTCAATCACTGACTTCACCACCATGATATCGATATTTTTATAATAGTACTCCATGTACCGTTCAGTGATGGAGGACACAAATCACCTCATGACCATCTCTATCAAGAAGGGAGAATCCCTACATTAGTACATGCAGAGATTCAATGATGAAATGGCAAAGGTAGATAAGTTGTGATCGAATGGTGAGATTGACTTTCATATGAGGGTTGGACCCAAACTCTCCCCTCTTTGAAGATTTGTCAAAAGTGAAACCGCTATCCATGACCAAAACATTCCAACGAGTGCAAACTTACGTCATATTGGAAGAATAAAAGAAGTGCATGACGAAGTTGATGGAATGAAGGACAGAAGAGCAATGGAAAAGAGACTATAATTCTAGTATGAGAAAGAAGAGAATGGGAAGGTCGGAAAGAAACGATGGACGGGAAGAGAACAAATCGCAAAAGACTGAAAGTAGGGGAAGATCCGCAGATGGAATTCATCCCAAGGACAAAGTCTACCCGCCTTGCACCGTGCATGTGAATCAAATTCTTGAGGTAATAAAAAACAAAGCCATGGTTGAAGGGACCAACCCCGTTGAGGAAAGAGCCAAGCTACACAGACAAGGATAAATGCTGCTCCTTTCACAAAAGCTACAGGCACTACATGAATGATTGCTTCCAACTCAAGGATTATATTAAGGAACTGTTCAAGGACTGGTACCTCCAAAAATATGTCCAGAAGGATGGGCAGAAGTAGGAAACATAAAAGAAAGTTCTGGACAAAGGGAAGCAGACGCTCAAGATTGTGGATACCATAACCACGTTGACTAAGCAAGAAGGAACTACCATGAAAGAAAGAAAGATGTATTGCAAAAGCCCCCACATTAGAGGGGCACTGAGAAAGAAGTTCATCGAGTGACGATGGAAACCTGTCGTTAATCTTTAATGAATTAGATTTGGAGGAGCACAACGGACAACACAATGACGCTTTGGTCATAACAATTCAAGTTGGAAACTGCATCCTGAGGAGGGTGTTGATCGATAATGGGAGTTCCGTCAACATCCTACATCTATAGACCCTTAAAAAAATGTCCATGGGAGATAAAAAATTACAAGGCATGCGCATCCGTTGATAGGTTTCAATAGTACAATAAGCTACTCTTAATGAATGATAATTCTCTCGGTGAATGCTAAGCCTTTCAATCATCTAATAGAGTTTGTAGTTCTGGATACTCCATCCTTATACAATACAATCTTGGAAGGACGTGGTTTTAAAAAATGAAGGTTGTCACATTTGTGTCGCAACGGCACTGGAGTCTGCCAGACCAACGACAACTAAAAAGAAGCTAGACAGACAAAAGACCAAAGAACATGCAAAATGGTCTGTAAACCCCAGGTGTGATGTGGGAGAAGCACTGAACTTGTGTACCTTGAGGAACGAATTCAAAAGACAACCAACATCAGGGCCCAACTTAAAGAGGCACAAAAGGAAAGGTTGAGGGACTTTTTGAGGAAGAACGGCACAAGAAATTTTAGGTATTCCAGAAGAAATTATATGTTATAAATCAAACACTAATCCCCCCATCAAGCTCATGAAACAACGTAAAAGAAGCTTTGCGGCAAAGCGGTAACGACGATCAAAGAAATTTTGGATAAGTTTTTACAGGCCAACTTCATCCATAAGGTAGACTATCTAGAATGGCTTGCAAACGTAGTTATGGTAAAAAAAGAAGAATGAAAAGTGAATGATCTATGTTGACTTTACATGCCTGAACAAAATATGCCTGAAAGATGATTATCCCCTGTCAAGGATAGACTAAATGGTGGTTGAAACCTCAGGACATGAGCTCCTCACTTTTGTCTTAACAATGCAGGTGAAACTTACCAAATGCTTGTGAACAAGATCTTTCGCGAGTAAACCGAAAGGACGATGGAAGTTTACATAGATGATATGCTAGTTAAGAGTAGCATACATCAGGATCACACAAAGATCTTGATGGAGCCTTTTCAATTCTAAGGAAAAGCTCTATGAAACTCAACTTAAAGAAATGTGCTTCGGAGCGGGAAGATTCTGGGGCACCTAGTAACACATTGGGGAATTGAAATCACCCAAGATCAACTCAAGACCACATGAATATGAAATCCCCTAAACCCGTAAAGAAGTGCAAAGTCTAACATGAATGTTGACAGCTCTGAACAGATTCCTTTTGAGATCAACAGATAAGTGCAAGCCGTTCTTCATAAAGCGAAAGAAGAATTTCATTGATAGTTTGGATAAAGAGTGCCAAGACGCTTTAAAGAAGATCAATGAATATAATGAATCTTCTGTTACTTTTGAAGCCCCTTCCTGCTGAAGAGTTGCTAATCTATGTGACAATATCAAAAAATGGCAGTAAGCGTCAATCTAATAAGAGAAGAGGAGAGGAAGCAAAATCCTGTTTACTTCGTAGTAAAAGTTTAGTTACAACCAAAATCAGGTAAAGAGGATGGAAAATTTGGTATTGGCGGTTGTAGTTGCGAGAAATAAACTGAGATCCTACTTCCAAGCTCATAACATGAAGGTGTTAATGGACTTGCCTATCAGAGGTCTATTAAATTTACCAGAGGTAAGCGAAAGGATGGAAAAGTGAGCAATTGAGCTTGAACAATATGAAATCTGATATGAGCGAAGATTATCGATCAAAGGGCAAGTATTGGATGAGTTTGTAGAAGACTTCACTCACGTTGAAGAGGATAAAAGCAAAGGGCTGCAAACAAAAATAGAGAACATATCATGGAAACTATTCGTTGATGGGCCCTGAATAACAAATGGGTTGGTGTGGGAATAGTGGTGCAAACCCCGTTTGGAGAAAGTCTTGAGCATTCCATCACTTTTGGGTTTAATGTATCGAACAATTAGATAGAATAATAAGCCTTGATAGATGGAGTTTGCATGTTACTGAAACAGGTTATAGGAGAATTCGTAGCAAGAGATACAAGGATGATAGGATATTTGCAACAGACTAAAGACCTATTGAATTTGCTGAAGAACTACGAGATCTTCCAGGTACCAAGAGCTGAAAAATAATTATGTAAATGCATTATTGTCAAACTTGGGATCGTCACTACAACACCCCTATAAAAGGAACGTGCATGTAGAAATTCGAGGACCAAGTATAAAGTTTTCATTGCAAAACGTTGCGGACATAGAAGTTTAGATGGAACCTGGCTGGTAGGATGAAATAATTCATTATCTAGCAAAAGGAGAATTACCTGAATATAAACATCTAGGAAGAAAAATTCAGCAGCAATGTGCCTGGTATTCTTTAATTAACAAAATATTGTATAAAAGGTCATTTTTAGGTCCTAAATCTAAAATGTCTAAAATCGAAAGAATCTCAATATGTGTTGGCAAAAATTCATGAAGGTTCATGTGGAAATCACATTAGAGGGAGATCATTGGCCCATAAAATATTCAATGAGGGGTACTTTTGATCCAAAATGTGTCAGGATGCTAAGCAGTATGTGAAAAATGATGACAAGTGCCAACGCTTTACCGTCTTAGTAAAAATGGCACCAGGAGAGCTCAACACAGTAGCAAGCCCCGTGGTCGTTGATGCAATGTTCCCTTGATATTGTAGGGTCACTTCCCATGACATTTGCTGAGAAACGCTTTCTATTGGTCACAACAGATTACTTTACGAAGTGGATCGAAGATGAAGCATACACAAGGATTTGAGAAGAGGAAGTAAATGAGCTTTTATGGGGAAACAAAGTATGCAAATATGGAATCCCGCGAGTACTCTTTTCGGACAACGGACTTCCATTCACATGAAAAACAATTAATGTTTTGTGTGAAGGGTTGAGAATTATCAATCATTTTTCTACGTCATATTACCCTTAAGGAAACGGCCAAGTGGAAAGATCGAATCATATCATATAGGAGAGTTTAAAAAAATGGGTAGAATCATCTATAGGAAGATGGGTGGAAGAGCTACTATCATTGCTATGGGCGTAAATGACAACTCCAAGAGAGTTAACGGGCGAAACCCCATTCGCTATGGCATACGGAACGGAAGCAATAATACCCATTGAGATTGGAAGCCCAACTACGAAATCAAGTCTGAGCGAGCCACATAACATGGAACTGATGAAAGAGAATCTAGAACTTCTGGAGGACAAGAGAGAAACGACATTAATTCGAATGCCCACTTATGATCAGACGGAAGGAAAGTTGGGACCATATTGGGAAATGTCATACATTATCAGTAGAATTAGAGGCAGCATGTATTATTATATGACGATGGAAGAGGACAAGATTTGGCCAAACCTTGGAACACTACGCATCTCAAAAGATACTTTGTCTAACATGTAAAATTATTATAGTGAATAATTTTCCGTGATTTTTTCACGTTAAAATTCTTGATGTCATCATTTTTCTCTCCTTCAACAAAAAACAAATGAAAACTAGGATCATGGTTCTACAATGAGCCTAAGTACTTGAAAATATACTACACTGCAATGGACATTCATTCTCTAAAGGAAACCAGAGTCATGGTTCTATAATGAGTCTAAGTTCTTGAGAACGGATTGCATGACAATGGGCAGTCGTTCTCTAAATGAAACTGGGACATGGTTCTACAATGAGCCTAAAGTCCTTAAGAATAGACTACACTACAATAAGCAGCAATTCTCTAAAGGAAACCAGAGCCATGTTTCTTCAATGAGCATAAGTCCTTGAAAATGGACTGCACTATAATGGGCAACAGTTTTTTTTAAAAGAAATCGGGGTCATGGTTCTAGAATGAGTCTAAGTCCTTGAGAACGGACTGCACTACGAGGGGTAGTCGTTCTCTAAAGAAATTCAGGCCGTGGTTCTATAATGAGCCTGAAGTCCATGGGAACAAAGTATACTACAATGGACAACCATTCTCTAAAAGAAATCAGGGCCATTGTCCTATAATGAGCCCAAGTCCTTGAGAATAACATGCACTATAATGGGCAACCGTTCTCTAAAAAAAATCAGGGTAATGGTTCTACAATTAACTTAAGTACTTGAGAACGCATTGTATTATAATGGGCAGTCATTCTCTAAGAAAATATGAGACCATGGTTCTAGAATGAGCTTAAGCCCTTAAGAACGGACTGCACTACAATGGACAACCATTCTTTAAAGAAATCATGGTCATTGTTCTAGAATGAGTCTATTTGACATCTGACAGTTTGGTAAGTAACTATCATCCAAGAATTAACCTTGAAATGAATAATTCGTTAATATTGGAGTAAGATTCTTATTAAATTATTTTCCTCTATGACATAATGAACGTCGTATGCTTTCTGTATGCAAACACACACACACACACACATATAATATTTAAAACTTACAAGATTGAAGAAAATTAATTGGCAACGATTGATTAGTGCTCCCGATCACTAATTAATATTGATGAAAAAGAAGAAGAGATTACAAAAGAGGGGCAAGAAGAATACTTTATTTTCAAAACAAGTTTTTCTCTCAAAATTGTTAGAGTGAAAATAAGTTCTGAAAAATAAATGGGAGAGGGCAACCTATTTATAGGCAATAACAATGGATTTCACTGAGAACCAATCACTTAGTTGAACTATTATTTTCTACAAAGGTAAAAACATTTTACATTTCTTGTTTTGACTAATTAAAGTAAAGGATAAATAGTTGCCTAATTATCTGACAACTAGTACAACAATTGTAGAAAAAGACAGAATATAAAGATTCCTCGATTATTGTAATCTTGAACTTTGCGTCTTCATTATTGTTGTGCCATGATTGTTGTCTTCAAAAGGTCATTGTGACTATTTCTATATGTTGGAGTCATTGATAATTTTTATCTTGGATTCTTGTGTTACGATTATTGATTTTTGGGGAAGTCGAAATTGGTCATCATGATGACGACCGTTTGAATTGTGCTGGAGAGTCATCAAGATATATCTTCAATTTACTTGATTTTTCTATTTTAACATTGGCATTTTGACAAAGGTAGGTTATTTTTATTTATTCATCTTCATTGAGATTAATAGTGTCAAATAGGTCTTATGAGTCTTGAAAGGCGTCATAAGCCCATTGTGGTAAGATGCGACCTTGTAATTTATTTTTATCCTTCAATTGCTGAGGGAAAGCTTTGGATGATCAGCATTTCTGGATATTTGATTAAATTAGGTTATTTGGCTCTACGGATGATTCAGAGTCAGAATTGTTATTGTTTTCTACTTGGGGAAGCATTTTTTAGATTAATTTTTTTTTTTTCAATTTGGATTTGGGTTTTGTGACTTTTGATTTTCTATTTGAAGAAGGTTTTGATTCAAGTTTGAATTCTTCAGATGAATTGTATAATTTTGTTTGTGGGTCAGGATTAACGGGCTCATTAACTTTTAATGGAGCCTAAGGAGAGGGATTGACCAATGTTAATTGAGGGTGGATATTGGCAAATTCATGGTCGATAGAGGCAATTATTTTTGGGGTATTGAATTTATTTCACCATTTAACATAATATTGCCTGGTGAGGATTTCTTCTTCAATTGAATACTGCCACTTCAAGATCTAGGATATTTTGTATTTATTTATAAAATAGAGTAATAGAGGAAAATAAACCTCATTTGGTGAGGGTTTGTACAATTTCAGAAATAAATTAAAACTTTGTTAAAATTCAATTGAAGACAAAGTCATGGATTGACCACCATTTTAAGAACCATTTTAAAAAAATAATTTTAAATTTTTTATCAAAATTCAAAAACCATGAATGAGAAAAATTATTATTTTGATGTAGGAAAATCATGTGCCAAGTACCAATATAGTCAAAATAATTATATTATTTATTTTTTGAAAGTTTTTTTAGACTTGAAGGATGGATTTTCCATTCTTCCATGGTTATAATTTTGAGAATGTAGAAGGAATGATAGAGGATTTTTCATTCAAAATTTTTTATTGGGCTAATATTAACGGACTTTGTTTTTAAGAGAATGTTTATGTAGAAACTAAAACTTTTGTCCTTGTGACTAGGGAAAAAGTGGAAATCTGGAAGGAAATGAGATTTTGCTATTTTAGCAGGATCTTTCAAATGAGCAAATGGAGGCTCAATATGAAAGAGATTTTTATGAAATATGGGGATGATTTTCTGGATTTTGTAATTGGATGATTGACCAATTGTGGATCAAAAGGTTTAGTAATTGAGAATGAGTCAAATTGGTTGAACCGATTTGTAGTGTGTCTGATGGACCCAAGTATTGTTAATTGAGTTCATTTAGGAGTAGAAGACTCCTATTTAATTTGGGCCTTAAGGGCCAATTGTGGAGTCGAAGACTCCCCTTTGATTCCAGCTTTTGAGGCCTAGGGCCTAGACCCCATCTTGATGATCCTTCAAGAATTCACGAGCAAGGAAGTCAGGAATTAAATTATTAATGCCTCAAATGAATTTGATATCAAAATAAAAAATGCTAAGAATGGATTGTCATCGAGCAAAAATCTGTTTGCAAACAATGTTTTTAACATCTTCTTCCAAAACTTATTTTGCAGATTTACAGTCAATTTTTAAGAGAAATTTTTGGTTGAGTAAGTCATCTTGAAATTTTTGTATACATAGGACAACACATAAAATTTCTTTCTTAATTGTACTGTAATTTGTTGTGATTAAGTCCAAGTTTCAGATGTGAACCTAACAATTTATTCTGGTGAGTCTGGAGAAAATTTTTGTAATAAGATACCTTCATATCCATGTTTAGAGGCATCACTTTGGACAATTTTAAAAGAATTATTAATAGGGATGCCAAGACAAGGAATTATTTTAACATGAGTTTTAATTTTTTTAATTAAATTGGTATGAGCAGTAGTCCATGGAGGGGATTTTTCTTAAGCCTTTCAAAAGAGGCTTGCAATCAATTTGTAAATTATTGTAAAAATCATATATGTAATTTAATGATCCTAGAAATCTTTACAATTGGGTTTTGTCAATGATTTCATCATGAAATGTATCAGCAAATTGTATCACTCGATCAATTTGTTTAATAATGGAATGATATATTTCAAATCCTAAAAATCTAATCTTAAATTGAAATAATTTAATTTTATTTGCAGAGATAAGTAAACCATCTTATTTTATTATCCTAGCAAATAATTCAAGGTATTTCCAATGTTATTCTATTGGTCTAGAGAAAATGAGAACATCATCAATGTAAACAATTGAGAAATCAGTAAATTGATTAAAGATTTCATTCATTATATTTTGGAATTCACTTGGAGTAATTTTAAGACCAAAAGGCATTACGTTCCACTCGTAATGGCCAAATCGAATTACAAATGCAATTTGTATTTATCATTTTCATTTATCTGGATTTGCCAGAATCCAGATTTTATATCAAACTTAGAGAATACAACATCTCCAAATCTATTGATTACGTCACTTTTATTTGGTTGGGATATCTTATCCATTCTAAAACATTATTAATGAGCTTGTAATTAGTTACTAGTCAAGAAACTCCTCGTTCAATTTCACTGGCCTTTTGGACATAAAAAGCCATGCAAGACCAAGGAAATTCGCCCATTTTGATAATATTTTTATTGAGAAGTTATGCAATTTCTTTCTTACAAAACTCAAGCATTTCAGAATTCATTTGAAATAGACGTGCCTTTGTTGTGATATTCTTTTCATCAAATCCCTTAATAAAAGACAGACTGACAGTATGGTACTTCCTATGCCAGAAAGCATTAGGAATGTCAACACATAATTCTTTACAAATTTTTTGTTCAAAGATTTTAATTTATTTTTGAAGAGCAGGGTTTTGAAGTTATTCTTCAATTCTTTTGAATTTCATTTTGTCTTGTAAAAAATATAATTATTTTTATTTACAAGAAATTAAATTTACAGTTTTTAAAACATAATTTTATTTTAAAGTTTTTAATTTCTCATTGTGCGAAAAGGGAAAAAAATTTGAATTTGACAGTTTTTTCCATGGGATAAATAATTATCACATCATGCTTTGTTGTAAAATGATATAGCAGAGAAATGAATGGTAAACCTAAAATAATTTTGTCTGTTATATTTTTACTAAGATAAATGATGTTTTAAAACTTAAATTGTCTTGGCAAATATGAACCTTGAAGATTTCATAATTGATATGCTTTCGAGTACTATTGGCAGGGGATAATGATTCTTTTGTCTTCTTCAAGTACTTGGTAGGAACAAGTCATTCCTGGATACAATTCAAATCAGCTCTGAATCAATAAAAGTCATTGAAGTACAATCAAAATCTTATATTATTATTCTTACCATTATGTACCATTTTTTTATTTTGACATGATTAAGGATTTGAATGAAGTTATCATCATTTTGATTATTGACAACAAGTTCTTCAACCACATTATAAGAAATTGGAATATACTAGGTTCTCATAGTTCACTGGATTCGTGATTTTTAATTAAATTTTCTATTTTTAAAATTTTTAATTCTTTTGTTATTTCTGTATTTAAATTTTTTAATTCTTTTATTTCAATTTTAACATTTTTTATTTTTTTTGAAATTACTGAAGAGTAACTTCTTTTTCCTTTCCTTTAACTTTATTAAAATTTTCAAGAGTTTCTGAAAGGCTTGTAGTATTATTATTAGACTTAGTATTTTCTTTCTTTAGTTTTTTAAGAAAAATAAAAAATTGAACAGAAACTGTTCTAAGAATAAAATTATTCAAGAAGAAAATTAAATAAAAAATTTGTTGATAAAAGTAAAATTAATCAATTAAAATCTCTGACGAAGATAAACAAGAATTGTTTAGACTTATAGAATCAATAGATTACTATGAAAGTAGTAATAAATATTTAGAATAATTTGAATCTTCTGAATCTGACGAATCGAACTCTTCAATTTTTGACAGTGGTTCTCCTAACATCTTTATGAGATGCAGTGATAGTTGTTGTAAAATAATTGTTAATGTTTTATATAAAAATGAAGAACAAGAAAATCTTTTCTTAGACTTGATTAGTAAAAATAAAAATCCTATATTAAAACAAGAACTATAAGGTTTATAAATCCTTTTAGGATTTAGATGAGAATTTTTCCTATTCTTTTGGGAAGGAGAAATAGCGGGTAATCCATATTAACGCATAAATTACCTAATTCATATTTGATAGTTTTCTTTTCCTTTTTAATTCATTTGTTAATTTCATGTCCGTACACATTCTTAGACCTTATTTTTGTATTGTAGTGATAATTGTACCGTACGTAAGACTATTATAGTCTATATTTCTTAGGTCATCACTAAGGACTGTTCTAATTTTGTGGGCAAACAAATTTGGTAAGCCATTGATGAATTTTTCTTTCCAAAAGGACTGATTACTATCATCCCTAGACATTAATCTGGACAAAAATATATTTTTGTACCATTCGAAATCACTTAGGGTAGGACACATAAGATTGGTTAATTGATCATGGATATGCGAAGTAAAGTTACTTGGCGTTCCAATGAAATGTTCAGTTATTGTGTAGAAGAGTGTATTAATAGTATCAGGCATTATTTACTAATCCTTTCCAAGGATTGGGGTTCCTTCAGCATCAATCTTTATTGCTATAAGGATGCTTTTTTTGGATTCTTCAGTGAGATGTTTGTCCCACCAGGAATGAAACATTCTTGTGAATCCTGTGACCAAAAGCTTTATTATCTCATTGTGAGGCAAATTGTGTGAGGTAATATAACTGTTGGCTAGCATAGCCATGTGCCGTAATTTGTTTAGGACTTCCTATTCTGAAAGACCATCAATATTCTATTCATATTATTTTTCAGTAGAAACAAAAAATTGATTAACTAAAGATGATTTAGTAATTTGAATATAATGAGAAATAGGCTTTTCATACCACTTCCTTTTCAATTTATTAATTTCTAAATTTTTAAATGTTTCTTCAATATTGTGGATGTTTGAAGATTCATGGATTATGGATGATTCATAGGTAGATTCTAACATATGGCTTTCTTATTAGAACTACTATCTCGGTTAATGACCTTAACAGAAGAAGATGATTCAACAGACTTATTCTTCAATTCTTGAAGCATTTTATCAATCTTTTTATTGTTGGAAACAATATTTAAAGAAGTTTTGTCTGAAAGATTTATAAAAGGATTTTCTTTTAGAAATTCATTAGATTTAGGTTTATGAAGACCATCAACGTTATTCTTAATTTTATCTAATTGTTTTCCTATTGTTATTAAACTTTGATTGGTGTAATTGAGTTGTTCAAAAACTTTTTTATTGGGTTCTTCTCCCTTTGAAATCTTGAAAGGAGAAGCAGTGATTAAAGAATTTTTATGATTAATTATAATTTTCTCAAGTGAGGGATTGCTAGCACACCACACTGAGTATTCCTCGATCCATTTGGTTTTATAAATTACTTTAATATTCTTTTCATAAATATTCTCGTATAATCAAGAAAAAATATGTCAATTTTAAATTCTTGCGTGAATGTCTTCCATTTAGCAATGATGATTTTACTTTGATCCATATTGTATGTCTCTCTGAACTTATTGCATCTATTGAGATTGGTTGAGTCATTCATATGTTGGGTTTAACCGTCCCAATCGGGCTTGTATTCTTGGCTTATGATGCCTAAATTCAAAACTAAAAGTTGGGGATTTATAGAAGGTAAGGCTCTTTGGAAATTAGATTTAGTTAGTGATTCAACTTTATCAAATTGTTCAGTCTTATTATCAAAGATTAGCTCACTGACTTGAGAATTTGCTATACCTTTGTATTTTAAATTTAAATTTTTTAATTTTTTAATTCTTGTTCTAATTGTTGAATCCTAATATCTTGATCATTATTAACAGATGATCCAAAAATGAATTCCTAGGAATACTAGACTGGCTAAAATCTCTAATTTGAAGATTAGAACTAGAAGATTGAAAATTAATTTTAACAATACCATCCATGTACTTTTGGATATAATCAATATCTTGAATTGGACGTTGAATTGGAGTGGGTTGACTTTCATTGGTTAAAAGCCAATTTGTAGGCAAAGTAATATCAGACCACCTTATTGTTTTGGGGACTCTAATAGTAGCATTACTTTGATTAGATTGAATCAACATGGTTTGATTTTTTGGACTCCTATTGATGGCTTGGAAATTCATATTGGTTTTGGTAACTTTGTAATGAATTCTAAAAATCAAAACTAGGGATTGGGCATGTTTAATGATTTGGTAACCACTAGTTTTGATATTCAAAGTTACAGATTTAAGAATATGTGGGTATGTTAGACTAACAGACAAATCTGGAAAACTATTAAAATGGATTAGACCATTACAAGTGAGAATTCTATTTATCCTAAAATACTATAATTAAAATATGTAAATCTTGCATCTCATAAGACGAACAAGAAAAATGTATTTTGGCATCTTCTTGTAGATGGTTTAACTCCAATCTGGACTAAACGAAAGTGAAGGAAATTATATCATTCTTCAATGTGATGTTTGATTACATTAGGGGAAAGTAATTGACTAGTTTCATGCTCTTTCGCATATACTTTTTCAATTATTCAAAGTGTTCTTTATTAATTATGTCTGGTATTATATTTATTGTAGATATAGTACTACAAGAAGAATTACTTCTAAATAATCTACTCATGATTCAAGATAACTAAATTATTCTTGTGATTGAAAATTTCATCATGTATTTTGATTCTCAAATCTGCTATGACTTCTACAGCCTCCTATGAAGTTGACTTTTCTCCCATCTGCCTCTACAACTACCCTACCCTCATGATTTACGTATATAAGAGGTTTTATTGGGGTTCCTGAAGTAAACCAAATAGAAATCAATACGTCAGATTCACATATTAAAAAATCAAAGACTACAAAAAGATAATCAATTATAAAAATAACCATCCACTTGAGCAGAGAGTTAGATCAAATAAAAATAATTATTTAACGAAGCAATTATGCAAAAATAGCAATAAGAACCAGCCACTTGGTGGCGAAGAACAATAATTATGTAAATATTAAATTAAACAGTAAAATACCCTACTAGGTTTGACTCTGATACCAAAAGAGGTGAAATTGTGTATAATTTATGTAATTAAAGACTGTGTATTTAGAGGAGCAAGAATTCAAACAACAATAAACAGTAAAATTGTTAAAGAGTATTGTCTGGTGAGGATTCCTTCTTTAATTGAATATTGCCACTTCAAGATCCAGGGTATTTTGTATTTTATTTGTAAAGTAGAGTAGTTGTGGAAAAGAAGCCTTAATTGGTGAGGGCTTGTAAACCTTTAAAAATAAATTGAAACACTGTTCTAAATCAATTGAAAAAGTTCGGTACCATTGGTAGAGATGAAGATTCTTTTATCTTCTTGAAGTTTTTGGTAGGAACAAGTCATTCTTGCATACAATTCAAACAGTAAAATTGTTATTTGAAGTAAGATTTTAAAAAAAATAATTGGTAACGCTTAATTAGTGCTCCCGCTGACTAATTAATGTTGAGAAAAAAATAAGAGATTACAAAAGAGGAGGAAGAAGAATGTTTTGTTTTAAAAAACAAGTTTTTTTTCTCAAAATAGTTAAAAGTTAAAACAAGTTTTGAGGAACAAATGGGAGAAGACAACATACTTATAGACAAGGAAAATGGAGTTCACTAGAAACTCACTTACCTGCATTATTTTTTTCTACAAAAGTAAAATCATTTTACATTTTTACTTTTGACTAATTAAAGTAAAAGGACAAATAATTGCCTAATTATTTGACAACTTGTATAATAATTACAGAAAAAGATAAATTACAAAGATTCCTTGATATTGTAATCTTGGACGTTGAGTCTTCATTATTACTTTGCCATGATTGTTATCTTTGAAAAGTCATTGTGACTATTGCTGTATATTGAAGCCTTGATAATTGTTATCTTAGATTTTTGTTCATTGATTATTGATTTTTGGGGAAGTCATAATTGTTCATCTTGATGATTATAATGATTGTTTGTATTGTGCTGG
Source organism: Datisca glomerata (assembly GCA_003255025.1). NCBI lineage: Eukaryota > Viridiplantae > Streptophyta > Magnoliopsida > Cucurbitales > Datiscaceae > Datisca > Datisca glomerata. The sequence goes on from QANY01013534.1 coordinate 66,856, forward strand.
AGAGTCATCATGATATATCTTCAAATTACTTGATTCTTTGATTTTAACATTGGCATTTGTCAAAGGTAGATTATTTTTATTTATTCATCTTCACTGAGATTAATACTGCCAAATGGGTCTTGTGAGTATTGAAATGCGTCATAAGCCCATTGTGGTAGGATGCAACCCATTAATTTATCTTTATTCTTCAAATTCTGAGGGAAAGCTTTGTATGATTGGCTTTTCTGGATATTTTTAATTTAATTTGATGATTTGACTCTACGGATGATTTAGAGTCAGAATTGTTATTGTCTTCGAGGAGGAGAAGCATTTTTTGGATTAATTATCACTTCAATTTGGATTTTGATTTTGTGGTCTTGGATTTTCCCTTTAATTATCAGTCAACCTACACATAAAAGAGCTAGTAAATCAATAACCTAAAGAAAGTAAAAGAAATATAAATACATTAAGGGCACGTTTACTAAATTTTTAGATTGAAGATTTGGATTAAGAATTTAGATTCAAGATTTGGGTTTTAGATTTGTAATAATATATTTACTATAAATTTGAATTATGTTGGATTAAATAATTTGGTTTATATTTTTTGTCAAAAAAGATGGCTATCATTAATGAGAAATGTAATTTTGAAGATTACAAACTCGAGATAGCCATAACAGAAGCCTATCTTACCACAAAAAACATGAACAATTAGAACAAAGAGATGCTAAATAATGAGCTATGACATTAAATTCTTGTTGTGGAATAGCTACTGAAAAACAGTTTAGATAAATCTACTATATCTAGCTATATCCGAAACAGAGCACAAATGCAGTTAAGAGAATTCAAAATGATGAAGACAAGATTTATAGTGGTTCAATCAAATTGATTTACGTCCACTGTGAGCTACTTTTATATTTTCGATTTCGTAGGAATTACAACGTTCCCTGAGTACAGTGTGTTTAGAAGAATCAAAGTTTGCTCTTATACAAAAAAGCTTACTGAATTAAGCAATTCTGAGCTCCCTCTCACTGGTTCATCACCTTTGTGAGCAATGCTCTCTCTCTAATTCTCACACACTCTCATACCCATTCACGAGCTCTCTACCCTTCTTTAACCTAATTACTCATCCACCCATTTGCCAAGCTAGACCAATCATGACATTCTCTAACCAACTTTGCTTAGGTGAAAAAACTAACATAGTTGTGGGAGAGCATCAAGGAATAATACATGTATGACATGCACGTAGACAAAGAAATTAAAAAAAACCACTATTCCTGTAACACCATGTCATTTCCATTGTTGTAGAGTCATCAATCGCACAATTTTCCACCTTGACTCTAATAGCATTTAGACGTTCATCTGTCACCCATTAGCTCAACTCCTTCATCTTAGTTGTGGTTGCAACATACATGGACTAAGTTCATGCAGTGAATGAACTTAGTGACTGGTACCACCTTTGTAGCCATATCTGTAGGGTTATCTACAGTTGAAATTTTCTCCATCTTCACAGTATCATTAGAGATCACATCTCTAACAAAATTAAGTCTCACATCTCTGTGTTTTATTCTTTCTTGGTGAACTAGATTTTGGGAGAGGTGTATTGCACTTTGATTGTCACAGAAGACTCTTGGTACACGAACAGAAGTACCCAACTCTGTGAGCATTCCATTGACCCAAATTGCTTCCTTAATGCAGTTAGTAAGAGCAATATACTCAGACTCAATAGTTGACAATGCTTCAATTTTGTGGAGTTTTGATTTCCAACTGATGCAACCTCCACCTAAGGTGAAAATATAACTTGTGCTTGATCTTCTCTTTGTCTAAGTCACATGCATAGTCTTCATCTACATCACCTTTCATTTGAAAATGATTCTCTTCTAATATTTTTTATAATAGACTAACCTCATTAGACCCTTTTAAGTATCTCAACAATCACTTTACTGCTTCCTAATGTGCTCTCCCGGGGTTTGCCATGTACCTGCTAAAACGCTCACTAATTGAGTGATATCAGGTCTTGTGCATAACATTGCATACATTACGCTTCCCACAGCACTAGTATAAGGTACCTTACTCATTTGGTTCTTCTCATCTTCTTTTTCTGGACACAGAACAGTAGAAAGCTTGAAATGAGAAGCCAATGGAATAGATACTGGTTTAGTATCTGTCATGCCAAACCTGCTGATCACTCTTTCTAGATACCCCTTTTATGATAAGAACAACACTCTAGACCCTATATTTCTATGAATATCCATCCCTAGAATTTTTTGTGCCTTACCCAGGTCCTTCATGTCAAATTCAGATGTAAGAAGCCTCTTCAGATGTTCAATTTCCAAAGAATTTGTGCTAGCCAGTAACATATCATCAACATACAGCAATAAGTAGACATTTTCTCTATGATTTGGACCTTTCAAATATACACAATTGTCATAAGAGGATATATGAAAACCATTTCCAGTGATAAATGTGTCAAACCTCTTATACCACTATCTTGGGGACTATTTAAGTCCATACAGTGACTTCTTGAGTAAACAAACATGTTTCCCCTTATCAGGTACCTTGAAACCATCAGTTTGGCTGATGTAAATTGTTTCTTTGAGCTCCAATAAAGGAAAGCTATTTTAACATCCATTTTTCAAGTTTCATCTCAAAAGCAACAGCTAGAGACAAAATTATCTTAATTGAGGTATGTCTTACAACTGGTGAGAATACTATATTGTAGTCAACCCCTTCTCTCTGAGTGAAGCCCTTAGCAACTAACCTTACCTTATACATGGTCTCAGCTTCATTTGTACCTTGCTTTTTCTTATATATCCATTTGCACCCAACCACCTTTTGATTTTCTAGTTTCTGAACAAGTATCCAGGTGCGATTCTTATATAGATAGTCCATCTCCTCTTACATTTCTCCTTTCCACCTAGCTGAGTTTACACTTTTCATAGCTTGGCGATAGTTCATAGGTTCTACTTTGCACTCCTCCATTGATGTACTCAGAGCATATCCAACCACATTAGCATAACCATATCTTTGTGGTGCTTTTGACTGTCTTTTTTGTCAATCTCTAGCTAAAAGATATTCATGCAGGTCATCATGCTACTCTATTTGATGTTCACTCTAGTCTTCTTTTGTTTCAGTTTGGGCATTTGCAGGGACATAATCTGAGCCAAGAGATGGCTCCACCTCAAACTGAACTTTCTCCCTTTCTTGACCAGTGTCTTGAACTTGAGCTACTGGTTGTATTCCTTGGAGTTCATTTCCTTTGAATGCCACATCTCTGCTGATAATGGTTTTTGAATACCCTTCCCCATTATACCATAGCTTGTAGCCTTTAGTTCCTTATGGATATCCTAAGAATATGCACTTAATTGCTCTAGGTGCCAGCTTTCCACTGCTTGAATGAGTATAGGCTATACACCTAAACACCCTAAGGTGTTCATAAGAAGCAGGTGTGCTTTTCCACTTTTCTTTAGGAGTTTTGAGCTCTACGACCCTAGAAGGACACCTGTAGTGAGATAACATGCTACTTTTACATCTTCACCCCATAATTATTTTGTAACGTTGCATTAGAAAGCATGAATCTCACCCTTTCTAATTGTGTTATGTTCATTCTTTCAACCAGCCCATTCTGTTGTAGAGTTGCAACAACTATTTTGTGTCTCCGAATTCCCTCTTTTTTACAGAAGAAATTGAAATCCTCATTTAGGTATTCAACTCCATTATTTGTCCTGAGCTTTTTTACTTTCCTTCCTTATTGTTTCTCAACTAGAAACTTCCATTCCTTGAACTTGATCAATGCCTAATTCTTATTCTTCATCAAGTACATCCATACTTTTCTGGAATAGTCATCTATGATGGTCATGAAGTACCGGTTGCCAGCATGAGAATGAACTCTAGCAGGCCCCTACACATATGAGTGAACATAATCTAATGTTCCCTTTAGGGTATAAGTTCCAGTATTAAACTTCAGTCTTGTTTACTTGCCTATTATGCAGTGTTCACAGAATTTAAGACTACTAATGTTGTCTCCACATAAGAGTCCCTACTTGCATAACTCTTTGAGTCCTCTCTCACTGACATGTCCCAGCCTTATGTGCCACATAATGGTTTTATCCTTAGTTCCATATGCTCTAATAGTAGTGGAACCATTGATTGTGCTTCCGACAAGGCTTTACAATCCATTTTTCTTGATACCCTTTATAACTGTCCTGATACCCTTTGAGACCTTGAGTACCCCTTATTCACCTTTAAAACTATATCTAGTTTCATCAACTGTACTTAGAGATATCAATTTTCTCACTCAATACTCTAATCTGGCCATCAAACATCTTGAAAGACACAGAACCAATGCATGTCACCTTACATAATACATTGTTTCCCATTAGAACTCTACCCCTATCTTCATACTTTAGACTTATGAAGAGATATTTCTTAGGACACATGTGGTAAGTACATCCTGAGTCCATGATCCATTCATCATTGAACTCTTTAGTAGACACATCAAGTACATCTGCACATTCATAGCCATCAGAGACCACAGTAACGTCTCCATTATCCTGGTTCTTCAATGCCTTTTTGTTCATTCTCTTAGGGCAATCTCGCTTGAAATGACCCTTTTTATGACAGATAAAACACTTCTTGCCTCTAGCATTAGACTTTGATTTTGACCTGTCATTGCTCTTCTACCCATTATCCCTCTTCTCATACCTCCCTTTTACTGTCAATCACTCTCCACTTATCTGTTTCTTACTCTTCTGCCCATTATCCCTCTTCTCAGACCTCCCTTTTACTGTCAATCACTCTCCACTTGTCTGTTTCTTCTCTGTTCTTAACTCCATCTCCTTTGATCTTAAAGCACCATGTACATCTTTGAGAGATAATGAATCCTTGTCATACTTGATTGTAGCCTTAATATCCTTATAAGAATATGGCAATGAGTTCAAGACAATTATGGCTTGATTCTCATCACTCAGAACCTCATTCAAATCAACATTTGTCAACTCAATGTTCAATTTAGAAAATTCATCCAAGTTGTCTTCTAGGGACTTTGTTTGGTCCATCTTAAAACCAAACAACTGTTCTTTAAAATAGATTTTACCAGAAAGAGATTTAATCATGTATAGAGACTTTAGTTTGATCCAGACCTTAGCTACAGTGTCTTCATCATTTACTTGTCGAAATACATTGTCTACAAGATTCAGAATGATTGTACTGTAGATAGTATCCATCATTTCTTAATTGTCCTCAGGTGATAAATTAACATGTAGGTCTCTCTCCCCTCCAAGTGCCTTAGCACATTTCTGTTGAACCAGGATGGCCCTCATCTTTTTCCTCTAAATACTGAAGTCTCCATTTCCATTAACCTCTCTATTTCAAATCTTATAGACACTACTTACTAGATTTACTTCCACTAAACTTTGATACTCAGAAAACTATTAAAAACAAAGAACTGGCTTGAGCTAAACTCATATACTCTCATACCAAATTTGTTGTGCAATGGCTACTGAAAAAGAGTTAAGATAAATCTACTATGTCTTGCTATATCCAAAACATAGCACAAATACAATAAAGAGAATTTAGAAATTATGAAGACACCATTTATAGTGGTCTGACCAAATTAATCTACGTCCACTGTGAGCTACTATAATATTGAGATTTCACAGGAATTACAACGTTCCTTGAGTACAATGTGTTTACAAGAATCAAAGCTTGCCCTCATATAGAGAACTTAAATTAAGCAATTTCGAGCTCACTCTCACTGGTTCATCACCTTTGTGAGCAATACTCCAACTCTCTCTCTCTAATTCTCACACACTCTCATACCCATTAACGAGCTCTCTGCCCTTCTTTAACCTAATTACTCCTCCACCCATTGGCCAAGCTAGACCAATCATGACATTCTCTAACCAACTTTTCTTAGGTGGAAAAACTAACACAATAGTAGGAGATCATCAAGGAATAATACACGTGTGCCATGCACGTAGATAGAGAAATTAAAGAAACCATCATTCTTGTAACACCATGTCATTTCTCATGATGTATAGTCATCAATTCCACAATTCCCTAGACACATGCTTAAATTAAATTTTAAAAGACTCATTAAGCTTCAAAATATCAGCAACCATAAGATCAAAATCATCATCACGCACAGAACCCTTGGAAAGAATCTAGACCACCTCAAGAGAGTCACACCGTATTTCAATATCTTCTCCTTCTTTGAACCCACCATTTCTGTGTTGGGGGTTATGCCCTCAAAATATATGTATTGACAGTTTGATGTGAAATTTAAAGAGGATTACATTTTTCTTATAATTGTTCTTTTAAATTATTTTTGAATAATTTATATAAATATCTAAAAATTTCATATTCATTAATGAGACTATGATATTGTATTATTACGAGAGAATTAAGATCATAGGTAATGAATAAAATTGTCAGCAACATAGTAATGTATGAAATCTTTAATGAATGGTTGCTAGAACGGTTCACTAAGCATTATGAATGTATGTGATCTAGATTTAAATCATTAATGTGGATAGAAATCTCAGTATAGGTACTTTATATAATAAAATTATATATGGTAGGACCGATGTGAATTAATATATTTATTAACTTGTCGTTTATCATAAAGATTTAATACACATCAATTCGATGATCATATGTAGATCAGTCTGAATCCTGAGTGATCATGTACTCTTATACATGTCTACTGGATCTTTTGATTCACTTGTTCATCACATTTGTGAGCAATACTCTCTATATCTCTATCTCTCACTCTCTCTCTCTCACTCTCACTCTCTCTCTCACTCTCACTCTCTCTCTCACTCTCACTCTCTCTGATTCTCACACACTCTCATACCCATTCACGAGCTCTCTGCCCTTCTTTAACCTAATTACTCCTCCACCCATTGGCCAAGCTAGACCAATCATGACATTCTCTAACCAACTTTTCTTAGGTGGAAAAACTAACACAACAGTAGGAGATCATCAAGGAATAATACACGTGTGCCATGCACGTAGATAGAGAAATTAAAGAAACCATCATTATTGTAACACCATGTCATTTCTAATGATGTATAGTCATCAATTCCACAATTCCCTAGACACATGCTTAAATTAAATTTTAAAAGACTCATTAAGCTTCAAAATATCAGCAACCATAAGATCAAAATCATCATCACGCACAGATGCCTTGGAAAGAAACTAGACCACCTCAAGAGAGTCACACCGTATTTCAATATCTTCTCCTTCTTTGAACCCACCATTTCTGTGTTGGGGGTTATGCCCTCAAAATATATGTATTGACAGTTTGATGTGAAATTTAAAAAAGATTAATTCTTATAATTGTTCTTTTAAATTATTTTTGAATAATTTATATAAATATCTAAAAATTTCATATTCATTAATGAGACTATGATATTGTATTATTACGAGAGAATTAAGATCATAGGTAATGAATAAAATTGTCAGCAACATAGTAATGTATGAAATCTTTAATGAATGGTTGCTAGAACGGTTCACTAAGTATTATGAATGCATGTGATCTAGATTTAAATCATTAATGTGGATAGAAATCTTAGTATAGGTACTTTATATAATAAAATTATATATGGTAGGACCGATGTGAATTAATATATTTATTAACTTGTCGTTTATCATAAAAATTTAATACACATCAATTCGATGATCATATGTAGATCAGTCTGAATTCTGAGTGGTCATGGACTCTTATACATGTCTACTGGATCTTTTGATTCACTTGTTCATCACCTTTGTGAGCAATACTCTCTCTCTCTATCTCTCACTCTCTCTCACTCTTACTCTCTCTCTGATTCTCACACACTCTCATACCCATTCACGAGCTCTCTGCCCTTCTTTAACCTAATTACTCCTCCACCCATTGGCCAAGCTAGACCAATCATGACATTCTCTAACCAACTTTGCTTAGGTGGAAAAACTAACACAGTAGTAGGAGATCATCAAGGAATAATACACGTGTGCCATGCACGTAGATAGAGAAATTAAAGAAACCATCATTCTTGTAACACCACGTCATTTCTAATGATGTATAGTCGTCAATTCCACAATTCCCTAGACACATGCTTAAATTAAATTTTAAAAGACTCCTTAAGCTTCAAAATATCAGCAACCATAAGATCAAAATCATCATCACGCACAGAACCCTTGGAAAGAAACTAGACCACCTCAAGAGAGTCGCACCGTATTTCAATATCTTCTCCTTCTTTGAACCCGCCATTTCTATGTTGGGGGTTATGCCCTCAAAACATATGTATTGACAGTTTGATGTGAAATTTAAAAAGGATTACATTTTTCTTATAATTGCTCTTTTAAATTATTGTTGAATAATTTATATAAATATCTGAAAATTTCATATTCATTAATGAGACTATGATCTTGTATTAGTACGAGAGGATTAAGATCATAGATAATGAATAAAATTGTCAGCAACATGGTAAAGTATGAAATCTTTAATGAATAGTTGCTAGAACGGTTCACTAAGCATTATGAATGCATGTGATCTAGATTCAGATCATTAATATGGATAGACATCTTAGTGAATGTACTTTATATAAAAAAATTATATATGACATGACCGATGTGAATTAATATATTTATTAACTTGTCGTTTATCATAAAAATTTAATACAGATTAATTCGATGATCATATGTAGATCGGTTTGAATCTTGAGTAGTCATGAACTCCTATGCGTGTCTACTGGATCTTTTGATTCACTCGTGAAGGTCTGTTTGTTAATCAAGCTAGTGACTTCTGTCTTGGAGATTCAATGATGTGGATGGCTGGGGACATGAACTTACAAGATTTGAAATCTAAGATTTCTTAATGGATTGTATATTGATTCTCTTGAGTGTTAATTCTAGAACTGAATGGTTATTGAGCTCAAATTTATAATAAAATTATAAATTAGTCATTCACTAGTGGATTAATGGTACTTAAGGATCAATAAGTAATTAGAAGAGTAAAACGGTGATTTTGACCAGTTATAATTTACGAACCAATAATTGAAGGACAAAACTACATGAAATGATTATTTCAGTGGACTATATGAGAATACTCTGTAAATACATTCTATAATCTCTAAGTGTGCAACTCTATATTTATAGTGGAGTAATAATGGAATTAATAAATAAAGAGTTTAATTAATCTGATTTATTGGAGCTTAGGATTATAGGTCCATGGTCCTCAAATCACCTCTATACTACGATGTCTATGGTATTAATATTTCAGGATATGAGAAAATGACTGACTTGCAAAAGAAATTCATAATTATGTGTGCTTAATTAATTAATTAATTTATATATTTAAATATAATTTTTAGAAATGATGTATATATAAATAATTATCAATTTTTTTAATTATCGATAAGTGAGACAGAATATCTAATTTGTGAAATTAGATAATTAAATTATTATTAGATAATAATTTAAATCAACTACATCTGTTATTTGTGAAGTAATAGATAAGTTAATTGATAGAGAAAATCATATATGTTAATTTTGAATTTAATGATATCTAGATAGTTATCTGATTAAAATAAATATTTAATTCACAGCAATCACCACTTGTCAATCACTAATAGAGTTTCAGAAATTAACATGGATTACTGTGCTGTCACGTGGCACACTACAATAGTGAGTGTGCAACACTGTAGTGCCACATGACACTACAGTGGTGCTATGAGGTTGGACTTCTTAAGAAGATGAGGGAAGTGATGTAGTTTAATTTTGACCGACCCTAAGACGACATATTCTAAATGAACTCATGAAATCTGAAATGATAGGTTACATTCACAAATCACAAATAATCATTCATGTGGATAGTTGTGACTTGACCGAACAAGCGATATTTTATTGTTAAAAGAGAAAATATGAGATATTTTAAGAATTAATTAATAAGGATGAGAATGTTCCATAGATAGTCTAAGGTTAATCTGACCGACCCTAAGGCGACACATTAATCGTTGGGTTATTTTATCATGATTAGTAAATGCTAAATTTATGTGTTTATTATGATTGCATTCAGGCATCACGTTTACTTTTCGAATTCTAAATATTTATCAATTATATTGAATCATGTTTGCTTCAAATTTCAATTATCAATATTATGTCTACCGTGTGCAACTCTGTTACTACTTTACTCCCTCTCGAGAGAGATTGAATGATGATAATTTCACAATGTTGAAAATCAAATATGAACTTAATGCTGATTTATGATAACCATAAGTTCATTCTTATTAAAGAATGTCTTGAGAAGCCCGCTGCTAACACCCCTAAGAATGTTAGGGACAAATATGATGCTTGGATTATATTAAACAACAATGTGAAGTGCTACATGCTTGTGAGCATGAATAATGTTCTGAGAACCAGCATGAAAGCATGAGACTGCCTATGAGATTATGGAATCTTTACAGACAATGTTTGGGCGGTAGTCCGATCAGAGTCATCATGAGGCCACTATGAGCTATATGGCACCTAAGGTGAGGAATGGTACTTTTGTTTGAGAACATATTTTGAACATGATCAACATAATGCACGAGGCAGAAGTACATGGGGCGACCATTGATGAGCGGACTCAAGTTAGCATCATGCTAGAGTCGCTCACACCATCTCTTTCTGTGTTCATGACCAACTATATTATGAACAAGTTGCAATTCAACATGACCCAATTGTTGAATGAAATGTAGACTTTTGAGTCAGCCAACCTTAGAATGACCAAAGAGGGCGAGGCAAATGTTATCGAGCAAAAATATTCTTCCAATATTGTTAAGAACAAGAAAATGAAGAAGAAGAATGGTAAGGACAAGAGTAAAGAAAGCCAAGACATCGCCGAAGGCCAAGAAGAACAAGAAATACAGCAAGCCCAAAGGAAAGTGTTTCCACTATGAGGTTGGAGGTCATTGGAAGAGAAACTGTAACAAGTATCTCTTTGAGCTGAAAATGAATGGTAAATATGATTTACTTGTACATGAAGTTTGTTTAGTGGAATATGATTTGTCATCTTGGATACTTGATTCAGGAGCCACTAACCATGTATGTTCTTTTTTGCAGATGCTTGATTCGTCAAGGGAGCTTGTTGATGGCGAGGTAATTTTGAGAGTGGCAGTGGTGCTCATGTCAGCTAAAACATTAAGGACAGTCCGTTTACTTTTTGGATATAATTTATTTGTTTTGAACGATGTTTATTATATTCTTGGTTTTTCGAGAAATTTGATTTCTCTTTCATTTTTGCAAAAACAGTTATTCGAAGTTTCTTTCATTAATAAAGAGTTTATTATTTCTAAGAATTGATTCGTTATCTGGCATGCTAAAATTATAAACGGACTGTATATTCTTAAACTGACTGACGTTAAATAATTATGAGTTATTTAAAGTAGCAATACTTAAAAATAACAAACGACGAAGAGTTTCTCATGATTCTAACATATATTTATGGCGTTTTAGGTTGGGACAAAGCATGGTTCTTTGAGAGAGCTAAAAGTTAGAACTCTTCCTGATTATGAATCTTGTCTAAAGAAAAAAATGATCAAGAGACATTTCACAAGAAATAGTCAAAGATCCAAGAAACCACTTGAGTTAGTACATAGAGATGTATTGGACCGATCATGTACAACCTAGAGGTGGGTATGAGTATTTTATCACTTCATTGGCGACTACTTAAGATATGGTTATAGTTACCTAATACATCGAAAGTCTGAAATTTTTGAAAAGTTTAAAGACTTCAAGGCTGAAGCTGAAAAGCAATTAGATATATCATTGAAAACCCTTTGATCCGATCGAGGTAGTGAATGCTTAGATTTAGAATTCAAGGATTATTTTTTAGAGTGTGGGATCTTATCCCAACTTATAGCACCTGGAACACCGCAGCAAATGGTGTTGCATAGAAGAGAAACCGAACCTTATTGGATATGGTTAGGTCGATGTTAAGTTACTCATCATTGTCACTTATATTTTGGAGATATGCACTACACATGACAACTTACATTTTGAATGTAATGCTCTCTAAGTCTGTAAGCAAGACACCTTAGGAGTTATGGGATGGCTTCGAACCTAGATTGCGTCATTTCTGTATATGGGGGTGTCCATCTCACGTTCTTAGACCCAGGACCAGAAAGTTAGACTCAAGGTCTGAGGTATGTATATTCGTTGGCTATTCTCTAAAGACTAGAGGTGGGTACTTTTATAGTCACAATGATCAAAATGTGTTTGTGTTAACAAATGAAACTTTTCTTGAGCATGACTATATGCAAAACTACAAACCACGTAGCAAAATAGTTCTTAAGGAATTAGTGACTGATAAGATCAGACCACCTTCAATTTCTACTGATAAATGAAAACCAAAAAAATCATAGTTCCTGCAAAGGAAACCCGGTGCAACGTCGTAGTGTGAGGGCTGTGAGATAACCAGTTCGCTAAGAACTAGAGGCACATGTCCTAGTGCTATAAACTAATAAGGATGATCTATTATCTTATGAAGAAGAAATGGATGATCCTAAAAAGGATAAATGGTAAGATGCCATGAACCAGAAAATAAAATCTATGTATTCTAATTCCATCTGGGAACTTGTAGATCTACCTGAAGATGTAAGACTCATTGGATGTAAATGGATTTTCAAGAAGAAAATAGGTATGTTGACGTAGCCTGTGTTTATAAATACACCAAAGATAAGATAGTGATTTTCTTAGTTTTGTATGTTGATGATATTCTACTCATTTGGAATGATGTAAAAACTTTGTTAAAGGTAAAAAAAATGATTAACTAAGAAATTTCAAATGAAAGATTTGGGAGAAGCGAGCAACGTTCTAGGCATCCAAATCCTAAAGGATAGAAAGAACAAGTTCTTGACACTTTCTCAGGTATCTTATATTGATAACGTGCTGGAGAGATTCTCTATGGAGAATTCCAAGAAAGGTCAACAACCGACCAAACATGGAATTGTCCTCTCCAAAGAACAATATCCTAAGACACCTTAGAAGGAAGAGGATATGAGAAAGGATCATTATGCTTCAGCAGTTGGAAGTCTCATGTATGCCATGTTGTGTACGAGACTGGACATCTATTATGCAATGTGAATTGTCAATCGTTATCAATCGAATCTAGATTTTGAACAATGGATTGCAGTAAAGCACATTCTCAAGTATCTTAGGAGAACGAGAAACTATATGCTTATTTATTTAGGTGGAGACTTGAACCCCACTAGATATACTTATTCTGATTTTCAATCAGACAGAGACAATCAAAAGTCGACATTTAGATCAGTATTTACCCTAGGCGGAGGAGCTGTAGTCTAGAGAAATGTTGTTTGTGAGATAACAGATAACTTAGTTGATAGAGATAATAAGATATGTTAATTTTGAATTAACTGATATCTAGATAATTATCTGATTAAAATAAAAATTTAATTCGCAGCAATTATCACGTGTCAATCATTAATAGAGTATCATAAATTGACATGGACTACTGTGGTGTCACGTGACACTATAGTAGTGAGTGTGCAACACTATGGTGCCACGTGGCACTATAGTAGTGAGTTGCAACACTGTAGTGCCACATCGCACTACAGTGGTGCCATGAGGCATTGTGCTCGCTCACGGCACACTGTAGAGAGATTATTCTAATGACCTTAGTTGTTGAAAGAAAAATAGAGAATCAGTTGATCAGACCATTAGTTCATCAATTAAGAGTTGAATTGAGAACACGAATTGTGTTAGAGAGATTTTCTTTTGTGATTAAACGTTAATCAAAATTTTAAAAGAATAATCATCATGTTTTTTAGAGAATCGTCTCACTAAAGTCTCTATGAGTAAATCTCTAGATCTCATATGTTAAGAAAATCTAGAGAGCAGAAAAGTGTCTTCTAATATTCTACGTGCTCAAACACGTGCTAGTGCGTTGAGAATTGACTTGAAAGATCTTGATGTGGATCTCGGAGTCTACTGATCGTTGGAACGATTTCGTAAAAATAGATGATCGATCGATTTTTGCAAGAACGTTTGATATAAACTACAACAGATATATGATTCATAATCTTGTATATTGTAGATTTAACTTATAAATATGTAATGCATCCTAACTTATTAAAAAAAAAAATTTAATAAAAAATTTTATTTGATTATCGTCACACGGGCAAATTTTCTTTTATTAAAAGATTTAATTTTTATTAGAAGTTTATCCTGCACACTTCCGCCACAATGACCAGCAGAGCCCCCAAAGTACCGCATGAACTTCTGCCAAAAACACATCCTTACAGAAGGGAAAGAATTGGGAACCCAATCTCTGAAAAACATCCTCTTTATCAACAATAATAAACCCCAACCCTCCCGATCCATTATTCCAGGATGTATTCGTCCACAATATAGTCTTATTGCGGGCCGGTAAGCATCTCAGATTCGAAGAATCCCCCGTTATGGCAAATCCATTCTCCTTTCCCCCAAAATGTAGAGCGATAGGTCTCGAAATGCCTATTAGTGGTTCCAATTGCATCCAGAGGATAAATCTCAGTCCCTTTGAAACAGACTGAGTTCCTTGTCTTCCATAAACACCAGATTCTGAAAGCCCACCAACCCAGAACTTCATCTTCGTTGTTGCGCCCCTTAGATGAGCAGATGAACTTCCACGCTGAGAAGAAATCTTCCCCCACGATGTTCTCAGCATGCAGAGACAAGGGACTTCCAAACCAGAAAATGCAACTGAACGGGCATTTGAAAAACAAATGTAAGCCGGTTTCATCTTCTTTGCCACATAATGAACACAAACTATTAATTTTCATTCCTCTCTTAAGTAGATTTGGTTTAAGGGCTAGATAGTTTTTGGAACATCTCTAAATAAGATCTTTAATTTTTGGTGGAACTCCAAGCTTCCAAATTTCCTTCCAGAAATAGGTTTCATTCCACCGGGAAGCTATTATTACTTCCACTAGCTAAGCGTCCGAGATCTTCGTTTTGGAGCAATTTAACTACAACTCTTTAACCTGTTCTCACTGAATATACCCTATCCCTTGAATGAGACCATGCAATCTTGTCATTTAGAACAGTTGAGCTATGATGGATAGACTGAATAGCCATAACGTCTTCTCTACAGAAAATACTATTGATCAAAGTAGAGTTCCATGTCCTATTAGGCGTAATCAGCTATTCAACATTTGAGATGCTCAGATTAGGAATGGTAAGGACCCTAAACAGATCACGTCTGGGGATCTAGGGATCCTTCCAGATATCCACCTTAGGCCATCTCCAATTCTCCAGCAGAAACCTCGAGTCAAAACCTTCCTCCTTTCTAAAATGCTACGCCATCCCCAAGACGGTTTATAACCCAATTTAGCGTATAGAAAATTGCCCGCTCAGCCGAACACACAAATCGTCAATGGGGGATAAAGGGTGCTTTTAACAAGGAATGGCATATAAAGGGATTAATCCCTTCAACATACTAGTTTAAAAATCAATGAGCAATATCTTTAATCATTACTTCTCTTCTTCAACATGCCGACAACCATCGTTCAGCCCAACCGTCTTGGAGAGACCTTATTGGTTTTTAAACTAAGATACTTCCCCATGTGGCTGCTCACCTCCATATTTAAGATATTTGCCATACTAGTTTTTTCCACCCGTGGGACATTAAGACTGAAAATAATATTGCTCTTATGACAATTAATAACCTGACTTGACATCGATCCGTAAAGCACAAAAATGGCTTCAACCTACTTTAAACTCAGATGTAGAAGCTCAACAGAAAAGATATTGTCTGCAAAAAAAGAGATGAGAAACAGGTGGCCCATCTCTCGAGGCTTTGTGCCTATGTATACCACCCGAAACTTCTAAAGCATTCAAAAGTAAAGCTAAGACTTCAAAGCACCGGATAAACAATTATGGTGACAGTGAAATAATTTGATTTATATTTTATTAGATAAGTTTACTATAATATTATTTAATTAATAAATTGTTGATTTGAGTGATAACTTAAAAGGAGTAGTTTTGACTTTGCACATTAGATACAACAAATATTTTGATTTGAATTTTAAACTTCTTATTTTTAGTTGGATTTCTAATAGGGTAGGTCTCACACAAATTTTTAATTTTTTTTAATAAACACTGGATCGTAAAAAGTAAACGCATGAACTAAGATAATTACTCCAAGATTCGACAACGAAGACAATATACTAGGAAGATACGGGGATCCGTATTAGAGGATTGCTACATATTTTGGCAAATTGAAGCGGAAGATACATCATATATTACAACTAGATACGCGTAACTCCGTTGCATTATAAACTAAATTAACATAGAAGAAGAAACAATCATGAGAAATGTTAAAATGCCAAGGAGTGCATCCAATGGTTTTAGGGTTGAGATTACATTAGAAAATGGGAGAAGCTATCATTTTTCTTAGGAGGCGTCGATTGTTAGCTTCATTTGAGACCATAAAATACAAGATCAAGCTAAACCCAAATCCCAAATTCCCAATATGAAACTATTCTATTAAAAACTCAACAACTATTTTACATAGCAGAAAAATTGAACGGTTAAACATTCAGTAAAATTTCAATCATTAATACACACCAACATAATAAATGGGAAAAACTTTTAATATTTCTTTTTACCCTTTAACCCCTATTAAATATAGTATACGATTAAGTTTTTTTTATTTAAATCATTTACAATTCTAATTATTAATTATTCTTTTATTAATACTTTATAAATATTTGTATTTTATATTATTATGTTATTAAGAATGTGAATGATCATGTATATGAGTTATTATCTATCTATAAAATTTATTTTTTATATAATCAAATCACTATTTGAGACCTAGGATTTTTTTAGTTTTATAATAAAAGTAGTAATTTTCAAAGTCCATAATCCATAGTAAAATAATTTATCATATTTAATGTACTCTTCTCAAATAATTTTTTTTGTTTCTTTTCATCTTAATCTTGCGATATAAATTTATTAGGATTGTAATTCAAAAAGTCTTGTAAATAATTTATCATCTCGAGATGATACATGGCTTATTCATAATAGTTTAATTGTGAATATGAGAAAATCACCATTATTATTTTCTTTTATTTTAGATTTACAACATTTTGAAAGTTAATTATTTACTCCAAAGTTAATGATAATTTTAAAACATATAGTATGATTTTATAATTCTTCAACACGTGTTTTTCGACTAATTTATTAAACATATGTTATATATTTTCTTTTAAAAAATTTCAACATAAAAAATATGGATTACAAACATATGATAACTAGAAAGATATATAACATTTATATGATAAAAAAAATTAAAAGAAAATCGTTCATTACAATTGGAAAACATTAATAATTTTTTAGATAACAAATCATCAAAGAATGATTATTTAAAGTATGAAAAACAGTAGAGTTGATAAATAATGTTGTAGTTGACTTGAAAACTATATGCACTATTTTACTCAATATAAAAATAATATATAATAATTATATTCATATTTATAAAATAATAAAAATTGTGTTCTCATTATTTTTGTTTATTCACTATTATATATCATGAAAAATCATTAAAAAATACTTACAATTAGAAATAATTAAAAAAACTAAAATATTTGATAAAAGAAAAAAAATAAAATACTTAGTAAAAGAAAAAAGTATATATAACAGGGGAAAAAACCAAAATCTTGTGAAAGTGCGAATTATTTTTATTTATTATTCTATACTTTTGATGTCATTTTATACTGCTCCTGTATTATACATGTATTATTTGAGAGGGTTCAAAATACGTCAAAATTTTCATATATTTTAGATCAATTCGGGGGCATAAAATTCGGGAAATCAAAGATTGAAAAATACGGGTTTGTACTAACCATGGTAGGAGTGGGGAATTGATATAGAAGTAAGGGGCTTTATAGACTTCTTTCACATATTTTTACCTAAATTCTGATTTTTTTAACTTAGCCCATTTTTCTAAAGGGACTCTTTAAATAGTCTTTTTTTAAGAAAAAAATCATCCCCAGAAGAAAGAAAGTAGAGTTAGGCAAATCTTTTTCTGGATAAAATTCTTTTGTAAATGCATTTTGAAAAATGGGCCAACAAATTTTTTCAGACAATAAGATCTTTTTGCTTGTGAAAAGATTTTTTTATCTCCTGGAAAAATATTGACACAAAAAAATGAACAAGGTAAAACTATTTTGACTGAGCGTTATATATATAAACTAATTGTTCAGAATAAATATCTTCTACAGATCTAGACAAACAAAAATAAATAATGTAAAACTGCTTGCAAAGATAAAGTAATTGTATATGATTCTTAAAAAACATAAGCTAAAAATGCAAAAGTACTTAAAGAGCAGGAAAGTAATTTCACAATCCAAATAATCTAAATTCCTGATTTTAAAACGTGGTCCATTTATCCAATTTAACTTTTCAAATTCTCTTTTTTGCCAAAACAAACCCGCTAGGCATGGTCTTCTGTGAGTGAACGAACCCCTCATCCTCTCTCTCTCTCTCTCTCTCTCTCTCTCTCTCTCTCTCTCAGAGTTATGGCGAAGCTCAGGTGGGGAGAGCTTGACGAGGATGACGGAGAGGACCTCGACTTTCTCCTCCCGCCAAAGCAGGTACTTGGACCCAATGAGAATGGAATCAAGAGGGTGATTGAATACAAATTCAACGATGAAGGTAATAAGGTTAAGATCACCACTACAACTCGTACCCGTAAGCTGGCCAACGCTAGGCTCGGCAAGCGGGCCGTTGAGCGTAGATCTTGGCCCAAGTTTGGGGATGCTGTTCACGAAGATGGCGGTAGTAGGCTCACCATGGTCTCCACCGAAGAGATCCTCCTCGAGCGCCCTAGGGCTCCTGGTTTGTTTCTTCCTATTTCTATTTGTTATCCTCATACTTGGAGCTTCTGTTTTGCGGGTGATGAGATTTTCTGATTCATAAAAAAGGGTTTCTCTAATCAAGAAATTTGGGGATGACGATGTGTCACTAATACAAAAAAGAGGGTGTGCATTAAATGTGTAGTCTTTTGCAGTAAATATTTTACGTCAATAGACTCATAGTTAGTAAAAGCATAGAGGGGATATTGAGCAAGTGTTTGTAGGCTTTTTCGGATTTCGATGTATGTTATTTCTCCTTGTTTTCTATTTGGTGGTATTTGGTCAGAAGTAAATCCGTAATGTCAAGTGTTTTAAAGAAGATACTACTAATATCTCCTCATCTAGTAATTTAGATAGCAGATAATCCGGAGAGGGATAGGGTCTGTGGTTATGTTAGTTGATTAAGCATAAAAAGTAAAGATTTGGTTATGAATTTAGTGATCAATTTAGGGATTGGAGATTTTATGTTATAATAGTGTATTTTAAAGATAGTGTCATCAACAGAGTTTCGCTCGGTTTAGAGATCTGAAATTTGGAGATCAAGGGTTCTTTTATCTTATCAAGCGATTTCAGGATGAATATGCGTCAGTAATATAGAAAAGGGGGTGTGAATTTATATATATTTGCATACTACTTCTCAGTTTGGTTTTTGCATGACATATACGTCGTGGAGCAAGTGATACTGAAAATGTGTTGTCTTTTTCTGTAAAGGTGCTAGGTCAATTGGAGTTTTAGTCAGTAAAATCATAGAGGAGATATTTGAGCGAAAGTCGTAGGCCATTTTTTTGGATTTTAATGAATGTTATTTTTCCTTCTTTCTAATTTGGGATCTGCTTAGAAGCAAATCAGTGTCTCATGTACTAAGAGAAAATGCTAATGAAATCTTCTCATCTAGTTATTAAGATTAAAGAGTAGGGATTTGGTTATGAATATGATTTAAGGGAGTAACTTAGTAATGATCTTATATATTTTAGTGTTTCACACAGAGTTATGCTTGGTTTTGCTCCACTCGACAAGCAATCTCTAGGTTTATATGGCTCCCGGTTGCCATTCACTGCATGCATCGGAATAACACATTTGCTTTTCGTTCGGTGCTATAAGGTTTACGGTTTATCAAAAGGGTTGAAACTTGCAATTGTAGTTTTATAGAGCACCGAAGAAACTGCTTCCTCAATAAATAGAGAAACTCCTTTAGTTGGGTAATTCCTTAGTTGGTTGTCCATCGTATTTGCTTAGTTTGGAATTCGGAAGTTTTGTGGTTCTTTACCAATTCAGGGTTTACACTTGTCTCAATTTTGTTAAATATTTGCATTTTGTTTCTTACTGTGATTATTATAGCTCAATATGCGACAACTGACAGGTAGCAAAGCAGAGGAACCAAAGGCGGCTGGAGATTCCTTGGCTCAGCTTGGGAAAGGAGGTGCCGTTCTCATGGTTTGTAGAACTTGTGGCAAGAAGGGTGACCACTGGACCTCAAGGTGCCCTTACAAAGATTTAGCTCAGCCATCTGAAGGGTTCGTAGACAAGCCTCCAGCACCCGAGGGCGGTGCTGCTCCAGGTGCAACCAAGGGTGCATATGTTCCTCCAGGCATGAGAGCAGGTGCAGAGAGGACTGGAACCGACATGAGACGCAGAAATGATGAGAACTCTGTCCGTGTTACCAATCTCTCCGAAGACACACGAGAGCCGGATCTTCATGAGCTCTTCCGACCTTTTGGTAACATAAGCCGTGTCTATGTTGCGATTGATCAGAAAACCGGGATGAGCAGAGGGTTTGGTTTTGTCAATTTTGTGAACCGGGAAGATGCACAGAGGGCAATCAATAAGCTCAATGGATATGGTTATGACAATCTCATTTTGAGAGTGGAATGGGCTACTCCGAGGACAAACTAGGTGTCTTTTATTTCATTCTTCCCTTTTTTCCAGCTTTGAAACATCATTAGCTACTTTAAGACATCTCTCATGTGATACTGCTTGCAAGATTTTGGTCTCTTCTTTTTGTGTTGTGATGCTTTTTGTTGAATTCAGATATGATTTATGTTGAACTGATATCTGTTCATAATTTATCTTGCTTCGGCAGTTCATACACTTCATGGTGTCTCGTTCCTGGGCAGCTTTTAAGTGATAGTTCTAACTATACATATAACTATTGTAAAAATATTTCAATGCCCTACTAAAAATAATAAAAGCAACGATAATTTTAAAGTGGGCTATTCCCAATTAGACACCGTAAATAAAGAATTTTAATTAATTCCCATATTTATACCATAAACAAATTATAAATTTAATGAGTTTTTCATAATTATAAATGGAAAACCAAATTCCCACTTTGCTGAAGACCAAATTTCTACTGATCCTTTGCCAAAGACCAAACTCCCACTTCAAATCATTCCAAGCAAAGCTTCACGAATTCATCACGATTCAACCTTTAGTAAACTATAAGAACCAATGAAACAATACATCGGTTAATAAACAAATGAAAAAAAAAAGTTAAAAAGAGAATTTTCCTCAAATAAATATTACCATAATTATTTGTTAAAATTTTAGTGACTGACTATTCAATAGTGTAACTATTACATGTATCTAATTTTGAAAGTTGAAGGATGTTGATGAGATAATCTTAGAATAAAAATATAAGTTTGAGATAAAGTATATATTTTGAGATGAGTTAGGCCATAAAAATTTCGCAAAATATAAATTATAACATTTTAAGTTCACAAGTCTGGTTGCCTAACATATGAAAATTATAGAATTGAAAAAAATGAAGGGCTATTCAGTAATATTACATATTATTTAGACAATATTATTTGAAAGTTAATTGTTTTGGATTTTATCAAACCTAATTTGAAGGGAGGGTATGAGTAAATTTTTAAGTAAATGACATTCACGTTATTCAAGCAAACTACAACTATATAGTTTGTTTGAGAAATGTTCCCTAAATGTAACTACCATCATATGAAGGACAAAATAGAAAGAAAAAATAGAGTGCTAGTAGTTTGGACCACGTGTCCACAAAAGCATGCCACATCCTCAATGAGTAAGCCATATTCAAGAATTTGCCTCGCTCCTAGCTTCTTGGAATATATATGCACGCATATATTGAATATGTGCTCCATACAACACACAGAAGATTTGAGATTGAAAGAATGGCTAACCAAGTTTTTCAGATCAAATATTTATATGCGAAGTTTTGAACCTTAAAATTAACTAGTTTTTGAGACATGACAAGTTAGTTTGACGTAATTGGTTAAACTCTTACACTTATATTCTAGAAATCGTGAGTTCGAGTCATATTCTCTCATTCCTCTTAGATTTTGTAATGTAATTTTGACAAAAAAACTAATTTTTGAGACATGCGTTGCACGTAAATATAATTTTATAAATGTGGGGATTAAAAAACACATGGTCCATGGCCCACTTCGGATGAGGAACATCCAACAATGAAGCTGAATATGAAGCTTTGCTCGCATGTCAATGGAGATTCTCAATCTAGACACAAGGATGGGGAAAAATCATAGCAAAAATATAATATTTCACGAAGGATTCAAAGAGTGCTCCGTAGAGAAGCTATCCCGAGCACACGAGATGCTTGGACGAAAGACCTCGATAAAGGTCATGACCGTTGAGGCCTCCTCCTCACTAGAGATGACTAGAAGAAAAGACCCTATATAGGGTAAAAGGATCACGAAAGTATCTCGTGGCACCTGACCACACGAGATGATCGGACGAAAGACCTCAACCAAGGCGACGGCCTGACGAGGCCTCCTGATCATGAAGGATGATCCGGAGAAAGATCCGGAGAAAGATCCTACATAGGGCAAAAGGACCACGAAAGTATCTCGTGGCACCTGAGCACACGAGATGCTTGGACGAAAGACCTCAACCAAGGCAACGTCCTGACGAGGCCTCTTGATCACTAAGGATGATCCGGAGAAAGACCTTACATAGGGCAAAAGGACCACGAAAGTATCTTGTGGCACCCGAGCACATGAGATGATCGAACGAAAGACCTCAACCAAGGCGACGACCTAACGAGGCCTCCTGATTACTAAGGAATATCCAGAGAAAGACCTTACATAGGGCAAAAGGACCACAGAAGTATCCTGTGGCACCCAAGGTCAAAGAACCCTCGGACGAAAGACCTCACCCTGGGCGACGGCCTAATGAGGCATCCTTATCATAAGAAGGTCTTGAAAAAGACCCTACGAAGGGCAAAAAGACCTCATCCAAGACGACGACCTAAAGAGGCATCCTTATCACATAAGATGATTGGAAAAAAAAACCCTACCTAGGGCAAAATGCCAATGTAATATTTCATGGCATGTAAGTACGCGAGATGCTGGGACGAAGTACTTCGATAATGGTCACAGTTTTCAAGACCTCATAACTTACCTAAGACGAATAGGAGAAAATACCTTATATTAGGTAAAATGACCATTGTAATATTCCATGGTACTTGAAATCACCATATGACTATACACCTGAAGTCACACAAATGACTATGATACTCCAACTCACACAGATGACTAAGGTACACAAAGTAACCCAGATGGCTATGTTGGATCCAAAGACACGCAGATGATTATAACACCCAACATCATCCAGATCATTATGGGACTCCAAGTCACACAGATGACTAAGTACCCTAAGTCACCCAGATGACTATATTACTCTACGTCATATAGATGATTAAGGTACCCAAAGTTACCTAGATAACTATGGTACCAAGAATCACAATTATGAAAATGACACCAAAGTCACATTGATGACTATGGTATCGAGATTAGCCAAAACTTGACAAATCACAAAGGATCTTGGTACTCTACTAAAGACGACTCCAAAGGATCTCACCATCAAGAATTAGTCAAACACAATTTGAATAAATAAGAAAAAGAAGGCTCCAAAACCTTCCACTAGAAAGTGAAAGCATTGATGAATTACATGCGCAAACACATAAGCACAAAGGGATGCAACGACAAGCTCAGCAGAACAAGCAATTCATTTCAAATGAAGGACGTCAATAAAACCAAATATAGACCCACCGCTCGATGAGATACATTTGATCGATATTCTAGGGCATAGAAGCCAACGACCTTCAGTAACTCAAGAATATTATTAAACTTAGGGCATGATGATGAGGGAATCACTCCATATATACTCAAAAGTCATTTATTCTCCAAGAGAAGAACCACTCGATTTTCTTTAAGGCTTGCTCAAAGACACTCGTTGGCCAAGCTACGCTACAAAATCACTATAAATTTCAAACAAAACAACGGACGACTTAGACAGTCGAATCACTACGTGAGTTGGACAGACCAATAAACTCAGACATTGAGTTACGAGAAAGAGTCATCAGTCAAAGCATCAAAACCTTCGGTTCCCAGCCACAACTTAATTTCTGAAAATGTTACTCCGGATGGCAAGAAGAACTCTCGGGAAGCACGCCATTGAGTGTAATAACTCCATCATCCACCACGTGACATGAGATGCCAAAGTAATGTACTAGATACATCGTCAAGTATAGATCAACATGAGAATGCAACGCAAGATTTCAGAAAAAAAATCCTATCCTTAAGAAAGCCCAATAACATCACAACGTCAAGTCAACCTCATAATGAAGCAATCCAAACGGACTAACCGTCTTATCGCCTACATCAGATCAAAGAAATTCAATCCTAATACCAAGTTCTCATGATGCGTTAAGGCGAATGTGTAAAATTTTTGTTGTTATGACTGCCGATTCAACTCAAGCCACCTGACTAACAGATGAAAATCATAACGACTCGGTCCCGATAATTACTCAGATACAAGGTTAGTAATAATATACCTCTTGTAGCCTTAATCAAGCGCCCTTGCAAAACCGATCGATCCTCCGTCCCACGAAACTGTTCCAACGATCAGTAGACTCTGAGATCCACACCAAGATCTTTCAAGTCAATCATCAACGCACTAGGACGTGTGTGGGTGCTTAGAATATTACAAGACACTTTTTTTGTTCCTAGATGTTCTCAACACATGAGATCTAAAGATTTACTGAGAATGACTTTTGTGAGATGATTCTCTAAAAGAACGTGATGGTTATTCTTTTTTAGATTTGATTAACTATTAATCGTAAAAAAATCACTCTGAACAATTATGTTCACAACTCAATTCTCTGATTGATCAATTGGTGATCTGATCAAGTCATTCATCAACTTAGGCCATTCAAATAAAATCTATTTCTTATTCTAGATAATGGCGTATCAGATATTTAAGGATAACTAAAAATTACAATGTTTCACCCCCACTACTATGGTGCCACGTGGCGCTATAGTAGTCCATGTCAATCTACGATATTCAATCAATGATTGACACGTGATAATTATTGTAAATTAAATATTTATTTTAATCAGATAAATATCTAGATGTCAGTTAATTTAAACTTAACATATATGATACTCCTACATGAAGAAGTCCATCATTAATCAAGATGATGACATTTTTACCAAGAGTCAATTGACAAATAATATGAAGAAAGCTTGTCTCAGTCACAAGATTTTCTGAGACGCCATCATGAACCAACAACAAATACTTAGATATTTGGACACAAACTTTACTGTTTGACGATCTCCAACATATGCTTAACGCTCGATTAAGTACAAAGGCAGAGTCATGGGTAAAAGCTCATGGCTCCCTCCACAACATACTTCTTGACTCTATCGCTATGTTCCAGACTCAAGAAGTGAGGGTAAACTGTATGGGATAAAAAACACCCGAGCTAAAGTCCACTCAATGATATTTCTGAACAATACCCAATACTCATATTTCTCGGGTAGAGCCCAAATTAAGTCTAAATCGAGGACTCCTCTGTGACCGAAGTCACCATGATAACCGATGCACCCTCCACGACCAGATCGATGGAGACGACCTCACCTATACTTACACTACCGAAGTCACACAGATGATGATGTAATCTCATATCTAGGTTAGTGTCTACTCGAGATAGCTGATATCATTTGCCTGTGATGATAAGATATAATAATCAGTTATACAAGAAAATGATAAACACACATCAAATCTATCATGCAATCTCAACGATTGTTAAAGAGGATAATATAATCACCAAAATATCCTGGTCAAAGAATATTCTCCATGAATATCTTAATTCATTATCAGAATAAGGAAGAAGATACACTGAACCTGGACGTTTGACTGATACAGAAAATCATTATAAATATATGATGATCTCCATTAAATGTAAGCAATTCTCCATATTGCTATTATTATTTTAAACACTCTACTAACTTGATCATCGGAGTGCATGAGATGGGGCACCCCCTGGTGCCCTGCCTACTGCTTTCAAGATCATTCTTGATTTTTGCAGACCCTTAAACGAATCACCGAGCGACGCGTGACGGACTCGTCGGCAGTCGATGCGAGCATATTTTTCGCATCAACAAAAATAATGAGCTTTCCTTACATCCATAGACTGAAAATGGCCTAAAGGGACCACGACCCGTAGCCTAAGTGCCCAACTGGCCGGCCGGTCATGAAGTGAGGAGTATGGAGTCCAAATTTCAAGTTGTGTAAATACCATCACAAATTAAGTACCTTATAGACAAATTAAGTAGCTTATAGACGTCTAATTTATTTTGTTTTTTATTTTTTAAATTTTTTATGTTAATATTAACATTTGTTAGATCGAAATCATACAAACTATTTTAGCTAGAACATGAGACTTCGTCAAGTTCAACATAAAAAATTTAAATCAAATGAACAACTTAATCATTTTACATGTAAAAAATGTTGAACCTCGTTAAAAGAAAAAATTCTGGGTCCTAATTTTAGTTTTTTCATTTCTCAAATGTCTCTTTTTATTTTTTCTTTCATATTTACATGCAAGCTAGAGAGGTAAAGATTTGTAAATTTGTATAATAATCTTATAAAAAGTAAAAATAATTATTTTCTCGAATTTTATTTTACTATATTAACCTAAATTAATAATTGTAATCCTTTTGTTGCTAAGCATACGTATAGGAACAATTCTACTTACTAATAGGGTGCAAATTCACCTTCCTCCCTTTGTTACCTTATTTGAAGACTTTGTAAAATACTCTGTTTATAGCCAAAAAGCCAAGGGGCTGATAGGGTGCCTAACTAGTAGTAATTAAGTTTCGGAAAATTCTGTTTGTACCCAGCATGAATTATTTTTATATATATTTAAATGTAAATCTATACATATGTATGTAATTTAAATAAATATTTCAAAATATCTCATGTACCGTACAGGCTGTACTGTAGAAATACCAGTAAGTTTCAGGTAAACTTGACTTTCTGTCAAACATGTGTCAATATATAGATATATAATATTAAAACTATCAAATTTTAGATATAAGTTTTAGTTAATAATAATAAATTATTCATTAATTAATGCTTATTATTCATTAAATGATTTACAGATATATTAATTGATCAGTTAATCATTCAAATATAATTGTAAATTTGATTCTGTTCCTTTCGGAATGAACATAATATTCCAGTACGAGGACCAGTCTAAAATTTTAGACTTCAAATCCGGTCTAAATCATTGGGAAAACTTGTAACTTTTTCATGAAAAAAATTCTAATAAAATCACTGTCAAAGCACTTATCATCCTTTATAAAGAACAGATTTATGCACAAGGGCCGTCCAATTATTGGGAAATTCGAAGGTAATTTCTGTATCGTATACTGTAATTTCTGTATATTAATATGTAAAACATGTATATTTATATAAATTTTACATATTAATTTACAAAAATATAGACCATATATCATGTACGGAAAACTAAACCGGTGTATCATTGCCATTATTTCCTAGGAGTTAAGTTCCATCAAAATATTCCGGACCCGAATTCTACTCGATCATGTCAAGTTTGGGGGACCAAGGCGGGATTGAAATAGAATTTTTTAGCCGGACTAGAAATCTTGTCAGTCCAAACTCAGTCTCGACATATGTCTGTCCCGTGATCTCCCACTCCGCCCAAATTTAAGCCGTATAAATCTATTAATATTAAAATTTATTTCCTTAAAATATATTAAATTTAAAAAAATATTATTTTTAAATGGGCAATACTGTTGGACAATGCCGATGCACTGTAACACACCGTTGTCCATCTCAAAGCCTGTCGCGAGTCCCAATCGCATGAGACGAAGTGAAGATGAGGTTTTTATTTCGGGACCGAACGGGACGATGCAAAAAAAATTTAGGACAGGACATCCCGTTCGAGCAGTTAATGATGCATACTAGGTGCCTGACCGATCATTACGAATGAGCAAAAATAGGACAGGTGACTGTTAAAGCCATGTCAGCCGTCTACAGAAACCTAAAACTAATTTGGTAGTGTTTTTATGTGTTTTCTTTGTTTTTTACATGACATGAACTCAGTCAGTGTTCCCTTAATAGATGTTGAAATGTTGGCGTGAATACTATTCAATCGCTATATTCTTGCGATAGCGGCTTAAGGCATTGGTTTGCTAAATCGACATACAAGAAGATTGTATCATGGGTTCGAATCCCATTTCCTCCCCATTTCCTCCGGCACGGAAGTGGAACGGGCGGGCGAAATTACGTGAGAGAAAGAACCTCTTGGTGGAGTCTTTGATGTAATTGTTATATATATATATATATATAGAGAGAGAGAGAGAGGGGCTAAACACGGTAAGTACAGTCAGTCCAGATAACCAAATAACTCACACTGAGCACGTCTGTCAACGTTTTACAGGGGTCAACGGCTCTAACGTAATCCGTGCTCAACGAACCTTACCCAGATGCGACTTGGGTGACATCCCACTCAGTGTTCATTGATTGTTTTCTGGACTTACTGTAGTCTACAGTGAGTGCTTCCTCAGCCTTAACAATTACTCATTGAGTGCCTTCGAGTTAGCAACAGGATCATGACTAGTAGAGCTTATAGTCATGGTTATATGCAGTTTACATTAGTACATACATGGTCTCATAAACATCTACTACAAAAATTAAAAGAAAACTTACGATTAGGGAGCACAGGAGCTCCTGAGCACAACAATGTTATTTACGTGCAGGTGTGAGCAGGAAGTTAATGGAGGTAAGATGAGGAGAGAGAGAATTTAGAGAGAGAGTGTAGAAACAAAGGAGAACATTTATTAAGTGCTCAGCGCATGAGCGTCCTATTACACACTAAAGGGAAAGATGTGATGCCTCAACAAGGGTGAGGCGCCCTTTTATAATACAAGAAAGTAACTAACTGAACTTGAGTACAAAAAGTAACTATATAGTACATAGAAAAGTAACTAGGGTACAAGTACAACCATTACAAATCAAATAAAAAAAGATCTAATTGATAGACTCTATGACTCAATAATCTTTTCAAAATTTGATCTGAAATAAGAATTTTGGCAAATCCAAATAGCTGAACCAGACAGGTATAAAACTGCATTTACTGTACCCTTTGGCCATTATGAATGGAATGTTTTACCATTTGGTGTCAAAAATGGTCCATCT
This sequence comes from Datisca glomerata, assembly GCA_003255025.1. NCBI lineage: Eukaryota > Viridiplantae > Streptophyta > Magnoliopsida > Cucurbitales > Datiscaceae > Datisca > Datisca glomerata. The sequence goes on from QANY01013534.1 coordinate 96,213, forward strand.
GAATTCCAGCATATCATGAATGATATTTTTAATGCTTATACTGCATTTATTATTTATTATATTGATGATATCTTAATCTTCTCATCATCCATAAATTAGTATTTTAAACATCTTAATATTTTCAAGAATGTTATTCTCCGAAATGATTTAGTCTTATCTGCCACTAAAATGAAATTATTACAAACAACTGTCAGATTCTTAGGCCATAACATTTCTAATGACACTATTATTCCTATTAACCGTAGTATAGATTTTGCATCTAAGTTTCCAGATGAGATTAGGATAAAACACAATTACAAAGATTCTTAGGGAGTCTGAATTATATCCATGATTTTTATCCACAATTAGCTCAGGATACTGCTCTGCTTAATAAAAGGCTTCAAAAGAAACATATACCTTGGACATAAGATCTGACATTAGCAGTTAAGAACATTAAAGCTAAAATAAAACAATTATACTGTTTAGCTTTACCACATCCTACCTGGCAAAACATTGTAGAAACCAATGCCTCAAATCTAGGTTATGAAGGTATTCTAAAACAGGTAAATCCTCATAATCAGAAATAAGAATTATTAAGATTCACCTCTGGTACTTGAAAATGACCAGCTAAGAATTATCCTACAATTAAACAAGAATGTTTACCAATTGTAAAATGCGTATTAAAATTTCAAGATGATCTATTAAATCAACATTTTCTTATCCGTGTTGATTGCTCTGCTGCAAAACAACTTTTCAAAAAAGATGTACAAATTCTTGCCTCTAAACAGATATTTGCATCATGGCAGAGTATCTTATATGTACTTGATTTTGATATTGAATATATTAAAGGTGAATAGAATTCTCTTCTCGATTTTCTAACCCGTGAATATCTACAAGGACAAAACTCCAACGATGAGTAACTGAGGAAGAGGCCGCAACTCTCATGGGTGCGGACGTGGTAGAACAAATCTGTAATATCTAAATGATGGGATTTTCTGGCCATCCGAATTCCCCAATATACAAGAGGCTACTCGAGAGAGTACTTAAGAGGTCCTCTTAACACCAGAACAGTATATTCCTAACCGAATCTTTGAGAAAACAATCCTACTATTGAATGCGGTTTAACAGTGCTCTCTAACCGTAAGTTTTCTTTTAATTTCCATAGTAGCTAATTATGAGACCATGTATATACTAATGTAAACTGCATATAACCATGATGATATACTCTACTAGTCACGATCTTGTTGCTAACTCGAAGGCACTCAATGAATAACTGGTAAGGCTGAGGAAGCACTCACTGTAGACTACAGTAAGTCCAAGAAACAATCAATGAACACTAAGTTGGACGTCACCCAAGTCGCGTCTGGGTAATGTTCGTTGAGCAGAGATTGCGTTAGGACCGTTGACCCCTGTAAAACATTGACAGACGTACTCAGTATGAGTTATTTTATTATCTGGACTGAATGTACCTGTAGTGTTTAGCCCCATGATTTAATGGGTGCGCGTTGGTTAGTCGTAAGTTGGTATCAGAGTCATGATTAGTCTTGGTTATAGTACTGTTTATATTATCTTTACATTAGGCATACATGGTCACACACACACATGGCTGACCTTGGCTCTACATCTATACAATCCGTAACAAGTACAATAGCCTCCACATTTGAGGTAACTGAACTCATTGCATATCAGGATGTAATAAAAGCCTTAGATAAATGGACTATACCTAAGGTAAAACCTGAAACAATATATAAAATTGGAACATTTGATTTCACTAGCCCTAAAATCATTAAAACTTTTGAATATGCCATCCCATTACAGCATAATGATGATGTCCTTTATCTGTTGCATCTGCATGATTTATATCCATTCATGCCAAAATAGAAGTATGTGCATATAGGCTTAGTGCAAATTGCATTAAAACATTTAACTCTGTTAGGACAGAACACCAGCATACAGTGCACCCTTAAAGATGGTAGGTGTTTGAACTGGAAAGCTTCCCTTATGGGAGCCATAGTTTATCTCATTGACCTGTTTATTTTAATATTTATCTGAATTTAAGTATTGCGCTGTCAGACAGTATCTAGTCAAAGTTCTTGAACTGAGAGTTCAATTACATGCCTATGATTATCTATTAGGATCTTCTCCCTTTGCAATCTTATTTAGGATTCATCTTAAGGTTTTAACAACCTTAAATCCTTACATCAGAAAGCAAAGTGAGCAAGGACATACGGTCCTTATTGATACTAATCTATTCAATAGCCAAGTGGTTGTTCCTCATATGATTCCCTAGTCTGAAATTACCTTTCCTGACACCTGAAAAATCCCCCAGGTTGTTCCTACCAGACCTGTCATCCGTCAATCCCTCGAAGATGTCATCCGAACCCAAAGAGGCAATGTCTATCTTCATTTTCAGAAACCACCTCTGCCTCTGACCAGAACCCTTCTAGTTTGAGCCACCGTTGTAGTATTCCTCCCTATCAGGTCAAAATACCTGAATCCTCTAGGGCGTCCATAGCTGACCCTCTAGGATTAGAGGAATCTGATCATTCTTTTCCCCCGGAGGATCAGATTAGAGGAATTCATACTAGCTATAATCAGATTCCCCATGGTGTGTATGAATCCACCATACACAGAAGGCCAATGATCCCAACCGCAAGTGACATGCACTTCAATATCTAGATGGATTTTATACCTAATAGTGTAGTAAGACAAAGTCTTCATCAGGACTTTATGCAACCAAAGTATAAAGATTTTAGAGATTGGTATTTCTCCAACCATAATTCTCTACAGCTCTTAGATCTGAAAAACATGTACTACTTCCAGTTAGAACATGATCAACGCCTTCAGTTTTTCCCTAAATGGTATTACCAGCTCACCCAAAGAGTCAAAATAAAAGATGACCAACAGTTATAAGTTCTGACCAACATACAGAAAACATGGATCACTACTAGTGGCAGAACCTACCAAACTATACATCTACCACCCTTATCCTTAGAGCTTGCTCCAGGACAAGGCAACCAGAAACCATTGGTCACTAACCCCTATACTGAGGTTCCAGACAAGACCAACCATCAGGACCCTGTTAAGGTTAAAGCTATGCTACCTTTAACCAAATAGAACAATTACACCAACATCTTCTTTCAAACTGTAGGAACACAGTTAACTAGGATAGAGGAACAGGTTTCTCAAATCCAAGAGATACAAACGAACACTCATCCACCCGAAAATCCCAAACTAACCATTGAACCAGTAACTCTTAAACCTCCTTTAGATATTCAGAATTTTAAATTAAAATCTAGTAAGAATGAGGATGTTTCATAGAAAACATTATGGGTAAGATTAAAAATCTGAAGATCTCTACACCTGACAAGAGAACCAGAATCGTCTTTAGGACAGCTAAATATGATGAATCAGGATGATTCACCTACTCCTGAAGAACCCCAAGAGTATTCCTTATCTCAGATCTTAGACATTCAGAAGAATTTTGATGATTCTATCAATAAACTCTCTTCTGGCTATTCTAAGAGGCCTACTGCTCGTATGGCGGTAACTGGACCAAGTAGGTACTATTATCCTAGACCTACTCCCCAAGATATTTTGTATGAAGAAGACTTTCTTCATTCTAAGAAATCTTACCATGGCAAAACCATCTATGAATGGAACATAGATGGAAAAACAAAATATCAGGTCTTTGAGATCATTCATTAGATGATCATGTACTCTTCTGTTTGTAAACAGAATGAGAATACATATCATCAGATCTACAGGTTCCTAGTCAATGGGTTCATAGGAACGCTGAAAGGTTGGTGGGACAATTGTCTCACTAAAGTCAATGCCAAGAAATCTTAAACTCCTTCAAAATTAATATTGACCCGATTACTGGTACCCATACCAGAACTAAAGATGCCTGTTATACCCTAGCCCAATCCATTGTCCACCATTTCCTTGGCCCAGAAATTATCAATATTGATAGACACATAGAACTTCTCAAAAATCTGAGATGCCTCTCTCTTACCCACTTCAGGTGGTACAAGGATATCTTTCTTATGAAAGTCATGCAGAGAAGTGATGCAAATATTGAACACTAGAAGGCAAAGTTCATTGATGGCCTCCCAAGTCTTTTCGCGGAAAGAGTAAGAAGAAAACTCTGTGATAAGCATTGATCAAATGGATATTCCTTATGATCAATATACTTATGGACATCTCATTGCCCTAGTCATAGAAGAAGGACGAGGATTATGCAATGATATGAAATTGCAACATATGATGAAAAGTCAAAATCTTGACAACAGAAAAGAATTAGGTGAATTTTGTAACCAATTTGCCTACGATACTAAAATCCAGTATCCAACTACTTCTTCATCATCCAAACCACATAGGACTTCCTCTAAGCCCTCTAAACCGCATAAGAAATACTTTTCGAAAAATAAATTCAGACATAAAGAGTCCAAACATAGATCTCAACCACACCAGAAATCTCATAACAGCAAAGTCAAAGCCATCTGCTACAAGTGTGGCTTAATAAGACATTTTGCCAACAAATTTCGATCTAAATTCAAAAAGAAACTTCATGAGTTAGCTCTCAATGAAGAGACTCAACAGAAGATTATGAACTGCCTCTCTGAAGACAGTTCTACTATCAGTACAGATGATGACATTGCATATATTTCTGCATCTGAGTTAGACTTATCTGTCACATCTAAACAACCTGATCAACCTTAATGCAGCTCTAAAACCTGCAATGCCATAACAGAAACCAACTATTGGAAGGCAATAGTTGAGATGATTGGTTTAGATTTGAATGGACCAGATATAAATGTCTTAACTGATACGCAACGATCTCTTCTCGCCACAATTGATCAAATAACGGATCCAGAGATAAAGCTCAAGTTTTTAGAAACTTGCTACAAGAAATATTCCACTCCCGAGATCAAACCTGTAGAAAACTACAGTATTACAGAACTGTTAAACCACATTCAACAGGATTATATACCACATAAACCTGTAACCATTTCTGATCTGAAAATGAAAATGAATATTATTAAATCTGAAATTCAGTAGTTAAAGACTACAAATCAAATCCTTTCCCAGGATCTCAATCTCCTGAAACAGTCTACAACAAAAGGAAAAACCCCATAGATGTCTCAGATCTGCCTTCACCAGATCATCCATCTCCAAGTCAAAGTCAAAGTCAGACTTTGATCTCCCCAAATCAGCCTTGTCAGATCTCACCAGATTAGATAAAGGACAATAATCCGTACTTATTCCTGCTGAACCATGTCACCTTTCAGAAATGGTATACGAAGATTACCTTAGTCATTAAACCTGAATTTATCATTACTGATGCCATTGTCTTAGTTGATAGTGGTGTAGATATGAATTGCATATATAAAGGATTAATCCCTCTGAAATACTTTCATAAAATCACTCAATCTCTTGCAAGCGGTAGTAGGAATTCCATGAGAATTCAGTACAAGATACCAGAAGCGCTTATCTGCAAACAGGAAGTTTGCATACCTGTTTCATTGTGCTCATAAAGAATATGACACAAAGCAATATCTTAGGCAATCCTTTTCTGAATTCGATTATGCCTATCACCAGAATTAAATACCTCTGGTATTCATACCATAATTGATACCGTTAATATTACTTTTGAATTTATCACCAAAACGTATACTAAGGAAGTAGATATCATCAGACATCTGATTGATAATAAGACAAATAAGTTAAATCTGTTAAAAAAAGAAATATATTTTTTGACAATTGACCAACGTATTCAACAACCCATAATACAAAAGAAAATTAAAACAATTCTTCATTAATTCCAATCTGAAATTTGTAGTGATATTCCTAATGCCTTTTGAGATAGAAAGAAGCACATCATTTCCTTGCCATATCTGTCAGACTTCAATGAAAAGAATATTCCTACCAAATCTAGACCCAACAAAATGAAAAAGGAATATTTAGAACTCTGCAAAACTGACATTGAATCGCTGTTACAAAAAAAATTAATTAGACCCAGTAAATCTCCTTAGAGTTGTACTCGATTCTATGTAAACAAAAATGTTGAGATAGAAAGAGGATCACCAAGATTAGTGATCAATTATAAGCCATTAAATTATGCTTTATAGTGGATCAGATATCCAATCCCTAATAAAAAAGATCTACTTGATAGACTCTATAACTCAGTAATCTTTTCAAAATTTGATCTGAAATCAGAATTTTGGCAAATCCAAATAGCTGAACCAAACAGGTATAAAACTGCCTTTATGAATGGAATTTTTCACCATTTGGTGTAAAAAATGGTCTATCTGAATTCCAGCATATCATGAATGATATTTTTAATGCTTATTCTGCATTTATTATCCGTTACATTGATGATGTCTTAATCTTCTCATCATCTATAGATCATCATTTTAAACATCTTAATATTTTCAAGAATGTTATTCTCCGAAATGGTTTAGTCTTATCTGCCACTAAAATGAAATTATTCCAAACAACTGTCAGATTCTTAGGTCGTAACATTTCTAATGGCACTATTATTCCTATTAACCGTAGTATAGATTTTGCATCTAAGTTTTCAGATGAGATTAAGGATAAAACACAATTACAAAGATTCTTGGGGAGTCTGAATTATATCCGTGATTTTTATCTACAATTAGCTCAGGATACTGCTCTACTTAATAAAAGGCTTCAAAAGAAATCGATACATTGGGCATCAGATCTGACATTAGCAGTTAAGAACATTAAAGCTAAAATAAAATAATTACACTTTTTAGCTTTACCACATCCTACGTGGCAAAAAATTGTAGAAACCGATGCCTCAAATCTAGGTTATGGATGTATTATAAAACAGGTAAATCCTCATAATCTGAAATAAGAATTATTAAGATTCAACTCTGGTACTTGAAAAGGACCGGCTAAGAATTATCCGACAATTAAACAGGAATGTTTAGCAATTGTAAAATGCGCATTAAAATTTCAAGATGATATTTTAAATCAATGTTTTCTTATCTGTGTCGATTGCTCAGCTACGAAACAGATTTTCAAAAAAGATGTACAAAATCTTACCTCTAAACAGATATTTACATCATGGCAGAGTATCTTATCTGTATTTGATTTTGATATTGAATATGTTAAAGGTAAACAAAATTCTCTTCCTGATTTTATAACCCGTGAATATCAACAGGGACAAAACTCCAATGATGAGTAACCGAGGAAGAGGCCGCAACTCTTGTGGGCTCGGATGTGGCAGAACAAATCTGTAATATCCGAATGATGGAATTTTCTGGCCATCTGAATTCTCCAGTGTACAAGAGGCTACTCGAAAGAGTACTAAAGAGCACCTCTTGACACTAGAACAGTATATTCCTAACTGAATCTCTAAGGAAACAATCCTCATAATTGAACCGAATGATGAAAAATGGATGGAAGATCCATGGAAGATAAAGACCCGTTATCTCTCCACACAACAGTATCCAATCAGATTTGAACACTATAGATACATTTATGAAGCTATAGTAGTTCAATCTGGGAGCATGGAAATAAGACATACATTCCATGAATCTAACCGAAAACCAGCCCTATTACTTTTAGTAAGGCTGTAATCCGAAGCTTCATCTCCATCAATCAATGGGGTCGACATCCCCATACTACCAGAACTATGGAGATACATCATAGAACCGTAAAATATAGTTATTGGGATTACATGGAATCCTTTACAAATACATTTTATTATCAAAATTCGATACGTAACCATACGTGGTTTATCCGTATATGCCCTGAAGTATTAGACGTAAGTTTACCAAATTGGTTCCTCCTTTGGTGGGATAAGTTTGGTCTCACGTTTGATACTCTACCCGAACTACTTCAAACCGAATTCAAAGAATGGCATTCCCAATATGCCCTTCTCAATAAAAATATTACCGTATCCAAAGCATCGATACATTTTATTATCTGATTTAATATCTCATGGATTTGAAAATGAGATCTCAAATGTGAATACCAGAATGGCATACCCATATTAAAAAGAATTTTCTTCACTAAATGGTGGGATAAAGGTATGAACCCCCACTTAACTGAATTAGTCAAGATGATTAAAACCTATGGACAAGCCTGCTACGAAGCACTTCCTAAACCTGTACCAGCATCAACAAGCAACTCATTTCTAAATGCTCAAAATCTCATTAAACAACAGTTTCCCCAGATCAGTGAAAAAGAATTGGCTGTAAAAACCATGGACTTTGTCAAACACCAGTTCCTCCATGTGTTTGGACCCTACACTTCTTTCATGGCCACATTTAGTATAAACCCGAGTCCACAAAGGCAATCACCATCATCTCCTCGTGCTTTGCCTACTACTGATCTAAGCCTTGACCTCACCCAGCACAATGCCTATAACATCTTTGGAGGTGAAAGTCAAGATCCAAATGATGATTTGCCAGATCTATCACCAGAAGTGGACCCACCATAGCCAACCATTGCTGACTTTTATGACTCTTTAACTTCTATCATTTCATACCAGATGGACAAAGACAAAGGAAAAGGAAAATTAATTTGATCTGATAATGACCAGGCCATTATTATAGACATCTGTCATACAACAGCCGAAAACAACAAATCTACTTTTGTCACAATAGATTATCAACCGAACACGTGGACGATGTTCATCAAGCCACAGTACAATAATGATTTGTAATAATTGTACTTGTACCCTAGTTACTTTTCCATGTACTCTAGTTACTTTTTGTACTCAAGTTCAGTTAGTTACTTTCTTGTATTATAAAAAGGGCACCTCACCCTTGTTGAGGCATCGCATCTTTCCCCATAGTGTGTAATAGGACGCTCATGTGCTGAGCACTTAATATATGTTCTCCTTTGTTTCTACACACTCTCTCTAAATTTTCTCTCCTCATCTTATCTCCATTAACTTTGTGCTCACACCTACACGTAAATAACGTTGTTGTTCTCAGGAGCTCTGTGCTCCCTCACCGTAAGTTTTTTTTTAATTTCCACAATAGGTGTTTATGAGACCATGTATGTACTAATGTAAACTGCATATAACCATAACTATAAGTTCTACTAGTCATGATCATGTTGCTAACTCGAAGGCACTCAATGAGTAACTGTTAAGGTTGAGGAAGCACTCACTGTAGACTACAGTAAGTCCATGAAACAATTAATGAACACTGAGTGGGACGTCACCCAAGTCGCGTCTGGGTAAGGTTCGTTGAGCATAAATTATGTTAGGACGTTGACCCCTGTAAAACATTGACAGACGTGCTCAGTGTGAGTTATATATATATAGTTTATTTAAAAAAATTATATCTTTTTCAATTTGACTTAAGAATTTTATATCCATTTTGAAAATAAAGATTTTATATCTCTGACCTACCAACTTCACATCACCGCTTGTAATCTTTTTATTCCCTCATCATTTCTTTTTATTTTTCAATACACATGTCATAAGAATTTAATAATATTTTATTCTTCTTCTTCTTTATTTGTCAACAAAATTTTTTCTTCTACTTGAATCCTCAAGTAATTATTTTTTTGTCAGTTAACACTCATATACTAGGTGACTACTTGAATGGTTGGATTAGTTATTTATAACTATTTGAACTTATAAGTAGTTGTTTATGACTCATTGAACAGTTCAAGTAGTTATTTTTTTGTCAGCCAATTACTTATACACCAGATGACTACTTTAAGGGTTCAAGTAATTATTTATGACCACTTGAACCCTTCAAGTGGTTGTTTTTTATTTGATCAGTTAGCAACTCAAACACTAATGGCTAGTTGAAGGTATCAAGTAATTTTTTATGACTACTTGAACCCTTCAAGTAGATTTTTATGATTACTTGAGCCTTTTTAAGACAAAAAAAATAAGAAAAAATGAATATTGAGTATTTGAAGAGTTCAAGTTGATTTATGACTACATGAGCCCTAAAATGGTTATTTTTTCACCAGTCAGCAACTCAGGCATTAAGTGACTACTTGAAGGGTTCAAGTAGTTGTTTATGACTACTTGAACCCTTCAAGTACTAAACATTTTTTTACTCCTATTTTTTGGTCGCAAAAAAGGCTCAAGTAGTCATAAAAAATGTACTTAAACCCTTCAAGTAGTCACCTAGTGTTTGCGTTACCGATTGACAAAACAAAAAATAATTACTTAAAGAGTTTAAGTTCCACAGCAAATCTAGCTTCACCCAAAGTTACACAGCAAATCTAGCTTCGTTCTTGACAGTTCAACGCCTTGAAGCAACTATTGGTAATGTTGATCAGCTTAAAAATGATGGGGTGAATGTTGGGTACGAGGAAGGTTCTTTTTTATACAACTTGTTGAACAATACATTGAACTTTGACACCGACAAACTCAAATCCTATATAAATCATAAAAATATTTGCATCGATTTTTCACAACTGAAACAACCAGTGAAAGAATTGATGCTGCTTTTGATGAAATCCCTTACATCAAGTTATTCCTCAACAATTATTGCAATAAGTATACCATAGAAGACCCAACTTTTAAAACTGGTGGATTTGGCTTTGTAAGTTCACATCTCTCTCTGTCCTTTCTTTCTTTTTTATTCTAACTCAAATATATGAATCCGACTGCATTAACTATATTTAGCCTTAGTTAGTGTATTGTTGTGGTTAATGAGCATATAAGTAATATTCAGCATTATTGCTTCTCCTTCTTCCTTCTTAATCTCCTTTCCTTTTCTTCGTTTCTCATCTTTCTACACGGTGTCAGAGCCAGAACTGACAAGCGTCTCTGTTCATTGTTGAAATCGAAGAAAACTCTTCCTTTAAAAATCTTGACACTGTCGAGATTTAACCTCTATCCCAAAATCCTCATTCTTCTCAAAGGGTAACAAATTCTCAAATTAATTCTTCTGGTCAAGTTCCTAACAGTGTTACCACCATGACCCACACAGATTCTTCATCCTCTTCTTCAACTCACTCCCCCATTTTCTTGCTTTCAAATATCTATAACCTGATATCCATTTTCCTTGATTCGAGCAATTTTATTCTCTAAAAATTTCAGATTTCAGCAATTCTAAAGGCTCATGCTATCTTCGGCTTTGTAGATGGAACTATCAATTGTCTAGCAAGATTAATCAAGACCAATGATGGGAGTGAGATTGTGAACCCTAAATTCGATCAATGGGCGGCACAAGACCAAGCCTTAATCACTTTGATCAATGTAACCTTGTCGCCGATGGCTTTATCGTGCATGGTTTGATGCAAGACGACAAATGAGGTCTGGGATTCTATTGAAAATAGACTCTCGTCCATATCTAGAACCAACATTCTACAATTAAAATTGGACCTTCAATCTGTCTCTAAGAAGCCAACTGAGAACATCGACTATTTCATGCGACGAAAAAAGGAAATCAAGGATAAACTCTCGGCCATCTCTATTCGAATCGATGATGAAGACATCCTAATCTACACTATAAAAGGGCTCCCTCCAGATTACAACACCATCTGCACATCCATTTGTACTAGGGTATAGTCCTTCTCTCTTGAAGAGCTACACGTCTTGCTCAAATCCGAAGAACATTTTCTTGAATCTCAACGAAAGTAACAAGAACTAGCCTTTCAAAGCACTGTGTTTCTTGCTTCATAACCAAATTGTGGATCCAATAGAGCTCGAGATTTTCACAATTTCAGGGGAAACATAAACAATGGAGGTCGATTTGGCTCAAACAGGGGAGACAAGAATACAAATTGGGGATCTGTTCAAATGTCTTCAATTCTGGGCACACCCCCGCAACCAAATTCTCAATTTTTTAAGTTGAACAAAGTCAACAATGGAGAAACTACTACTTCTTCTACTGAAGGATGAGTAGAGTGCAAGATTTACCATAAATTTGGTCACATTGCACTCGATTGCTACCACCGTATGAACTTCGCATATCATGGTTGCAGTTCTTCTACCAATCTTCAAGCTATGACTGCAATGAGTTCAGGATCCACCTTTTCAGAAAATCAGGTATGGATTACAGACACAGGGTGTAGCACACACCTTACCCTCGATATGCACAACATCTTCTCTCCCACAGATTACTCGGGTGAAGAACAAATTTCTATTGGCAATGGCGAAAGTCTTCTCGTATCTCACACAAGTTCTGTCATCCTCAAAAATCCCTTCAATTTTTTTATCTCAAATTATGCATATTCCTCATCTTGCTGCTAAATCGCTTTTTGTATACAAATTTTGCTTGAAACATATTTGTCTCTTAATATTTGATGCTCCACATTTCTTCATACAGGACAAGGAAACAAATGATATCATGTATAAAGGTCCCAGTGAAAATGGCCTTTACCCGATTGCTTCTTGCCCAAAAAATATTATTGCATATCTTAGTTCTAAGCATACAAATTCTTTATGGAATAATAGATTTGGCCACCCTAGCTTGTTGTAGTTAGGAAAATTCTTGCTTCCGTTGGCATTACTTGTAACGATTTTGAATTTGATTCTTGTATAAGTGTTAGCTGCTTAATGAATAAAATGTCTAGTATTCCTTTTCTTGTCTTTTTGTCCACTGTTATTGCTCATCTGTCTCTTAATCACAGTGATGTATGGGGATCTTCCCCAACACCATCACTTCTAGGTTATAGATATTATGTTTTATTTGTAGATGATCTAACTCGTTGTACTTGATTTTATCTTATAGTTCATAAATCTAACGTGTTTCCCATTTCAAGAAATTTAAATCTATGGTTGAGAACATGTTTTCTACGAAAATTAAAATCTTTCAGACTGATGGAGGTGGGGAGTACAATGGTCAATCTTTTCAATCATTTTTAAATGAATGTGGATAGTCCACCAAAAGTCTTGCCCTTACACCCCTCAGCAAATTGTGGTTGCTGAGAGGGAACATAGGCATCTTGTTGAGACTAGTTTACCAATGATACATCATGCTTTTTTACCTCCATAATTTTGGAACTTTGCATTCTCTCCTGTTGTATATTTGATAAATAGGAATTCCTAGTGTTACTACTGATAATCTGTCTCCCTACACTCTTCTTTTTGGAAACACCCCTTATTACAAGGACCTACATGTTTTTGGATGTGCCTGCTTTCTTAACTTACAACAACATATGTAAAATAAATTCTCCTTTAAATCTGTTGAATGTGTATTTGTTTGATATGCTGCTAATCAAAAGGTTTTATATGTTATGATTATCAAAATAATAAATTTTATACTTCTAGAAATGTAGTCTTTGCTAAAACATCTTTTCCTTTCTCTTCCAAGAAGACTGTGACAGACACTTCTTTTGTCCTTAGTACTCATAAGGATCCTCCAAGGTACACATCTCTATTACCCTTATTTCTAAGAGATATTGCTCTCTTTGGTAATCAGTCAGCGGCCTATTCTTCTAGTTTACATGATTGTGGTGTTTCCATTTCATATCATGTCTTGAGTTCTTTGCATACTCAGCAGATTGTACAGTGTGATTTGGATTTACATGTTAAACCCGTTGTGCATAATGATAATTCTGATTCCGTGCATCCTGATCTACCTTCTGCCATGGTTATTTCTCCACATTTTGATATGCACATTGATTTAAATGCTGCTCATGCCACTGAGTTGAATGAAAATTTACTCAATTCTTCTTATTTGAATATTTCTAGAGTTACTATTGATGATTTTGTCAATTCTTATCTGCATTCTGTTGTTGTCCATCAACCTCATGCTTCACACTTCCCTGATACTTTACAACATCTTAGTATGGATCTCCATTTAGTTTCTTCACATAATACTGACACTAGACCTACTTCACACACTCTTAATTCACGTCCCACGCAAACTATGTCTAAATCAGGAATTACTAAGAAAAATACTCTTATTTCCATTGATTTACACTCAAACAGTGAGCCAACTAGTTTTACCATTGCTTCTAAATATCCAGAATGGACCAAGGCTATGAATGATGAATATAAGACTCTTATTTCTCAAAATATTTGGGCATTGGTACCTTTACCCCCTTCTAAGAACCTGGTGGGATGCAAGTAGGTCTATAAACTTAAGTATAATCCAAATGGGACCATAGCTAGGCATAAAGCTAGATTAATTGCTAAGGGATATCACCAAAGGGAAGGGTTAGACTATGGAGAAACTTTTATCCCCGTCATTAAGAAACCAACAATTCTTATTTTACTTTCCTTAGATGTCACTTTTGGATGGACTCTTAGGCAATTAGATGTAAAAAATATTTTTTTACACGGTAACCTATCTGAAGAGGTTTACATGACTCAACCTCAAAGTTTTATTGATAAAAATCACCCAAATTATGTTTATAATTTGAATAAATCTTTATATGGATTAAAACAGGCTCTCAGAGCCTGGTTTGAAAAATTTGCTTCCCATCTTTTATCCATTGGGTTTGTTGGATCACAGGCTGATAGCTCTCTATTTGCGCATGCTTCTGGTTCCTTTTTTTTACTTATTTCTTATTATATGTGGATGATATTATTATTAGTGGCACCAACAATGCCACAATAGCTAGTATTGTTGTAACTTGTAGAAATCCTTTGATATGTCTGATTTTGGTGATTTAAAGTACTTTCTTGATTTAGAAATAACTAGAATCAGTAGTGGAATCTTTGTGAACCAACCAAAATATGTTAGGGACTTACTTTTAAAAGCTGGTTTGATAAATGCAAAATCTTGTCAAACATCTTGTGCATTTAAGTCTCTTTTTTACTCACACATGGAATCTCCCCTCTCAGACATCACTCTCTATAGAAGCAGTTAGGATCGTTGCAATATCGTACCTTTACTCATCCCGACATTAGCTTTGCTATAAATAGAGTGTGCATGCATTCTCCCACTACTGCACTTTCTCTGCTGTTAAAAGGATCCTTAGATTTATTAGTGGAATTATTGACAATGGTCTTTTGTTTAAACCCGGGCCTATTAATTTACAGGCATTCAGTGACTCGGATTGGGCTGGGGACCCTACTAGTAGGAGATCCATTTCTGGATATGTCATTATTTTTTGTTCAAATGCAGTTTCTTGGAGTACAAAGAAGCAAACACGGTTGCTCGACCATCCACAGAAGCTGAATATAAAGTTTTAGCAAATATCGCTTTGAGATGGTGAAGACAAATCCTGCAAGATCTACATGTTTTTCAAGCTAATGCTCCAACTCTATATTGTGACAATACCTCAACCATCTCCATTGCTTCAAACCTGGTCTTTCGTGCCCGAACCAAACATGTTGAGATCGATTATCACTTCTTCAGAGAAAGAGTGAACAAGAAGGATATTGTTATAAAACACATACCTTCTAACTATCAACTTACTCATCTTTTTACTAAAAATTGTCTTCACCTCAATTCACTTTCTTAAGAGACAAACTTATCACTTCACTCATTATAAGTTTGAGGGAGATGTTAGGATATGTGGTTAAGTAATTAGGTTAGTAGTTAGGGGGTATCTCAGTCTTTTGGTGTATCTTGACTTTTCTCTTCTGTATTTAGCCCTAGTTAGTTTACTGTTGTGGTTAATGAGCATATAAGTAATATTCAGCATTATTGCTTCTCCTTCTTCCTTCTTGATCTCCTTTCCTTTTCTTCGTTTCCCATCTTTCTACAAACTCAACAAATTAAGTTTTAGAGATTTTAATGTTGTAAACGATATGGTACTAAAATCAGTGATCGTGTTTTCAAATTCTCACACCAACATTTTTTTAAAACTAAATTTGTCTGAGCTTTAGGCTCATTAAGTTTCTTGGATTACTGAAAATTTAACGCTTTCTCTCCCTATCTACAAAATTAAGTACTTGATCTCTCAAAATGGATATATGGACAGGCGTTTTCAATTGGTTCTCCTATTGTACCGGATATATCAAGGGCGATCTTGAATGTGACTGAAAAAGATGATAATGTTATCAAAGGAATTGAAAGTAAATTGGCGGACAACAGTTGTTCATCCGACGATCCCAAAATGTCTTCAACAACCAGATTGAGTATTGAAAGCTTTTGGGGTTTATTTCTCTTATCCGGGATTGCTTTGTTATCAGCATTCATTATATACATAGCTAAATTTCTTTATGTGGAGAGAAGCCTTCTGTTGGATCCAAATATGTCAAAAGGATAGATGCCGCAAATTGTTACGTGACACCATGACCGCGACGCGACAGAAACTACGACCGTCATTTGCTGAATCTTAGACTCATTCGAGTCATTCGACATAGAAGCTGGCACGTTAAGTGCATATCCAACTGCCGATGTTTCTCATCAGGTCTCAACTATGTTTTTATGATTTTCAAATTAGCAACGTTTAATTATTAGGAAGAACTCATGAGCTAAATGTACTGTTATTTTTCAGGGTGGTTTATGTTGGAAAACAACTATCATGCTAGCATTTCAAAGCGTTGGAGTTGTATTTGGGGATTTGGGTACATCACCTATGTATGTTTTACAGTGTATTTCCAAAGGGATAAAACACAACGATGATATACTCGACGTATTGTCTATGATATTTTACTCCCTTGTCTTCATCTCGCTCATGAAATACTTTTTCATCGTTCTCTCTGCCGATGATAATGGTGATGTAAGCTACTACACACTAATCACTTCCTTTCTTTCTTTTGTTTAATTTCAAATATTAAGTGATGATATTATGTATATGGAGCCTAGCTAATTTCAGTACACTATTGCAGGGGGGGCTTTTGCTTTACACTCTTTGATATGCCGCTACGCCAATGTAAGTTTAACGCCCAACCAACAGTCAGAAGATGCTGAGGTTTGGAATATTGGTTAAATGCATCGAAGATTTAAAATGAATGATTATAATTTACTAAAGAATTAAAAAATAATAAATTTAAAAAAAATGAATGATCAATAGTCCATTATAAACTAGCCGACAACATGTACACGTTGTCTATGATGCTTCTATTAAAGACGCCTGAATGTCTCCAAGCCCACAACTCGTTCAACCAAATCTAGCTCATCTTAAAGCTCGTCACTATTGACGTTGGTTGTAGCAACTACTTCTTCATCATCTTCATTTTGTTCACCTCTTAACTTGATCAGCTGCCGCTGCTCATTTTCTTTGAAGTCTTTTAAATTTTTTACCAACAAGGTTCTGAATGCAAGGAAATATGGCAAGATGACGTACTGATATGCGATGAAAGAAAAATCTTTCTTTAGGCGGGACAATACTTATTGACAGAGACTTCATGGACACAAAGATGTTGATTGAGTGCAAAGTAGGGACGCTGGCGACGTAGTGCGCAAAGATTGGTGGAATGTCGTCAATAAGCTCTGAATAAAACACGACAAGCCCTGGAATCCTACATATGCGTGGATTATTGGCTATGTTACAAGTTTCACGGATGAAACTTTGTTGTCCATCTCGTAAATGCATTTGTTTGGTACCCGTAATTCCAGACGTACATTGTGGATACGAGAAAAAGAGAAAAGCATACCGGGAGATATCCTCCATCCGCAAGCTTGTAGAGGATGGAACATAAAAACATTAGCTCCATTAGTCCAATTGTCGATGCATATATAATAAGCAAAAAGCATTGCCTATTTGTGTCATGCCCTTGTGTACGTCGGATGTGTGAACCACTTGAACAGGCGGGAAACAACCAAGTGAAACGGCATGTTGAACTATCAAGAATGAAGCTGCAATTAATGACTGGCTAGCTATCACAGAAGCCAAAACAGCCAATACAAACATTGGCCAGTATAGCCATTCTGCAGCAAACAAAAGGACAAATAGTCAATTAAATTAGTCCAAATCCTTGTACGACCAACAAAATAAAATGACTGCATTGGAATTGAACTGTACAATGCATTGGCAACATCCTCATTGTGGAGTCAGAGGTATGAGGCTTGGCCAAAATAAGCAAAAGTACTAACGGTAACAACAATGTTCACGCACTAATCTGAATGGAGCGGACATTGAAGTGGCCTTAGTCAGCAAACAATGCTTCAGAATCTGTGATTTTGATTCAAAACTTGAAATTCATTAACCTAGGTAAGAACCACTTTTACTAATTTATTAAAGTTATTTTATTCCAAACCACTTGTTAAACATAAGAGTACGCCGCCAAGAGAAATCCAGGCATCTTTTTTGTTCTTGTGGAAATAATCCATAATGCACATCGGATTTATCGCTCTGATGACGCATGGATCGCATCTGATAAAATTGTACATGCTGATAACCCCAATAGAAATAATCCAGATTACAAGTACTAGAGAAAAGGCAAAGGCAAATTTATGAGTCCCGAATCTTTGAATCTGAAACAACTTAACCAAGATGGCCACAGAAGTCCACATGATCATGTCATTACCGAGGGAACTTTCCGCTTCCTTTACGCCCCCAGAAGCTGATAAAACTAATGTGTTTATATTTTCAGCAAAAACAAGTTAATTAGAAGAGGAAGAAAGGCAACTAAAACAGCTTCTTCTTTTCTTTTCTCTACCTGATATACAAGGAGTGAGAACGCCATTGCCACCATGGATGTGCCTAACATTGTCAGGAACAGTATTATTTGTTTGGCACACTGGCTCTTCTCGAAGAATGACTGGAATTTCGAAGCCCGTCTAAGGCATCCCTTCGACGCATTTAACCGATATTCGGAGACATCAGCATCTTCTGACTGTTGGTTGGACGTCAAACATACATTGACGTAGCGGCATATCAACGAGTATAAATGCGTAGAAGGGATGCCTTAGACGGGCTTCAAAACTCAAGTCATTCTTCGAGAAGAGCCAGTGTGCCAAACAAATAATACTGTTCCTGACAATGTTAGGCACATACCTCCGACTTGGATTAGTGCGTGCACACTGTTGTTCCCATCAGTATTTTTTGCTTATTTTGGCCAAGCCTCATACCTCCGACTCCACAATGGGGATGTTGCCAATGCATTGTACAGTTCAGTTTCACGTAAATGTGCAGTCATTTTATTCTGTTGCCGATTGAACAATGATTTGACCTAATTTATTTGACTATGGTTCCTTTTGTTTGCTGCAGAATGGCTATACTGGCCAATGTTTGTATTGGTTGTTTAGGCTTCTGTGATAGCTAGCCAGTCATTAATTTCAGCTTCATTCTCAATAGTCCAACAGGCCGTTTCACTTGGTTGTTTCCCGCGTGTTCGAGTGGTTCACACATCCACCGTACACAAGGAACAGGTTACGTGCCTGAAATCAACTTCCTCTTCATGATGGCTTCCGTCTGTGTCACTCTCAACTTCAAGAGCACAGCACAAGTATGCAATGCTTTTGGTAATTAGTTCTTGAAAAAAACCTTCATTTTGTTAAACTTTTAATTGCATCTGATCATTCACATACTCAACATTAATTAATTGTTTCTTTAATTCTTTTGCTAGGAATCCCCGTGGCGTTCGTATTAACATTAACGTCTATATTTCTGATCTTGGTCATGGTTCTGATTTAGAAGATAGATGTATATATGGTGGGTTATTATTCATGCATCGACTATTAGACTAATGGAGCTAATGTTTTTTATGTTCCGTCCTCTACAAGCTTGCGGATGGAGGATATCTTCCGGTATGCTTTTCTCTTGTACTCGTATCCACAATGTATGTTTGGAATTACGGGTACGTACCGGAAAAAAATGCATTTACGAGATGGACAACAAAGTTTCATCCGTGAAACTTGTAACATAGCCAATAATCCACGCATATGTAATATTTCAGGGCTTGCCGTGTTTTATTCAGAGCTTATTGACGACATTCCACCAATCTTTACGCACTACGTCACCAACGTCCTGGCTTTGCACTCAATCAACATCTTTGTGTCCGTGAAGTCTCTACCAGCAAGTACTTTCCCGCCTGAAGAAAATTTTTTTTTTCCACCGCATATCAGTACCTTATCTTGCATATTTCCTTGAATGTTGATGTACAGATGAAAGAATGGAAGGCGAGTTATTCAGAAACTTGTTGGTAAGAAATTTAAAAGACGTCATAGAAAATGAGCAACAACAGCGCACTGATCAAGTCAAGAGGTGAACAAAATGAAGATGATGAAGAAGTAGTTGCTGCAACCAACATCAATAGTGAAGAGCTTCAAGAGGAGCTAGATTTGGTTGAGAGACCAACAACATTGTTTACCTGGTGGGAGAGAACGAGTTGTTGGCTTCGAGACAGTTATGCGTCTTTAATAGAAGCATCATAGACAGGGTGTACAATTGACGGAATAGATGCGTCTGGCTAGGAGACAAGCCCTTCATGATTCCTCACAAGCATCTCCTCATAGTGGGGATGGCTTCTCAGATTTAAAGAGCGGAAGAAGCTAGTTTATAATTATGATTAAAATCCTTAACCATGGTCACAACTCAGTTTCAAGAATATCACATAGGAAGTACGAACTTCCTTTGATAAGGCTATTCTTTAAGCTTGTATTGAATCTTGGTTTAGAGATATTGTAATAGATACCATTTTTATTAATTTATATGTAAGAATGACCATATTTAAGTTTAAGAAGTTTAATTTAGTTATGGACTATTATTTTACCTACTTGTCTTGTAATCACCAAGAGTAACTTCTTATCACTTTTTTTTATTTTTTTTGTTTATGGTATTTTTTCATATTCTACTCAAACTTGTTCAAGTTGCTTCAAAAACATTTATCCAATCTACAACAATCTGCATAAATCATGAAAACTCTTTTATGTTCTTAGTTCAATTTACAAGTTATTTACTTACCGTTAATAAACTATTTACTTAGCAAGGAAATTTTTTATGCTCATGTACAAAAACGATTGATTATAAAACTGAATATGATGTCATCCAACAAAGATAGGAGAATATGATGAAAATTATGATATATTAGAATGTAGCATAACGATAAGAACAATATGCAAAGAATTTGTTAACGACATGTAAACTATATGTTTGGTGACATAGATGTAATTAAACGAGCAAATGAAGTTGGGGATCTCCCATTTCATTTTTTCTTTTTTCACAAAAAATAAAATTATTTAAGTGAAGTGGGAAAATGAAAGTAAGGTTTTTTAGGCTATAATGTATTTTAAAGAAATTATTTAAGAGAAGTGGGAAAATATCATAAACAAACATAAGCAAAAAAAATTAAAAGTGATAAAAAGTTTATTCTTGGTGGTTACAAAAGTGAAAGGGTAATTATGTAAGTTCATAACTAACTTAAAACTTCATAACTTAAAAGAGTCATTTTTACAAATGATTAAATTGGTGGGTCAGTTTTACCTATAAGTTCTATAATGAGTAATGATAATAAATAGGCCAAAGCTAAAAAAAATCATAAAAATTTGACACAACTACGAAAACCATTAAAAATAGCCACTCCACGCACCCCAAAATAAAAAAAATCGCATGGAAAAAACAAATTTTAGCGCCACCCGCGGAAAAATTGGTCCACTCGTCAAAAGTTTATACTATATGTACCATATATGTCAAATATATTGTAGAAATATTATATATATTATGTGATATATTATATAAATTTTTGGAACATCGCAACTAATTTCGTTGGGTACGTGGGGTCCTTTTTTTCTCTTTTGAGATCTGAGAATGACTATTTTTTATTTTTCTTTCATTATTGACTATTTTTTTTTCTTAAAGTGATCTACTGATGTTCTCCCATTCTATAATAGGGCCATCTTTATCAAAAGTCCATTGGTTTGTGTACTACTACTTAATGGGCCTCCATTTAGGCACATGACACTTTTTACCCACGGCTTGTGACATATTATTTGGAAAAAAATGAGTAAAGGCCATAGTAATCTCTAATTTTTTTTAACAAAACCAGATTATATTAACCGATAAAAATTATGAACATTATGTTTGTATGATTAAAAATTCTATGATAATTTGGGATGATTATATCCTTAGATTATTCTTTTTTTTTTTTTGCAATCCTTCGATTGTTCTTTGTGGGTCTTATATGAGATGATTTTAAAATGAGGTCACTCGGATACTGATATAATATAATGACTCGTATTTGACATGTTTTTTTTTCTTTTCACAATTTGATATTGACTTAATAACTTAAATTATCATTTTCTTACACGAAAACCAATAATTTGTTGACATCAAACCTCATATTAGATAGAGACATAACTTCACCGTGACCATTTTATAAGACCATTCTACATCGTACAAACAAATTCTACCATTTTGTTATAAAATCATGTGATGGTTCATCACTCAAATCGCTCGAGTATCATATGACTACATAACTTTTTAGACATTGTTTATCTCTTCTTGAATAGCATATTAATCTCTTCTTGAATAGCATGTCTGTGACGGAAAATTATATGACAATTAGCACTGGAATGATTATAAGTTCAAATTACTTCTTGTGAGTTTTATATGAAATAATCTAAATATGAAATCATCCCAATATCAATACAGTAGAGTATCTCTTGTTTGACAAGAAAACCAAAATTTTGAGGGATCAAACCCCATATCAAATAGAGGCATAACTTTGTGTGACCATTTAATAAAACCATTTCTACATTGCACACCGAAAACAAATTCGACCATTTTATTTAAAAACAAATTGCACCAAATAGCCTAGAAGCATGATTATGTAGTTGCCCAATTTTTCTTTCTTAGGTAAATAGAAGATTCTGGTGTGCCACGTCACCGGTCTATTTTCCCCATTTTGTAGTGCACACATTTGCCCTCTATAATTGATTTTCTATTATTGATTGTGTGAGGGCCATTGTAATTAACTATAATAATAAACCGGATTCAGTCTTAATTTTATATTTCTTTAAATTCAAATTTTTGTAATTATCTATATCTTATCTTATTTACGCAAAATATTAGGACTTTTGGTTATGGAAAAAATTGCGCAAACATAATCATGGAATTTTACGATTTTACCAGATTTTTAGCTAGTTTCCATTTTTAGAGCTCTTTATGGTTTTGGAAAAAAGCAAAACGCAAGCAAACTATTATGTTTCAACATTCTTCCATATTTGAAACCTACAAATCATTCATCAAACATCAAAGTATCATGATTAAAAAATAGATTTATTGCCAACAATTGACTACTTTGCCTGTATATTTGTTAATTACTTTCGAAGGTTTCAAGTCTGCGAAGATCTTTTTCTGTGATTATTTTCAATTGGTGAAAAAGTTTTTGAGTTTGATTTTAGAGTAATGGAAGGTTTGTGTTCTTGGTTTTTTTGTCATTCTAATGTTATTTTTAGAATATTGTTTATTGTAATATTTTTTTAATTAATCATAATTTTATTTTACCCGGAGAGTTCAATATTTGATTTATAGCTAAATACATTCGATGTAAACTATCAATCATATGTTTAGATGTGTTTTGTTACTTAACATGTGTTTGTTGAATATCTGAGTTTTCAAGTTTATGAATATTTTTAAGTCTTTGAATTGTTATAGAGTTAATTAGTAAATACATCAATATCAATAATTTATTTATATATTCTAATCTTATATCTTTTTATGCGTATGCACGTTATTGATTTAGTGTAAATAGGTGTAAGCATTTTTATGTTAATGGCATGTGTTAGGATCTACATCTGTCTTTTTATATGACTCAATAATTATCAATATTTTATTTACAACAAGATATATAATAATGTGTCATTTATTGAATCTTCATTTTTCATGAACATTTTTATCACATAATTTTTTTTCAAGAATTTCAAAGATCCCTACAATTGTAATGTATGATGGAAGATATGATGAGTCCAAATCATACGTTGATTTCGTCCCAAAACTTTTTTGGTTGATATCAATATGAATTTCGTTGAGTTGGTTGAAAGAATTGATATGGTTTTAGATTATATTGATGGAAGAGATAAGTCTGAAATTATCGTCAATTGTAATTCGGCAATGCTTCATCTACCACTGTTGAAATAAAAAATGACGGGGACTTGAATCGTACGTTTCGTTGATTAGGAATGAAAATGGAGTTAACTTTCCACTAATTATTGATAGTAGTAGACTCAATATTGATCAATACACTGAGTTGCAAAATTGTGTGTTTGGAGGGGATAGTCAATCAGAATCAATAGAGTGTGAGGATGCTCAAGATGATGATGTTTTTATTACTTTTGTTGATTTAGAAAATATCCCTAGCAATTTTGACATTAAAAAGATGTCATTATTTAAAAAAATATATGAGTTAAAAAAGTCGTTGCATATTATTGCGCTAAAAGAGAATTTATAGTTTAGGGTTGAAAGATCTAATCGTGAAAGAATGAATGTACGTTGTGTCAATGACCAATCCAAGTGGTTTGTTTGGGCATCGACATACAGAGGTGGCCCGCTTTAGATGGTTCGTGAATTTATTAAGGAACACATTTGTTCATTAGAAATTATTCAAAATGATCATCGTCAAGCAGCATCAGATATTGTTAGTCAATGTGAAAAAGGTAAATATAGAAATGACGTACGAGATTAGATAACACCTAAAGACATCATTGATCACATGCGTTCGAAGCATGGGGTTACTATTAGCTATTACAAAGCATGAAAAGCAGAGCAAAAGACATTGGATTTGCTTCGAGCAAACTATTCATGTTTCAACATTCTTCCATATTCGAAACCTGCAAATCATTCATCAAACATCAAAGTACCGTGATTAAAAAATAGAAATATTGCCAAACATTGACTACTATTTCCGTTATATTGTTAATTGCTTTCGAAGGTTTCAAGTCTACGAATATCTTTTTCTGTGATTTTTTTCAATTGGTAAAAAAGTTTATGAGTTTGATTTCAAAGTAATGGAAGGTTTGTGTTCTTGGTTCTTTTTGTCATTCTAATATAATTTTTAGAATATTTTTTATTGTAATATTTTTTTCATTAATCATAATTTTGTTTTAGACAGATATTTCAATATCTGTTTTGTAGCTAAATATGTTCGATGTAAACTGTCAATCATATGTTTAGATGTGTTTTGTTACTTAAAATGTGTTTGTAGAATATCTGAGTTTTCAAGTTTATGAATGTTTTTAAGTCTTTAAATTGTAATAGAGTTAATTAGTATATACATCAATATCAATAGTTTATTTATATATTTTAATCTTATATATTTTTACGAGCATGCACGTTATTGATTTAGTGCAAACAAGTATAAACATTTTATGTTAATAGCATGTGGTAGGATCTATATCTGTTTTTTATATGACTCAATAATTATCAATATTTTATTTACAACAAGATATATAACAACGTGTCATTTATTGAATCTTCATTTTTCATGAATATGTTTTCCACATAAATTTTTTTCAAGAATTTCAAAGATCCCTACTATTGTAATGTATGATGGAAAATAGGATGGTCAAAATCATACACTTTGATTTCGTTCTAAACCTTTTTTGGTTGATATCAATATTAATTTCGTTGAGTTGGTTAAAGGAAATGATATGATTTTAGATTCTGTTGATGGGAGAGATAAATTTGAAATTATCATCAATTATAATTCTACAGAGGTGGCGCGCTTTGGATGGTTCGTGAATATATTAAGGAACACATTTGTTCATTAGAAATTATTCAAAGTGATCACTCGTCAAGCAATATCAGATATTATTAGTCAATGTATCAAAGGTAAATATAGGAATGACGTACAAGAACAAACATCAACTAAATACATCATTGATCACATGCGTTCGAAGCATGGGGTTACTATTAGCTATTACAAAGCATGGAAAGCATAGCGAAATGCATTAGATTTGCATCGAGCAAACTATTCATGTTTCAACATTCTTCCATATTCGAAACCTGCAAACCATTCATCAAACATCAATGTACCGTGATTAAAAAATAAAAATATTTCCAACAATTGACTACTATTTCCGGTATATTTTAAATTGCTTCCGAAGGTTTCAAGTCTACGAATATCTTTTTCCGTGATTTTTTTCAATTGGTGAAAAAGTTTCTGAGTTTGATTTCAGAGTAATGGAAGGTTTGTGTTCTTGGTTTTTTTTGTCATTCTAATATAATTTTTAGAATATTTTTTATTGTAATATTTTTTTCATTAATCATAATTTTGTTTTAGACAGATATTTCAATATCTGTTCTATAGCTAAATATGTTCGATGTAAACTGTCAATCATATGTTTAGATGTGTTTTGTTACTTAAAATGTGTTTGTTGAATATCTAAGTTTTCAAGTTTATGAATATTTTTAAGTCTTTCAATTGTTATAAAGTTAATTAGTATATACATCAATATCAATAGTTTATTTATATATTTTAATCTTATATATTTTTACGAGCATGCACGTTATTGATTTAGTGCAAACAAGTATAAACATTTTATGTTAATAGCATGTGGTAGGATCTATATCTGTTTTTTATATGACTCAATAATTATCAATATTTTATTTACAACAAGATATATAACAACGTGTCATTTATTGAATCTTCATTTTTCATGAATATGTTTTCCACATAAATTTTTTTCAGGAATTTCAAAGATCCCTACTATTGTAATGTATGATGGAAGATAGGATGGTCAAAATCATACATTGATTTCGTTCTAAACCTTTTTTGGTTGATATCAATATTAATTTCGTTGAGTTGGTTGAAGGAATTGATATGATTTTAGATTCTGTTGATGGGAGAGATAAGTTTGAAATTATCATCAATTATAATTCTACAGAGGTGGCACGCTTTGGATGGTTCGTGAATATATTAAGGAACACATTTGTTCATTAGAAATTATTCAAAGTGATCACTCGTCAAGCAATATCAAATATTATTAGTCAATGTATCAAAGGTAAATATAGGAATGACGTACAATATCAAACATCAACTAAATACATCATTGATCACATGCGTTCGAAGCATGGGGTTACTATTAGCTATTACAAAGCATGGAAAGTATAACGAAATGCATTAGATTTGTTTCGAGCAAACTATTCATGTTTCAACATTCTTCCATATTCGAAACCTGCAAACCATTCATCAAACATCAATGTACCGTGATTAAAAAATAAAAATATTTCCAACAATTGACTACTATTTCCGGTATATTTTAAATTGCTTCCGAAGGTTTCAAGTCTACGAATATCTTTTTCCGTGATTTTTTTCAATTGGTGAAAAAGTTTCTGAGTTTGATTTCAGAGTAATGGAAGGTTTGTGTTCTTGGTTTTTTTTGTCATTCTAATATAATTTTTAGAATATTTTTTATTGTAATATTTTCTAATTAATCATCATTTTGTTTTACCTGGATATTTCAATGTAAACTATTTTGTAGCTAAATACGTTGGATGTAAACTGTCAATCATATGTTTAGATGTGTTTTGTTACTTAACATGTGTTTGTTGAATATATGAGTTTTCAAGTTTATGAATATTTTTTAAGTCTTTAAATTGTTATAGAGTTAATTAGTATATACATCAATATCAATAGTTTATTTATATATTTTAATATTATATATTTTTACGAGCTTGCACGTTATTGATTTAGTGCAAACAGGTATAAACATTTTATGTTAATAGCATGTGTTAGGATGTACATCTGTTTTTTTATATAACTCAATAATTATCAATATTTTAATTACAACAAGATATATAATAACGTGTCATTTATTGAATCTTCATTTTTCATGAATATTTTTTCCACATAAATTTTTTTCAGGAATTTCAAAGATCCCAACTATTATAATGTATGATGGAATATAGGATGAGTCAAAATCATATGTTGATTTCGTTCTAAACCTTTTTTGGTTGATATCAATATTAATTTCATTGAGTTGGTTGAAGGAATTGATATGATTTTAGATTCTGTTGATGGGAGAGATAATTTTGAAATTATCATCAATTATAATTCGACAATGCTTCATCTAACACTGTTGAAATAAAAAATGATTGTGACGTTGAATGGTACGTTTCGTTGATTAGGAATGAAAATGGGGTTAACTTTCCACTAATTATTTATAGTAGTAGACTCAATATTGACCAATGCACAGGGTTGCAAAATTGTGAGTTTGGAGGGGACAGTCAATCAGAATCAATAGAGTATGAGGATGCTCAAGATGATGATGTTTTTATTGCTCTTGTTGTTCTAGAAAATATCCCAAGCAATTTTGACAATAAAAATATGTCATTATTTAAAAATAAATATGAGTTAAAAAAGGCATTGCATATGATTGCGTTAAAAGGGAATTTTGAGTTTAAGGTTGAAAGATCTAATCGTGAAAGAATGAATGCCTATTGTGTCAATGACCAATGCAAATGATTTGTTCGGGCATTGACATAAAGAGGTGGTGCGCTTTGGATGGTTCGTGAATATATTAAGGAACACATTTGTTCATTAAAAATTATTCAAAGTGATCATCGTCAAGCAACATCAGATATTGTTAGTCAATGTATCAAAGATAAATATAGGAATGACGTACAAGATCAGCCAGCACCTAAAGACATCATTGATCACATGTGTTTAAAGCATGAAGTTACTATTAGCTATTACAAAGCATGGAAAGCAGAGCAAAATGCATTGGATTTTCTTTTAGGGACCCCATAAGAGTCATACCCGAGATTACCATCGTATTGTTATGCATTGAAAGAAGAAAATCCAGGCATATCATTTATTGATTTCCTATTCAATACATCTGATTTCATTTATTTTTTTATAGGTACTGTGATAATTATTCAGAATAATAAGAATGATACGTTCAAATACATTTCCATGTGTTTGAGGGCAGCTTTGAAAGGTTGGCATCATTGTGAACCAGTGATTTTAGCTGATGGAAGTTTCTTGAAGAACAAATATCTCGGTACACTTTTAACAACATCGTCGTTGGATGATAATTATCAAATTTTCCTCACGGCATTTACTGTTGTAGATTCAGAAAATGATTTATCTTGGGGATGGTTTTGTGAAAAATTGAAGGAAGTAATTGATGATAGAGAAAATCTAGTAATTATATCTGATAGACACAACAACATCCCAAAGGCAGTGTCTATATGTTTTCTGAAAGTTGTTCATGGTCTCTGTATGCAACATCTACTGTTTAATGTCAGTCTAAGTATCAAAATTTTGTTGTGGATCCCATTTTTTATCGATGTACAATAACATATACGATTGAAGACTTTGAAGTCAATATATGTGCTCTGAAATCTGTTTATCCTTCGATTCGTACATATCTTAACGGTGTTGGGGATGAGAAATGGGCTCGATCTCATTTTGTTAGTCATCGATATAATGTCCATGACAACAAATATATCAGAAGCCTCAATAATGTATTGAAATAGGCTCGTGATTTACCTGTTACAATTTTTATTTAATTTCTAAGGTAACTGTGATTTACCTATCACAAATGTGGTTTTATGAGAGTACAGTAGCATATGTTTGCATGATTACGACATTAACTCAATGGATTGAAAAACGTTTACGTATGTAGATGGAGCGTCCGCGGACAATGATTGTAAGACTGTTTCATTTTTTAGGTTGAATGTCTATTTTCAAAATTTTATCACTAGTTCATAATAGTATATTTTATATTTTATTACAGGTTATCGTCGTTGACACACATGAATTTCAGGTGGTTGATGGTGATTTAATAGGCATTGAACAACTACCAAATAAGTCATATATGTGTCAAAGATGGGATATATATGCAATACCTTGTGCATTTAGCTGTAATGGCTAATAGGCACTTGAATCCGTACTTGTACGTTTCGTCATATTATTTCAAGAGCAAGCTAGATGCAACATATGAGGGATCGGTTCATCCTCTCAGGAATCACAATCAATGAAATGTTCTTGAAGACATTCAAATGCATCATATTCTTCTTCCTAAAAATAGACGTTCGGCCAGTGGACCTAAGAAGCAAATGATCTCATCAATAGGAGAATTTAACAAAGTGAAACGTGGGAGGTGTCAAATGATTGGACATAATTGAAAGAGATGCAAGAATCCGATGGCTTCGACAAGCAGTCCATTGAAGAAACAAAAAGCGGAGATTAGATTTTGAGTTCTATATTTTTCATGCTGAACTTTTTTTTATTATTGATCATTATTTTTGTGTTTTTATTTTTCTGATAGATGATATTTTAAGATATCAATGTTTGAGATACTTTTGTTAAGTCTTATTGAACATGATATTTAATATCAATCAAATATTTTGAGCTATTATGAAATTATGGTCTAATGATAAAGTATAATATGAACACTCAACTCAAAATATTAGATTATTGAAATCATTTTATGATTATATTATACATATTGATGAAGTTGTTTTCATACATTAAATTA
Organism: Datisca glomerata; assembly: GCA_003255025.1. Taxonomy (NCBI): domain Eukaryota; kingdom Viridiplantae; phylum Streptophyta; class Magnoliopsida; order Cucurbitales; family Datiscaceae; genus Datisca; species Datisca glomerata. The sequence continues at coordinate 126,413 of QANY01013534.1, forward strand.
TCCTTTGTTTTATCAAGAAAAACACCAAAAGAAATTAAATTTAATAGTCTCATTATTCAAATATGTCTATTTTAGATAAATATCTTTCTTATATTCAATATGATAATAGCATAATGCACAATGTGTATATATCGGCGTTCATAATTAAAACAGCATTATTGTACATATAGACTATATATCACATTATACATAAGAAAATAACTCAAGAATATTCGTTATGAAACATTCATAAATCATAATCAACTATATATTTATAAAGACACTGTCAATTGTCTATTGATCATAGTATACTGTCACCAAAACTCATACTTTCTACTAAAAGTAGCCACTTCAAAAAAACAAACCACATCATTGTTCAATGACTACTAACTACAAGATATAGAAATCCATCAACAAGATAGATCCATCACATATTGCAGTTTTTAAAACATTAAACCAAGTTCTTCTTTTCAACCACAATCAATATCCTAATGATCAAGAGGTTATTCATCCCCTTCTTGTGTTTGAGTGATTATATGAAAATCAAGAGGTGTGAAAGCGCCTAGATGCGGAATGATTCCCATACTTGTTTCTATTTTCTTCTTCTTTTGTCACTTACCATATAATTTTGTTACGTCGGGACTTTTCCCCTTGCCAATTTAACCCTCTTTGGTTGGCGATTTGTTGGTGGTTGATGGATTAGTAGGTAGCACATGGGGTGAAGCATTCAATTCAATAGCTGATGAAATAGTTGGTGGAACAGGTGGTGGAATAATCGCTGGAACAATGTGCTGGACAACAATTTCAACCTATAATTAAATTAAGTCAATAATGTAGACAATAGAACTATACACAATCTCAAGTCAATGTATCAATAAGTATATCATTAATTTACCTCCAAATCATCCAAGCTCACATTTGGTAGGGATCTAAATACATCAAAATTGTTTTTCGTGATCAGTTCAGTGTCAGCTTGGAGGTTAGTTACATCTCCAATTCCTTTGTTAGAAGTTGTTCCATCTTGTGGATGCTTTTGTCGCTCTTCCACATGTTTAGCAACACCCTGAAATGAAAGTTATATCTCATCAATAAAAGTGATAAATGATATACCTCACCAGTAAAAGAAATAGAGAGATGAAAAAAATCAATTAAAATGGAAATCAGTGTCAATAATTTATTCATACCTCAGTCTTTGACAGACTTAACAACTCATCCAACTTTGAGTTGATCTTTCCAAGTTCCATAAAAAACCTTTCCTCTATATGGTTTAATCTAGACTCAATCGAAATAGATGATGATGTTTTTTGTTTCTTTCAATTCAAAAATTCCTCAAACTCCTAATTCTCGGGTTGATCCTCTCCTTTATTTGGTTGTGTATCAACAACCTCCTTACCTTTTGATTGACTAGATTTTGTCCTTATATTCTATAGCTTTCAACTCATCAACAATAGCTTGAAATTTTTTAATCACAAGCTTCAATAAGAAAATGTAAATAACCAAGTTAATAACAAATATAGAATTAAATATAATATATCAATATAAAGTTATACATACATTCTTGTTTCCGAAAAACATATATATCAAATCACGCTTATCAAGTTGACTGACAACTGTCCAATTGTTGATTCTTGGGGTAAAATCTCCCACTTTCTTTGCAAAGACTATCGGTGGCGTTGTCAATAATGATACCATCCCAAGTGCCCAGACGATTATTACATTCGGGAAACCATAAAATGCATGAGCAGTACTTTCTGGAAATTGACTTATTTTTCGCATACTCGCTATTATTACATCGAAAGACAGTTTTCCCAAGGATATGAATCAAACAACTCGTCATTGTCAAGCGGCAATAAATGGAAAGGATCAACCAATATGTGCTCGTGTTTCGGGATTAACAGGTTCTCCAAACAATATAATTTAGCCAGCTTCACAATCGTTTCATCCTCATCATTTTTTGCGATTGTCCAAGTATCAAAAGCAAATTCAGCATCTTCCTTGAAACGGTTTTATTATTCTTAAAATACTTATCCTTCAATTTCCCATCATCTATTTTGTTCCTATCCACATGCATTGATGAAGTGCATCTTAAATCCGTGATTACTCCAAAAATCTCTCATAGTAAATCTAGCAACCCTCCCATTGAAATTAAAGTACATAGCATATGTCCTAGCATGATGACATTGCTTCCTAGCTATGTGCAATAACAACTGTGCGGGAAACTTGTTAATTTTCATGTCTAGAAAATGACCAAAACAACCTATCTGAAGCACTCTCTTTGTTTTCTCTCAAACATAGATTTATATGGTCCATGATTGTGGTTTAGAAAACAGGCTGAGCTTTTGACTTTGTTCCAATTTTCATCAGAAATAATCAATTGTAGACCCTAAAAATAATATAATATTGCTTAGCTATGTATAATGACAAGTAAGTTATTATTAAATCACTTATTGACTATTACTGACCTCAGATTGTTGTTCTTCATTGAAACAAAAACATACGTTTGTAGGATGATTGTTGTTTGGTGTTTTTTCTTATCGACTTTGATGTTTCACCCTCTTTCGATGCACTTTTCTCTGCCATTGTCAATGCTGCCATAAACAACTAAAATAATTAGTATCTATAAATTATGGATATATACAATCGATATGCCATTGACACATAGATATTTTAATATGCCATTCACACATAAATATATAAAGTATTGATGTTCGAATATATAAAAAATAGTCAAACAACATATTGAACGATGATAATAAACATACGAACCACATTAAACTATCAAATCAATGAAACTAAATCATTTACATAAATATATCCATGTAATTTTATAGTTCGAGTCATTCTAACACACTGATATACACATTCATGTTCGAAAACAAAGTCTTTTTATGAATATTCGAGTCATGCTTCAATATATATCAATATTTTATATATCATTTTTATTAGAAAATTGCTCAAAGTAAACTTTATGCACATGCATGTTTGCAATAGAGTCTTTTTATGAATATTGAACAAAGAATTTTTTTGATAGAAGGTCGGGGATGAAATTTTTTTTTAAATGACAATGCTAATCAGTTAAAAAATAGTCAATAAAGAGAACAAAATTATTTACCTCTTCCTTCTCTGGTAAATAATTCACCGTTCTGTCGTCGGCAAAAGAGAAGCACTAGTGAAGTTTTCGATTTCCAAAACCCCATGACCAACAATAATAAGACATGTTTACAGAAGAATTCTCATTAATAAAACAGTGAAAAATTTATTATGTTTTTAATGATTCTACTATGCATCGACGTTGTTAAAATAAATAATTGTTAGTTATTCATAATATAAAGTATGAGAAGTACAAATATCATAAAATGTCACATGATTCTCTCATATTGATATTAATTAGCCTACTAATTGAATAAGATGAGAACATAAAAATCAGTTAAAATTGATTCACTAATTGAAAGTTAAATCTCCTTGTTCACAAATTTAATAAAATATCTATATAAAACTTAATGCTAGATTTTTCTTTCCTACCTACTTGGAAGGACCATGACCATAAATTTTGAAGAAAAGAATTAATAATTTAATAATTTTGATCACTTGCACAACACGTAACACATTACTAGTAGATACAAATTTAAATCATATTGATTCACTTGATGTGTTTTTATATGATAACTGAAATTTCAGTAACTTGCAATTACTTTCCTACCAATTACAGAAAGAATCATTTAAGTGTAAAATAGCATCACCGTTATGACATTAAGTATATATCATTTTATGCATGTATCACACGTTGTAAATCAAAATCGCTTATATGAATACGAAAATTACCCTCAATTATTTAACGGTCAAGGGAACACATATCTACATAGATAATGTTTAGGTAAATTGATCTAAATATACAATTTATCAGTCAAGAAATCCATATGATTTACTATTTAGATGTAAAATTTCCCTAAATTAAACATCTAGGTTTCTTAACAAAGTTCTTTGTTTAAGAGCTAGAGTTCTATCCTCACGTTCTATGGGACGCGTACGTCCCGATTCTGCAGTTTTATCTCCGGCAGCCGCAAAAAGCTGCGGGAGAATATCACACTACAGTAATTTCTTCTAGTGCGGTCTCATTTGCCTCTTACCTATCGCTTTAGTCTTTTAAATGTCGCCACGCGGAGAGAAAGTGCCCAAGAATTAACGTGGCTTATTTGATTTGCTGTTCTTAGCAACTACAAAAGGGTATTCCGTAGAGAATCTTAGGACAAAACATAAAAGCCACGTGGCAGTTGGAGTAGCTATTTATCCAACGCTTCACAACTGCGCGTGGTTATGTTTTCGTCCTCGAAACGGACCAGAGCCTCTCTCTCTCTCTCTCTCTCTCTCTCTCTCTCTCTCTCTCTCTCTCTCTCTAAACTCTTATATTATTTCTCTTAGACCCCGCCAGTACCCACTTGCTTCTCTCTCTATCTCTGAAGCAGAGAACGACTTTGCTCTAAATATTTTCTTTTGCTTTTCTCTTTGTTTCTTAAATTTTTTTGTGCTTTTGCTTCTCGTTCTGAGTCGTCCTCGAAATCAAGCTTCATAGTCATGAAAGTTCAGCTTCCTCAATAGTCCAGGTTACAAGCACTCTCATCTATCTCTTTCTCTGTCTTTTTCTGCATATCATGTTCACATGTGTCTGAATATTTGTATGATATCTTTTTAAAAAAAATGTGAGTTTTCATTATTATGAATCTACAAGTTGTTAAATCAGTGCTTAACATGAAGACCCATTTTCTCAGGTAGCTCTTTCACGTGGGTTTCGCAGTTTTCATCTTTTCTATGGAGGTTTGCTTAATTTTTTCTCCTATCTGTTTCTCTTCGTTATACTTTGCGTGCCTTTTTCGTTAATTACTATCGTACATTGCTTAGTCGTACGATTTCTTACGGTTCTGTAACTATTCTTCTCGAGAAAATGAAGTCAAATTTGATGGGATCATATTGAATTCTCTCGGGGATTTCTCGGCTTTTGTTTGCTCTCTCTCTCTCTCTCTCTCTCTCTCTCTCTCTCTCTCTCACTGTTGGAGTGATGTTGTATAACTGTGACAGAGATGCTCTGTGGGTTTTATGAATATCTTATTCTGGTTTTAATTAAAGCTTATTTGGTCTCTCAGTTTATTTCTCTGTTAGTGTTTGCTTTCGTGGAAATATATTAGCTATGAATTTCCTCTTTTCCTACTGAGTTCTTTTCAAGTATCTTTTTGCATTTCCTTTTTTGAGCATTTGACATAAATTTGGATATATTTTTCGTTGAGAATTGAGTATTGCTTTTGGATTTGGATTGGTTCAACCCCACCCATCATTCTTTAATTAGTGCTTGTCAAGGATTTTTTTTGTTAATTGGATCTGAATGTTCGTTGTATATTGTTGTAAATATTCTCTCTGCTTTTCTTTCATATGGGGTATTTTGAGAATAAAAATAACTAATAAACATGATATATTGATGTGGTCACCCAATTTTAATAGCTCAAATGCTTAGAATATCTGGTTATTACAAGATTTTAGATTGTTTATAATTAGGAGATCTTCTGCTTCTTTCCTAGAAAATTGAAGGAGAATTTTAGGGGGAAAGAAAACAAAGAAGCTCTTGCTGTACCAGAAAAAGATCTGGCGTTGTTATTTTAATTCTTTGTTGAATGACTGAATTCATTTGTCACCATCAGATGCATTTAGTTTACTTGAATCGCGTTGGTGGATGCAATGAGGATGCTTCCAAACAATCTTTCTGTCCAGAAAATTCTTATACGTGCAGTGTTTTTGGAGATCCTGTGGTACTACCTCGGGTTGGAGACGAATACCAGTCTGAAATTCCTCCTCTAGTGACAAAACCTGATCCTATATGGCTTTCAGAGACACCAAATGGCGTCGAAGTCAAGGAAGATCGCCTGTATGATTTTTGTATTGCATTGCCCATACCATTGATGTGGATTGATGAGAAAGTTGAGAGGATTGAGCATAAACCACGAGTTGCTTCTGACTCTTCGAGTGTGACAGAGGCCCAGATTGTTTCAGAAGGTCAAGAAGTAAAAGCTGAGGCGACATGTATGGAAATCAGGAAGGATAGCAAGGATAAGGGTAAAGGTGATCGTTTGGTTCCTGGTTCCTCAGGTGAATCCATGTGTGACATAGAAGAGGCTGGTTTTCTTCTTGGCTTATATATATTTGGCAAGAACCTTGCTCAGGTGAAGAAATTTGTTGAGAGAAAACAGATGGGTGATATACTGTCATTCTACTATGGGAAATTTTATAAATCTGATAAATATCGAAGATGGTCAGAATGCCGGAAAATGAAAAGCAGAAGATGTTATTATGGGCAAAGGTTATTTTCAGGTTGGAGGCATCAGGAATTATTATCTCGTTTGCTTCCGCATTTATCAGAGGAAACACAAAATACTTTACTTGAGGTGATTTTGAAACCTTTTTTAGATCTTATGAAAGTATATGCTATCAATTACATTTCTGAGGACTCAATCTCAGTGATACTTTTTAATCCTTCTGTGATGTTTGTCATGATTTCTGATGATTTGGTTCTTTTTTAGATGTTTTTTTATTTTTCTAAGTTTCGTTCAGTTTAAGATTTCTGCATTTCCTGTTGTAAATCAAATGGAAGTGAAACTCGTTTTCGAGCAAAACCCGATTGTCATATAAACTGTCATTAATTTACTTAAATCATGACATGTGGGCAGGTCTCAAGAACGTTTGGAGCGGGTAAAATGCTTCTCGAGGAATACGTATTCTCTTTGAAGGCTATAGCAGGGTTAAATGCTCTCATACAGGTTATAGGAATTGGGAAGGGGAAGCAAGACCTTACATCTAATCAGCATATTCCTATTCGCCCCGAAATACCCGTTGGGAAGGCATGTTCAAACCTTTCACCAACAGATATCGTCAACTTTCTAACCGGAGATTTCAGGTTAAGCAAAGCTCGATCGAGTGATCTTTTCTGGGCAGCAGTTTGGCCGCGTTTGCTTGCTAGAGGGTGGCACTCTGAGCAGCCTAATAATAATAATAGTCATGGATTTGCTGTAGGTTTAAACCAACATTCTTTGGTCTTTCTTCTACCCGGTATTAACAAGTTTTCGAGAAGATCATTAATTAAGGGTAAACACTATTTTGATTCTGTCAGTGATGTTCTGAATGAGGTTGCTTCAGACCCTACACTTCTCAAGCTAGATCATATCATTGACGAGATAAAACCAGACCAAGAAGAAGATTTTCCTAATCCTCAACGTCATTGTTATCTCCAACCTCGAACTCCCTCCAAGAAAACCGATATCATGAAGTTTACAGTTGTTGATTCAAGTTTAGCTGATGGGAAATCAAAATCCTTCAAGGTTAGAGAATTGAGAAGCCTTCCAATCGAGATAATGAACCAATCCATCTCTACAAGTCTTTCTGGAGATAACCAAGAACCTTCTGAGGAATCAACGGCCATGTCTGATCCTAATGAACGTTATGACAAGGATGAAACCAATTTTAGATTTGACAATGATAACCGCGATACAGTAAGAACCTCCCAATGCTTAGGTGAGTCTAGAAGACACAGCACCAGAAACCGACCAGTAACTACTAGAGTGTTAGAAGCTCTTGCTTTAGGATTATTGGATGTAAAGCAGAAGAGAAAAAGCAAGGATGTGGTTGCAGAAGAAGATAAGTCTGTAAGACCTTCTCGACGAATTCGCCCTAAGGTGAGACACACTGACAAGTTTGTGAACAGCATTGCGGACTCAAAAATAGAGATGACGGAAAATAATGCGGACTTACTGCCGTTAAAGAACGATCAAAAGTTTGAATGCTAAAGTGAAGCTTGATTTTGTGACAGTAATATAGTCAGTCTATACCTTATACTAACAAATACAGAAAGATTTACAGGGTTTTCTGTTCTTGATCAAATATTATGTTGTCCTCCAATGTTACTATGCTGCTAAGCTCATACAAAGTTAATAAAGATTATGGAATGTAGTTTAAATCTTTGTTTCCATGAGAGGAAAAGGGAATTTGTGTTGCTTGGTACTGTCTATGGAGGTCCATATCTACTTCTATAGTCTGTCTCTTAATCAACTAATGAGCACTAAGCTTCCATCTGCTTTCTCTTTCAACTAAACAAGCAAATTTTGTAAATTTATGGTAATTTATTCTTTCTGATTTCCAAATTTTCTTTCAATGCTCTTTTTGAATGATGGGAAACGACGGTAAATGAGCTGTTTTTAATGGTTTAGGCAATTAGCCCAAAACAATCAAATTTGCAATTATAGCTGATTTTATGAGCTCGTTAATGAACTGTGAGATTAAAGTTTCTCAAATTCCTTCTCACAGAGGTACATCTCTGTCTCCCTCTCTTAGGAAGCACTATCCCTCTCACGTCCTTCCATCTCAACTGAAATTGTCTTTTTCCTTCTCTCCGATCCAAGTTTCTCAAATTCCTTCTCATTCAACCGAAAAATCAACGCTCCATCAAACCTCACTCGTCACTCCCCGTTTTCTTCTCCTCTCGGTCATCTACCCGAACTTCATCTCACAGAAAATATCTGAACCCTCTCTTACGGAAGTATCTTACATGGCCTCCACCTTGATTTACATTTACAACCAAAACCAGTCTCATTATCAAGCTTACAGTCTCCGCCTAAAACCTGAAACCCTAAATTCACAGTTCCAGACAGAATGAAGGAGTTAATTGGTTACTGTATTCAACCCCAGAACCACGACCTTCAAAACTATACCTTGCAATCTCTGTAATTTTACTATTGCTAGGTCCATGTCCCAGTCCACATCCATTCCCAAGCAGGCCAAAAGGGTCCGTGACCATGGCTACGATCATTACATGGAAGTGGAGAAGAAGACCCGCAAGGTTCTCAAATTTACAGTTTTATCATTGTATGTAACCGTAGAAGATGAGAGTCAGCTGTTTGAGTGTGGGAAGGGATTTGATAATATATTCATGATATATAATTGTCATTGATGAATTATAAAAATATATTATGATATATTAATATTATATTAAAAGATATTATCATTTATAAAAATATGTCACAGTATACTTGTAACTAAATTTTTTATAATTTTATCAAAAAAAAGTTACAGTTAAAAAAATGTCATTCTTACAAATATAATTTTTTTGTCATTTTCTTACTTATATTTAAGAAATGGACTATTTCCTGAAATAAGTCTTGAATTATTGGTCTTGGCATATGACATAATTGTATTTTGTTTTTGTTTTTAATTACAAATTACACTGAGGAATATAGTGGAGTAGACCAAAATATAATCTCACGACGTCTTAAATATGAATATAAGAGTTTAATTATTTATCACAATGGACAAAAGGATTGTTATTGGGTCCACACGGGCTTCTTTACAATCTGAGATGGTTAAGTTCTAAATTAACAATCTCAAAATGTGAGTGCATGAGATAAACCACTTGTCCCTAGCGATAGTATTGAAGATGACAAGAAAAACATATTGGTAGCATTTTTATCGTAATCTAAATTTAAGCTAATCTCAAGATATCACCAACTAGAGAAACTTTACGTTATGATCAAGAATATCATATTGGAAAAAGAAAGAAAGAGGTGGTGGAAGAGAAAAAGATGAGAAAAGTTTCTAGTTTTTAGAGGCAGAGTCATAAATTTTGTTTAGTGGGATCACTTTATTTTATGATATATTATAGTTTCATGGTATATTCTGCCCTATATATTTTTTCTATACGTTTAAGGTACTTTTCACGGTATAATTTCTACAAAATTAATTATTTAACAATATATCTTTTAAGTTGAGCTCAACGCGAGTTTATTTGTAAAGGAAAAATAGTTGTGAATGTTGAGGGTTATGCACTCAAAGCATGTGTATTGATATTTTGAATGCATGTGATTTAGATCCAGATCATTGATGTCGATAAACATCTTAGTGAATGTGTTTTATATAACAAGATTATATATTACTAGACCGATGTGAATTAATAAATTTATCAACGTGTTGTTTATCATAAAGATTTAATGCACATCAATTTGACGATCATATTGTTGGGACCGGTTGGTTTTAAAATTAATAAAAAATAAGTTTGAACCACGAACGGTTCGTGGGCGGAATATCAAAATTTTTTCTAATTAACTTATTTAATCAAATTAAATAACTTAAAATCAAATAACATGCAATTATGCATTTACGACATTAAACGAGAAAATAAAGTTAGAAATAATTTTTTCACTTATACCTTGTATCGGATAATTTTTGAACTAACGGAATTCCTTTGAGCGTTTTCGTGTTCTTCAAGTTTCGAGATCCGAGACAAGTACTTGAACTCCAAGAACGATATGTGAATTTCATCCGACAACAACCATCCGTTAATTTCAGAAATATATCTCACGAGAATTTTGTGTAGGAATTTAAGTGTGGGCTCTCAAAACGATTGAAGAAGAAAATTTTAAAAAAATTTCCTTCAATATAATTTTCGGCAGCAACAGGGAGGGAGAGGAAAACGTTTTTCTCCTTTTACTTTGTTAACACGAAACTGTATTTTATCCAAAACCTAGCTGCAATCAAATTGCTATTAGATATTGATAAAATATAATTTTTGATATTTATAAATATATCTATATATTTTTAAATTTTTGAAAATTCACCCCATATATTCGTAATTGTCAAAAATTGCAATATTCCCTAGAGTTTGAGTTGTATCGAGATTCATCAATCAAATTGATAAATTAATTGATCATTATCAATTAATTAATTAATTAATTTTTTATTTTCTAATTATTCAATAATTAGAAAATAATAAACTAATTAATTTCAATACATATAATCACACTTAACTAATTAAATACATCACCCATCGCATATAGGTGTAGGAAATATGTCATGGCACCAAAACACATTTTGATTCTATTTACTTCGTTTCTCTATTCCTATTCTCATGAGCTATTTTTAGACCAAATGGACCCACATGGAAAAACCTAAAGATTCAAATACCTGGCGAATTTATTTCCATAAATTTCCGACATATTTAATCTTGATATTGTATGACTCCATTATAGGTTTGGTGTTAAATCAACTCTCGATTCATGCGCGATATATTTTCTGTTGATGTAAATAAATCCTTTTATTTTCATGATCCACAAAATATTTTAACATAATACCCATCGTGAATATCAGTAACCAGAGCGGAATATAAAATTATCATGTTACTCCTCTTGTTATTATTTCCTTAACTCATTTTTTGACTTTGAATAAGAAAGTCATAATAGTGAATTGTCTCGTACAATTCACAAGTCTTAATCAATGACTCAATTTAGTGAATACCTTGCTAGGTTAATTTATTCATACATTAATCAATAAATCATTAAGTGATATTGCTGGTTTTGCAATCGAACCATGAATTTTTATATTTTTGAATCACGTAACTCCAACTTAATTGAATTACAATCCCAATAGCTGGATATTGCCCGCCGATTTGAACTCACTCATTTGACATATCAAATATTGCAACTAACTAAGTTAAGCTACGTATTCACCTCAATATTAAGGTAACAACGAAGATACTCAGAATGTGTAACAATTAGATTTAGATCTTGGTAAACGATTTTGGGCTTTAAACTAATTTGTTACCAGTCTATTCAACATGACATGTCTAGGTCAACCGTTTGAGTCTCCACTCCCATGTCCCAAGCCTGGCATCCATTGGTTCAACTAACAGTCATAATCAGATTCGATTGCCCAATCGATCCTAAGACTGTGAATATCATTCTGAACTTTCTCAAAAGAGTTCGACTGGAGACGCCTCTGTCTTCACTCTTCGTTCGTTGATGAAAGTTCCAGGACTTGAGTAATTTATAAACACACTTTAATTTAAAATAAAACTTTTAATTTATTCATAAGAATTTAATAATAATAATCATAATGTCTGAGAAATAAGTAAATATAAATAAATAGTTATTCCACGTTACTTTATGAACATATTCCAACAATCTCCCATTTGGACTAAAGTATGCGTGTACAAACTCTTATCCCCAAGCCCTCCAAATGACCATAAGAAACTTTACTGCTTAAAGTCTTCGTGAATGGATCTGTCAGGTTGTTGACCGTTGAAATATGCGTAAGCACAACGTCTCCACGGTGAAAAGTTTCTCTAATTAGGTGATATTTGCGTTCTATATGTTTGGATCTCTTATGGCTTCTAGGTTCCTTAGAATTCGTTGCAGCCCCACTGTTATCACAATAAAGTATCATGGGCTTGTCACCGACTGGAACAACTTTTAGAGTCTTCAAGAACTTACTAAACCATACAGCCTTTTTCGCAGCATTACAACCTGCCACCATTCCATGGTAGAATCATCAATGCAAAAGTGCTTGATACTTCTCCACCGTTCAGGATGAACACCGATACTGAAGTGATCTTCCTAGAATCCTTGTCTGCTTGGAAATCAGAATCAGTATATCCCGTCATATTTAGGTCAGTATCTGAATACACAAGAATGTAGTTCATTGTTCTCCTTAGATGCTTAAGGATATGTTTGACGGCATTCCAATGCTCCATTCCAGGATTAGATTGGAAATGACTCATTAAGCCCACGTCATAGCAAATGTCTGGCCTAGTGTAAAGCATCGCATATATGAGACTTTCTATGGCTGAGACATGGAGAATCTTTCTTATGTTTTCCTCTTCTTGAGGAGTCTTGAGAGACTACTCCTTGGAGAGGCTGACTCCTTGTCTAAAAGGAAGAAATCATCTCTTGGAGTTTTGCATGCTAGAACGATCCAACACCTTATCAATATAAGATTCTTCAGATAATGTCAATTGATTGTTCTTCCTATCTTGAAAGATATGAATACCTAAGACAAATGCAACTTCTCCAATATCCTTCATATCAAATTACTTTGTAAGCCAAATCTTGACATCAGATAATTTTCCTACATCATTCTTAATGAGTAGATCATCATCAACGTACAAGACTAAAAAAAATCATTTTCCTTTCATGTATCAACTTATACACACATGGATCGTCCATTAACTATTCAAAAGCATAGTTTTTAACAGTTTCGTCGAATCTAATATTTCACGATCGTGACGCTTGCTTAAGTCCATAAATGAACTTCTACAGTTCACAAAATTTACCCTCTTAGTATTTCTTCATGAACCCGTCTAGTTGAGCCATATACATGTTATCATCTAGATTTCCATTCAGAAAAAACAATCTTGACGTCTATTTACCAAATTTCATAATCAAGGGCAGCAGCAATGGATAAAATGATTCAAATGGATTTAAGCATGGTCACTGGCGAGAAGGCATCCTCATAGTCTATACCTTCCTTTTAGGTGTAGTTCTTGGCTACTAGCCTAACTTTGAATGTCTCTACATTTTTATCCAGACCTCTTTTCTTCTTATAGATCCATTTGCATCCTACGATTTTACCCCTTCAAGAGGATCTACAAGCTTCCAGACTTCGTTCGAATACATGGAATGTATCTCAACGTTCATGGCTTCTTGCCATAAGTTTGTTTCAGGACCTCCCATCGCCTCTGAGTAGGAGACAAGTTCATCAAGGTCCTTATATGAGACAATGTCAAAGCTTTTCCATAGGACATATACCTTTCAGGTTGTCTCACAACCCTCCCATTACGTCGAGGCTCCATAGGCTCTGGCTCCTATCGTGGTTCTTCCATTATTGAATCAGAAATAATTTTTGATTGGGAAGTCGGTGTCCTCCCACTCAATAATTCATCTAGCATAATTGTGTTTCTCAGCTGTATACTTTTAATGTAATTTTCTTCAAGAAAACTAGCATTCGTGCTAACGAATGTTTTCTGGTTAGTCGTACTGTAGAATATGTACCCCTTCGTTCCTTTAGGATATCCTACGAACATGCATAATTCTGAATGACTGGCCAACTTGTCTATTTTCGATTTTAAAACATGTGTTGGGCACCCCCATATTTTAAAATGGTTAATAGGCGACTTTCATCCATACCATGTTTCATATGGTGTACCAGGCACCGTCTTCGACGGAACTTGTTTCAGAATATATGTCAATGTTTCCAAGGCATATTCCTAGAAGAAATCTAGGAGGGATGAATAACTCATCATGAATATAACCATATCCATTAGAGTTAGATTCCTTCTCTCTGACACACCATTTTACTGTGGCGTACCAGGTGCTGTAAGTTGAGAAAGAATACATTCTTCCTTAAGCAAGTCTTCGAACTCTCCTAACAAGTACTCTCCACCATAATCCGATCGTAGTGTTTTGATCTATTTTTCTAATTGCTTTTCAACCAAGGCCTTAAACTCTTTTAAATTTTCAAATTTTATAGACTTTTGGCGTATTAGATAAATATGACCAAAACGTGAATAGTCATTAGTGAAGGTTACGAAGTATTCATAACCTGCTCTTGCTTGTATATTCAATGGCCCACACACATCACTAGGTATGAGTTCAAGGCAGTAGCTCTTTCACCTTTTGCTGAAAAATGTCTCTTGATCATTTTGCCTTCAAAACATGATTCGCATGTGGGTAGTGATTTCACACTTAAAGTTTGCAAAGTACCATACCACAAGTCTTTTAATCCTTTCCAGGATATTATGCCCAAGGCATAAGTGCCACAAGTAGATTAGATCGGTTGAGTCATACCTCAATATTTTACTATCCCTTTGTGAATCATTATTCACTTCAGTGTCACATATCATCATTGGTTTTACATGAAACAATTTATTAAACAAACGTGCAGTAGTAAGTAAGCAGGCATTTCTAAAAATACTAATATCTTTATCAACGAAATTCAAATTGAATCATTGCTCAAATTGAATCCCTCAATGATATATGATGCAACTACTTAAATATTTAAAAATCTATCAAATAATATTTTCTCCATGATATTACAATAAAAAATGATAGCTTGTCTCATTGAGGGATGAAGTCCAAACTATCTCATATTACATCGAGACTCTTCTCGTTTGGTTAACTCTCAAATGTCTCCACATTTTGTTTAATCAATCACCAATGCTTTTAGTCACCTTGGCCCCATTGACTAGCTCCTAAGCGGGGATTCCAATGTGCTTCAGTCTAAATGTTTAATGAACACCTCGACTCATAAAAGTTGCTAGGGACTAACAGTTCGTCTATGAGATGGCCCTATCCCACCAGTTTCTTTAGAAGTTTTAGCTTCTCAAGCAACTCGATGACTCAAAGTGACACGACTCCAAAGTTTCTCCCATCGAAGAGAGGACTGCTATGGGCAGTTCTAAACAATTCATTGTGGCATGATCAAGTTCGCGTTGGAGACTTTGGGAACGTTTTAACATAAACGACTCTCCCACTTAGTTTTTGGAAAAAAAAAGCTTTAGATTGTTTGTTGTTTTTCAATACATAACTTTTATTAATTTGAAAAACGTGATGAAATTCATAAATCCTTTATTTAATTTTAAATCCCAATTCAAAATCATATACATGATAAATTTTGCATTATAATTAAATTACAACTATTATAATTAATCTACAATTATGCATATACATGCTACATGGCGATTTGATATTGACATATTTCTAGTTCTATACGACATGTTATATGATGATACGCGATTAAAATTAATCATACATTTAAAATTAACTTCCATGTTGCCTCATTTCTAATTACAGCCCAAAAAAAATAATAAATTACAAATTAAGTTACAAAGTCTTCATGACGTTTGTAATTGTCTATTTGTCCTTCATGTTGTCCCACCACTTTGTAGCTCTTTATAAGTTCATTCTCATTATAAAATTAAATTTAAAATTCAGAATTCAAATTTTAAATTTCAAATTTTCAAAATTTAAATTTTAATTAAAACCCTTTAATTACGAAAAACTATTTTCCTAATTGAATAATCTTATTAATTATCCTCTCTTTTTTCTTAAAAACAAAACAAAAGATAAAAGGATAACATTGATAATTATCTTTTGAATTCAAAATTCAAAAGATAAAATAGCTAATTATCTTTGAATTCAAAATTATCTTTTACCAGTTTAAAATTTAAAAGATAACAAAAATAGGATAAGGGTTATCGTGAAACATCACATAGTTTTATAAACCCTAATTGTTATCGCCTATGGTTTCACAAACCCTAATCACCATGCAGGGCATAGGAGCGGACAACGGCGGCGATGGGCATTGGAACAGTTCCCCGACTGCCAGAACAGTAACTCTGACGCGAAAAGTGATTCCGGCGTGAACATTAATTTCAATGTGAACAATACACCCACGTGAATAATGTGTTTCCAGTGACTTCTCAGCGGCAGTTTCGAGCAGTTTCTCGCGACAATACTTTTACATCAAATTTATAAAATTATAATTTTTGCAACAAAATAAATTACATAAAATCCTATGCCTCAAATTCGGTGTACATAAATTCTAAATTGAAATAAAAACACCTAGAGCCAATAGTTAGGGATCCAATCAAATAACATATTCAAAATAGTTTTGAATTTATCATACAAAATCATATGCCAATTTTTTTCACAATATTCACGATACGTTCATTTCAAATATCAATATGCACAATCAAGAACATATTGCTCTGATACCAATTATTGGGATCGGGTTGTTTTTAAATTAAACTAAAAACAAGTTTGAACCACGAACGGTTCGTGGACGGAATATTAAAAAAATTCTAATTAACTTATTTAAACAAATTAAATAACCTAAAACGAAACAACGTGTGGTTATGGATATATAACATTAAATGAGAAGATAATGTTAGAAATGATTTTTTCACCTATACCTTGTATCGGATAATTTCTAAATCGGTGGAATTCTTTCGGGCATTTTTCGTGTTCTTCAAGGTTTGGGATTCCGAATCACACACTTGAACTCCAAGAGTGATTTATGAATTTTATCCACCAACAACCACCCGTTAATTTCATAAATCTATCTCATGATAATTTTGTGTAGGAATTTGAGCGCGGGCTCTCAAAATAATTAAAGAAGAAAAATAAAAAAATTTCTCCTTCAATATAATTTTTTACGGAAACAGGGAGGGAGAGGATGACATTTTTCTCCTTTTGCTTTGTTAACAGGAAACTATATATTATCCAAGATATATATGCAATCAGGCTGCTATTAGATATTGATAAAATGTAATTTTTGATATTTACAAATATACTCATATATTTTTAAATTTTCAAAAATTCATCCCATATATTCATAATTGAAAAAAATTGCAATATTCCCTAGAGTTTGAGTTGTATCGAGATTTATCAATCCAATTGATAAATTAATTTATCATTATCAATTAATTTATTTATTTTTTTAGTTACTAATTATCCAATAATTAGAAAATAATAAACTAATTAATTTCAATACATATAATCACACTTAAGTAATTAAGTGACATCACCCGTTACATATAAGTGTAGGAAATATGCCTTGGTACCAAAACACATTTTGATCCAATTTACTTCGTTTCTCTATTCCTATTCTCATGAACTATTTCTGAGAGCAAATGGACCCACATGAAAAAAACTAAAAATTCAAATACCCGACGAATGTATCTCCATAAATTTCTGACCTATTTAATCTTGACATCGTACGATTCCACTATAGGTTTGATGCCGCATCAACTCTCGATTCATGCACGCTACATTTTCTGTTGGTGTAAATAAACCCTTTTATTTTCACGGTCCACAAAATATTCTAACATAATACTCATCATGAATATCAGTAACAAGAGCTGAATATAAAATTATCTTTTACCCTACTTGTTATTATTACCTTAACTCCTTAATTGATTGTGAATAAGAAAGACATAATTGTGAATTGTCTCATACAATTCACAAGTCTTAATCAATGACTCAATTGATTGAATACCTGGCCAGGTTAGTTTATGCACACACCCATCAATAAAGTATAAGGTGATATTGTTGCTTTCTCAATCGAACCACGGATTTTCATATATATGAATTATATAACTCCAACTTAATTGAATTACAATCCTAACAGTCGAGTATTGTCCGCCAATTTGAACTCACTCATTTGACATATCAAAGATTGCAACTAACTAAGTCAATGTACATATTCACCTCATAATTAAAGTAATTACAAAAATACCCGGAAGGTTTAACAATTAGATTTAGAGCTTGGTAAACGATTTTGGGCTCTAAACTAATTTGTTACTGATATATTCAACATGTTCATAATATGTCTAGGTTAACCGTTTGAATCTCAACTCACATGCCCCAAGGCTGGCATCTACTGGTTCAACCTAACAGCCGTGATCGGATACGATTTCCCAGTCAATCCTAAGACTACGAATATCATTCTAAACTTTCTCAGAATAGTTCACTTAGAGACGCCTCTCTCTTCACTCTGCTTTCGTTGATGAAAGTTTCAAGATTTGAGTAATTTATAAACACACTTTAATTTAAAATAAAACTTTCAATTTATTCATAAGAATTCAATGATACTAATGTTTGAGAAATAACTAAATACAAATAAATAGTTATTACACGCTACTTTAAGAACATATTCCATCACATATGTAGAACATGCTGAATCCTAAATAGTCATGAATTCTAATGCATGTCTAATGGATCTTTTGATTCACCCGTTAAGGTTTGTTTGTAAAATAAGCTAGTGACTTTTGTTTTGGAGATTCAGTGATATGGATGGTTGAGAACATTGATCTTATAAGATTTTGAATCCAAACTTTCCTAACATATCGTATATTGGTTCTCTTAAGTGTTAATTCTGGAACTAATGGTTATTGAGCTCAAATTTATAATAAGATGATAAATTAGTCATTCACACAGTGGATTAATGATACTTAAGGATCAAGAGGTAATTAGAGGGTAAAATGATAATTTTGACAATTTCTAATTTACGAACCAATAATTGAAGGACATAACTACCTAAACTGATGATATCAATGGTCTGTATGAGAATACTCTGTAACTATAATTTGTAACCTCTAAGAGTGCAATTACATAACTATAGTGGAGTAATAATGAAAATAATAAATAAAATTATTTAATTAATAATCTGATTTATTGGAGCTTAGGATTATAGGTCCATGGTCCCCAAGTCACCTCTATACTACACAGTCTAGGGTGTGAATATTTTAGGATATGAGAAAATGACTTACAAAGAAATTTTTATTTTGGGCAAGTAGATAATTATGAAATAATTATGTGCGATTAATTAATTGAACTATATATATATAATTATCAATTTTTTTAATTATCGATAAGTGAGATAAAATATTCAATTTATGAATTAGATAATTAAATTATTATTAGATATGGATCAACTAAATATGTTATTTATAAAATAACAGATAACTTAGCTGATAAAGATAAACATATATGTTAATTTTGAATTAACAAATATTTAGATACTTAATTGATTAAAATGATTTTTTAATACGTAACAAACGTGTCGATCATTAATTGGATATCAGAGATTGGCATGGACTATTGTAGTGTCACGTGGCACTAAAGTAGTGAGTGTGTAATACTGTAGTGTCACATGACACTAGAGTGATACCGTGAGGCACTGTGCTGCCCCACGACACACTGTAGTGCCATGTGGGTGCCACTTTTATTGACAATTTTATAATTTAATAGTATTTCAATTATCCCAAAATTTCTGATACACCATTATCAAAAATAATATACAGATATTATTCTGATGACCTAAGATAATGAATAAGTTCATCAATCAATAGTTGAGAGAAAAACACAAATCTCAAGGAGTGATTTTTCTACGATTAAGAGTTAATCAAATCTCTAAAAGAATTATAGTCACGTTCTTTTAGAGGATTGTTTCACAAAAATCATTCTCAGTAAAATCTCTATATCTCATGTGTTGAGTACATCTAAAAATAGAAAAGTATCTTCGTTATATTCTACGTGCTCACACACGTCCTAGTACGTTGAGAATTGACTTGGAAGATATTGGTGTGGATCTCGGAGTCTACTGATCATTGAAACGATTTTGTGGGAACGGATAATCGATTGGTTTCATAAGAACGCTTGATTTAGACTACAAGAGGTATATGATTCATAACCGTGTATGTTGTTAATTTAATATATAAATATATAATTGATACTGACTGATTGAAAAAAGTTTTCAATAAAAGAGTTTTCGATTTTTATTTAAAATTTAATATTTAAAATGGCCATGCACCACACACTTTCACTGCACACGCGCCGTAACGACCAACAGTGAATTCACTGATAACGTTGTTTTTCTTCAACTATTTATCTATTTAATATAGAATCGATTAGAAAAACTTACAAATAGTAAATTTGATGGACACATATTAACAGAAAATGAAGGGAATACTGAAATTAAATTCATATTAGTAATCATATCACAATAGTAAGACTTGAGACCTTTGGGAATATACACAGAGCTAGAGAGCTTGTAGTATTTAGAGATAAATAAATGTGAAAAATTATATACAAGTAGACAAAAAGGAAAAAGAAACGAAAATTTCAAAACCGGGGTAATAATCGGGATCCGTAATGTTGCTCCGCCACTCTTTATCTTATTGTAGTACGGTAAAATGCATAAACAACGTATACTATAAATATTGTAAATCGTTATAACCAAGTAAATTTCGTAAAGTAAGAGTAGAACCACATTTGGCTTATGGCCTATGTCTCATGTCGTGGTCACTAATTCTAAAGGCCGCGTGGCTATCTGAATGAGAGTATTCTCGGTAGCTCGGTGTCCGCAGTTTTGTCCATGGCTCTTTCAGCATCAACATCTCCACTCCGATTAGGGTTCATCAGAGCGTTTGACTAGATGAGACGCTTTATGTATTCGGTGCTTTAGCTGGGAACCTCTTTACCTTTGTTAATAAGAAGGAATGGGTCAGGCATTTCGTCGAGCTTCTGGAAGAATCCGAGCCTCTTCAACCATCGATCCGCCGTCATCTTCATCGAAACCAAAGATCGTCGTTGATCAGAGACCTCCAGTGAGTGTAACCGAAAAGGTGGAGGTCTCAGGGGTAGGCGAACGTGGTGCTCTTGGTTCTGGTGAGTTTAAGTCGCTTTGCTTATCTGGTCATAATTCATTTCACTACCTTTTTCAATTATGCTGAATCTGTTGGTTCCAGAAATTGGATAAGCTTAATTCTAGAATTCGATGATGCGTAGAGATCTGAGAAATATCAAAACTTTCGACCCTTGATTATATACACTCTGCAATTTCTTTTCAATCAAATGCAGCGTCATCGAATTCCCCAGAAGATTGAAATGGCTTAGAAGCTTGATAAGGAATCTAAAATGCTTGCATTATCCGTAAAATATACATAACTGTTACCAAACACATAAAACTTAATCTCTAGAAGCTAGAGCGTGATAGTTAAACATGAAGGTTCACGCTCAAAGAATTCTCTTCCTTTGCTAGTTATTTGAAGAACCACCAGCCTATTTCAATACTTCCTTATTTCTGTCAAATCATATACAATGTACTGAGCCCGAAAGCAAAGATGAACAATGAATATTGGACAATAATTCTACCATCATGCTCTCATTTTAAGAAACACTTGGACATTTGTTTCTTGTGGAAGAGTTTCAAAACACCAAAATAACTTTGTCAATAAGTATGATCTGAAGCAGGCCCAGCCTTGTTATGGACTTATAAAGTGCTTGATTGTTACAGTCGATCATACTAAAATCATTTTATTCTTTAGATGACAGTTCAACTGCTAAGGCGGAGAATGTCCTTGAAGAAAGAGATCCAAAGTATGATGTCATGCTAAGTCAGATGGTAGGCCGAATTACATCAAAGCCTGGAGGAAAACTTGAGATGGGTGAGGTGGGTATCTTAAGTTGCTGTTGTATAAGTATATTTTCAGTTGGTTGCAAAAGATACGCAATGTCATGTTTTCTTCCCTATATAAAAATGATGTAGCGATATACATGCTTAAGAATTCTTAAACATTGGATATGAATTTATGTAGCTGTATATTTTCTTCTTCTTCTTTTATTCTTTTACTGTGTTGGTTTTCGATGGCATAGTTCATTGCTTTATTTTCATATGTGGTAAAAAACATCTTCAGTGCTTCTGGTACTAGTAGTAGTAGTAGGAAATAGGAATAGAGCACAATGTAAACGCTAATTTAATTGTCTTTGACGATATAGTCAACTAATTTTATCCTTCGTAGTTGAAAAAAATTATACTTCATTATGTGCTCAATGTAAGTGAAGTTGTCACTGCATTTCCGTAGCTGAGTAAGTATACTAGTCTAACGTTGATATATGAAATTTATGACACCTTTCCTTGTGTGCTTTGTGATCATCGTATTCTGGTCCATCTCTGAATGAATGCTGGTCCAACTCTAATCAATATGTAATTTCAGAGCGGACTTCGAACTGTGGCACATAGTTGATAAATTTCCAGGTTTACTTGTTTGAACTTCTGAGAGGATTTCAGTGGGTTATGCAGGACTCTGAACCCCACACTTCAAAAATATTTACTTTTTATACATCTAGGAGCTCATAATTAAAAGATATAATTTAGTCAAATCATTTCCAAATCTCTCTAATAAATGGAGTCTGTTTCAGACATTAGTGGTGGAGAAGTACAACAGACCTATGCCAAAACTACGGAATACAACGCCAGATTCTGGCAGGTATGAAGAACGTTCTGCTCCTCTAGGAACTCTTAATGTGGCGCAGATACGGCATATCATCCTCTTGCATGAAGGAAAGGCTGATGATCATGATGGGCCTATGGACATTCACCAAATTGCTGAAAAATACCATGTTGATGCTAAAGAGGTCCAGAGGATTCTGCGCTTTTTATCACTGCCTCCCGAGGACAACAACGGTAAACAGAAAAAGAACCCTTGAAGAAAACTGCCATTCATTTTCTGCATAACTAACAGTTCTTTCAAGTCATCACTCATGTTTGATGTCATCACAGAAAACACGTTGGATTGCATCTCCAAGAGATTACTGTCCGGTGATGGCTCTTTTTTGTTATTTGTATTTAGGCAATTTTGTTGTGAATTGGAAAACCGCAAACTAGAGCTCGTCTGTTAGAGTGAGTTGAATTTTTTTCCCAGATTTGTACTGTTTAACATCAAATTTTAAGCATTGACGGCAACAATACTGGGTCAATGCTGTTATAGATATTCATTCACTCAGTATTTTGATAATTTTAAGAAGACTTGTTTCAGTATTCTCAAAGAAGCTGAATGATATTGCCATTAGTTTCACAATAAAGTCAATTTATCGGGATGGTTTGTAGCGGTAGTGCAAAAGCTTCACGATAAAAAACTTTACTCCGATAAATAATTCTATCATGACGTTTTTTTGAAACCGTCACAATAGAACTCTTATGCTGCTTTGTGGCATCATAAAACCATCACAAAATGGTGATTTTCTTGTAGTGAGAAACCAAGATCTTAGTCCTTTTCAAAGGTAGTGAAGTTCCATGCTGCTTTGTGTAGTCATAACACACATAATCGGTAACAATGTTACTAGTAATCCTTCAAGTCATCTACCAGGAATCTTGTCCCTACCGGGAATCTTGTCATATGGAGTGAAAGAGAACCAATATTTTAGTGCGTTTCAAAGGAAGTGAAGCTCCATGTTGCTTTTAGTCATAACGTAGAATGTAACAGCAGATGGGACAGTCGGTAACAATGTTTTCAGTAATCCTTCAAGTCATCTATTGGGAATCTTCTCATATGGAGGCTTGGAACTCAGGCATGGAGATCTCTTAATCCATTCATAATCCCAAACAATAGCACTTGCCGGCACAAAAAAACAATGATCTTTATCAAATTTTACCTTAAAAGCTGCCATCTCTACATACGAAGCCTGAGAGGCTGCTGCATTATTGTCACCAACTAAATTAATATTTCCCCCTTTGTTTATGGGGTTTTCCTAGGCTTTGCAAAAGTAAAATAATCAAGTAATCCCTCATGGGTTATGAAAAAAATTATATAAAATCGGAGAAATAAGGTTGAATGGTTAAAATTCAAGTCAAAATAGACTCCAACCAATCAGCTGTTAATTCATAAGCCACAAATGTTACAGCACCAGCCGGAGCAGCTTTGACAGTTGATGGAACTATTCCCTTATAAAGACCAGCCCAACCCTCTGATTGCAGAATACGACGTAGGGCGTCAAACATATTCTTGTAAGCCCTTTTCTCAACTCGAGCACCGTATCTCGGGTGCCTCGGCAGCCCTTCGATCTGCAACCGGAAAGACCAATCTACATTAGCTCAAGAAGAAAGAAAGCTAGCTACAACACACCATCCATTACAATTTTCAAAATGAAAAAAAATTAACCATGTGATGGAGAGTGCAGATGAGAATAGAGGATTAACAAGATGATGCCAATGATGTATGTCAATGGGCGATCCCTTACAGGATGAGGTATGTTTGAGTGCAAGTAAAAAGGGTTATTTTAAGCCTAACTATCAGATTAATAGATAAAAGGGTAATTTGTGATTGAATTGTAATTGTAGATCAGCACAGGCTTTAGGATTGGGTACCTGGAATCTTTTTTTAACAACATCAAGTGGATGACAAACGAGTTTCGCACATGTTCCAGCCGCTAACCCACAAATGAAAAGCTGAAAGCTCGAGATCCCATCACTTGTACTGGCTGCATTTGTAGTTGAAGATCTGTGTTGATTCCAGGCCTACAATTTGTAGCCACTAGATGTGAGGCGTTTGTCCAAATAGAAAACATCAAAGTCTGATCAACACCTTAAGGCAAAAAGGGCTGTCTTATAAAATAAGAGAATATACTCACCATTGTCCAGCGCTTAAATGTATCGTAGGTTCCAAATTGCAAGCCTGCATAAGGAACGATCTCAACCAGAGTTGGTGATAATCCCGCATATAACCCCCGAAAACCACGGGTTTGGACGATATCAATTAATGCAGAACTCATGGTTGGATATACCTACATGGCTGCACATGTCAGCAACATGATATTCCTAAATGAATTGTGAGTGGTGGAAGAAAAAGTGTGTTTAACTTTTGAACGGGTAAAAATACACACAAATGGGCACAATAGCACATCAAGTTATCTTTGGTTATTATCCATGAACTCATGATTAAGCATATGCTACCAGATTCATTGAAATTCATGAAACAGGAATTCAAATTGCACACAATAACTGATGCACTATGCACAACCATTTCTGTGTAGGATGAATATGAAATAAATGCTGCATTTGAAACAAGAAATATATACCTTAGGTTCACCTTGTGAAGCTAATATGGTTCTTAATAGATCAAATGGGTACGAGCCAACAGTTGCAGCACATCCGGCTAATGCTCCACTGATGTAAGACAAATATGGACTCAAGTTAATGTGATTCTCTGCATCAAAAAAGAAAAGTTCAGTGCATGACATGTAAAAGAGTCAGGAACGGAACAACATAATCACTAGATGGAAAACATATTTGACAAGCTCAACGGAAAACATATTTGACAAGCTCAACGTAAATTAGGACAATCAAACATAAAGCAACCCCCCAATAAAATGACTTCATATTTTCAGCATGACATTTATATTTTAAATTGCCTTGACAGTTCATAAGTTATACATAAGAAGATAATAAAAGGGCAAGAAAAACAAATACAAGCAAATGATATTGTTTCAAATCAGGAAGGGCTGAATTCTCATGGATATTAAGTGGGACCATTTAAAAATATTAATAGCTAGATTTCAAAGAAAACATGTTTGCCAAAAATGAAAAGTAAGACAAATGCTATTTCAACTGTAAAGAGAGAGGAACTAATCTCATGATTACCTGCCTTAGATGAACCGGCAGCATATGATTTCAGTTTGTGTAAAACGGTAAATTGTATGGCAGTATACGGCATAACCATCAGTAAAGCTGGAACATTACCACGCCAAAAACCCTGTCACGAGCAAGTCTTCTCAATAGAATACAAGAAATAGAACAATATTTAAGCCGCATCTCAAGAAACACTCTGTTTAGAAAGTAGTTGCCTAGGGAAACTTATGGCGATTTAGAAGCATCATGAATCATGACTGATAAATAAAAGCCAGATATAGCTGTAGGGTTATAAAAACTTCTTAGTTGTCCTCAAGTCGAGTAAACTAGAAACCTAATCAAACTCAAAGAAAAGATAAGTAACACAACTCGTAAGCCAACTAAATGTAAATGGTTATAAGTTCTACCCATAATCCAACTAATAAGGACACTAACAACCTGAAAATCTGAACATAACTTCTTGATACTACTAAAGGAAAAAAATAAACGAATGGAAGCTACAAAATTTCAGACAGTATACCCTTAAGCCTTCTTCCCTGAAAATATCCTTTGTTGCTTGGAACATTCCAGTATACTTTGATGGTCTGTACAAAGTTTTGTGCAGCATCGCCCATGAGGTTGTGGGCTCCAATTGAACCTGCCAAGAGGCACGAGTAACGGTACATCTGAGTACACTATGAACATGATTACACATTGATAGTCCCCAATAGTAATTGAGAAAAGAGGGTTTGTCTTTATCATGCTTAGCAGGAAAAAAGCTTTTAGCGCTTAGAGAGAGAAACGGAATAGCTCAAAGAGAATAGAATGATCTAAAGCAGTGTAACGGAAACACACAAATCTAAACTTGATTAATGCACGATCGAATATCACTGGGTTCAGCTCCCACGTCTGAAAATGACCAAATTAAATAGAGAAATTGACCTGGAACCTGATCTTAATCACGTCGAGAGGTGACGTGACGGTCCGAGAAATAGCACCGGATATTGCTCCCGCCGTGGCGTCTATCCCCGCGCGCTTTAGCTGCCCGGGCTCTTCTGCCATTGCCAGGGACCTCTCTCCTCAGCTCTAAACTACAGCCTAAAACAAATTTATGCAACAAACAGGCTACTCAGAATAACTATAACAGCTCGAATTTACAATCAATTGAAAATTAAAAGAATGGCATAAAACTGCAACCCCATTGCAACAAAAAGCAACGAAACCATAACAAAAATCAAATTGAATCACCAACAAACATAGCAGAAAGATAAGCCAAAAAGGAAAATAATCCAAACCTTAAATGATCGATGAAATTTAGGGCTTGACTTGGAACAATTTCAGAATCAAAGGGTGAAGCTTTCCTCCCGAGGCCCGAGGTAAAGGGGGTAAATATTCACGGAGCATATAATTTACCAAAATATATTTATAAAATCAAAGGCAGTCATATAGGTAATTGAGTGGAAGAAAAAACCGCCATTTTATATTTTAAGAAGGTTACGCCGCCTCATTGGATTGAAAAAGGAGCGGCGACTGGAGCTAAATTTAGGGACAGACAAAGAGACTAATAGGTCAAATATTCCAACAAAGACAACGAACATTATATTGTTAATTTTTCTGCTCCATTCTATTACCATTCTAATTAATCTAAATGATAAAAGCCACGAGTCCTTTTTATCAACCTTTACACTGACTTCTTTGACAGTGAACATAATATTAAATTATACTATATTAAATCTATTATATTGAATTGTATTAAATTAAATAATGTATTAATTAAAATCATGTATTACTTATACACATTACACTATTTAGTGCCTTATCGTATTGAATTATTAAAATATTTGTTATCTTTTAAAATAATTGAAAAAGATTCATATATAATAATAAATAGACAGATAAATTTAATTAACACAATTGACTAACCCTCATGTTTATCATAACTTCGAATTATATTTTATCGTTCTTTGAAATTTAAATGTAACTTTAAGAAAATAAGAAATAGATGAAACTAATTGAAAATAATTCACAACTTTAATGGAGAGAAAGAAAACCAAACCAAATTAAACACATTTCCAATTTTCCATCAACCCAAACCCACTAGCACCCACTAGCACAAAGCCAAACCAACACAAAAACCCCATTTCCACCATATGCGGCAAATATCCATTAAACCATCAACGACCACCTATCAAAAACTTCATCTTCCACAACTATAAACAATGGTGGGGTCAGCTGCGGAGCTACTTGTATGAGGGTGGGATCAATTTCAACCTTTTATAGTTTTTATTTTTAACCCCTAAAATAAACTCAAATTCCTAAATCCCCATCTTCCCCAACGATCTCACGCTGTTGAGTCGAGCGACTACCACTGGCCAGTCTAGCAACTCCGCGATGGCGACCACTACAGAATATCGACAGGCGACGGTATGCCTCTCTCTCTCTGATCCTGAGCTGGAAGAACATGGTCTCAGGCCCACACCTCTTTCTTCCACCTCTGTATTTACTTTACCTCCGATTTCAATTCTGATTTTGTTTGAGTCAATTTCCCTAAAAAATCTTGAATGATACGATCTTATTTTAAAAACGATTACAAATTTTTAATTTTAAATTAAGATAGAAATAATATTATTAGATCTTAGCATCAAATTAACAAGAATCTACCTAGATGAATACTCTAGGTTTATAAAAAAAAGATGAAGCGGCCGAGAAGAATACCTAACTTATTAATCAATTTTTTAAAAAAAGTATTTAATTTTTTTTCAATAAATTTTCATTATTTTTCTTAGTTAATTTTTTAACTTCAAATCTTTATTTTTCATTATCATTTAATAAATTTATATTTAATCTCTAGCTTTATTATTTTATTTACCGAATATTTCAATAAAAGTTATCGATTTTTTTTCTCATTTGTTTCACTGCCATTATTTAATCATTCAAATTATTAGTCTTAGTACTTGTCTAGAATCCTAGAGAAGATTTGTCTCTTACTCCTCAATATCATTTTCTTAATTAAAAGTCAAATCACAGTAATTCATATTTTCTCTTTAAATTCGGTTCCTTGACCGAATTTTGGCACGTCTGCGCATTGATTCAATAGGGACGCAAGTTTGATTCAGACTGTCATTCGCGGTTCGGTGATTTTTGGCTCAATACATTGGTCGAGATTTTCAAGTCAAAAACATTTTTTGACACGCCCAATGGGACAAGTTTTAGGAAAATTATGTCCACTACAACAAGTAAGGTCAGAGTTTGGAATGATAAATTGCAAGAACAATGCTAGATTGCAAATGTTGAAATTGAGATTGTTCAAATTGAAAGGGCTGGAAGACATGCAACTATAGTAAATGAGAAATCTGAGACCATTCATGATGGTATTCGCAAGATGCATGAAAACTTGCAAGAAAGCTTACAATCTTTCAATCAAAATATGCAAACTATTCAACATATCCTTCAACAAAACTCTCGAGAGTTGGCTGAAGTGATTCGACAACTACGACTTCGACCAATACAACAAAAAATTGTTGAGCAGTCGGTTTTCAATCGCCACCGACAAGGTAGAACTTTCAGCCTAGGGGGAAAATGTCGAAAACAATGGCTGGAAAAATAGCCATGATAGTTTTCAAACAACGTTTTAATTTTTTCAAAAGCTAGTCAAGCAAATAATTGTCAGTTTAAGGACCATGAAACTTTTTCGTGTGTAAATCAACAGCTGATTAAATTGAATTGGCAGGCTGGGGGCACGACCTAAAGACCTAAAACCATTGGGATCTGTCACCTAAGGTACAAGGTAAAAAATGTCAGGCTGCCCACTTCATCTCATGTAGATATTTTTTATTTCAATCAATTCATCTCCTAAGATGGAATGGTTCACCGGGGGGCAACTTGATCAACCGAGTGACCAACAAAACATCACATTAATTTCTAAAGATCAACCATTGGTAGAATCAATTAATGAGATGAAAGATGAACAAATGATGGAGGATAAGGTCATTGGTGAATCAGAATCATCTGCTTCAAAAATTGAAATATTATCTGATGATAAGATTGAAATAACAAAAGAGATAGAAGTAGAGAAATTCAAGGATTTAAACCTTGCGTTAAATTTCATTGAAGAAGAAGATATTGTTATAAATGATCAAATGAGCCAATATACGGTTCATCTCGAAAGTGAAAAGATCAATATAATTTTGGTGGATGACATAAATCTACCAAAAATCATGATTCAAATATATATTAGACCAATTGATAAGAGGTGAAAATTACAAAAGTTCGACCAAGCTAGATGCCGAAGAAAAGTATTTTGACATATTCAAGGAAAATTGGTCATACTTAGATACAAATAGAAAATAAGATGAATTCAAAGTGAAATATCTATGGCCACTTCCATGTTAATTGTTCAATTAAGATGTGGGTTTTAAGTATGTTGGCTAAAAAATTTACATCTTAAAAAAACCTTCAAATATATAGAATAAGTGGCAATGCCACTTTGAAAATTAAGAATGGCCGTGAGGCCACGTGAATTGAGATGGCCTCGTGACCATTTTCATATAAGTTAAAAAAAGTCAATATGAAATTTGGTGAAAATCAACCAATTTAAAAATGTTCATTTTTGCAGAATTCAAATATTTTTTCAATAAATGCTACTTTTTGTTAAATCTTTATTTTTTCATAAAATAACTATTCGTTTTGTTATAACATATTCTATTAGTATCGACTATGAAGCCGATAATAATAGAATACAAGAGGTAATGTTTGAGCCACAATTTGAAATTTGAAACTTCTCCGACAATTTGAAGATTTGAACTTTCTTAAGAGTCTTGAAGGATAAGATCGCATTTCAAAAGAAGATTTCAAATTTCAAATCAAAATAGAGATAATGTTATCAGATCTTATAATCAAGCCAAATAGAGTCTACCTGGATGAAGACTCTACGTCTATAAAAGGAAATGAAGTAAACAGAGAAGGAGACCTTAATCAATGAACCTATCAATCAATTTTTCAACATGCATCCCTTACTTTTTACTCTCTAGTTCTTTTTTCAATAAATTTTCATTGTTTTTCTTCGCTAATTTTTTAGCTTCAAGTCTCTTTTATCTATCGTTATCATCCAATAATTTAGATTTAATCCCTAGTCTTGTCATTTTATTTGTCGAATATTTCAATAAAAGTTATCGATTTTCTTTTCTCATTTGCTTCATTACCACTAATCATCTAAATTCTTAGTCTTAGTAGTAGTTTAGAACCCTAGAAGATATTTGTTCCCTACTCTTCAACATCATTTTCTTGATTAGAAGTTAGATATCAGTGATTCATAATTTCTCTTTAAATTCGATTCCTTGATTGTACTTTTGCACGCCTACGCATTAATTCAATAGGGACACAAGTTTGGTTTAAACCGTCATCCACGATCCGATGATTTTCAACTCAATACAATGACTAAGATTTTCAAGCCAAACAGATTTACCTTCTTCTTCCATTGACCCCCACAAAACTCACTCTTTTCTGAGTCCAGCTCCTCAAGAAACCTTAGATATGGGACACCTCTTTTCACCTCCTTGGATCATTTTCTTCTCCTCTTCTTCTTAAAGAGTAATTCAATTGTGAATCTTATAAGATCTAACACGGCGTTGATGGAGCCGGTGGGAAGGTTCACTTATCTCAGTACTTAATTTCTCAATTTATGTTTAATATTTTGAAGCTTTGAAGAAAAAAAATAAAAAAAAATCGTTAAATTATCAATTTCTTAATTACTTGAACAATGAGATTAGATTCGCAAGGGCCTGAAAACTTAAGTTGCTTTACTAGAAAACTTTTCTCTGGAATTACTAACACAGTTCCTGAGACATAATAACGAGATGCATTCCAAGCCTTCTTAAAATGTCTATATTAGAAAACAAAAATAATGTTAAGTGTGCATGAAAAAAGTTTTGTCGAAAATGTCAAAAGGAGGTAAGGATGAATTTATGAGTAATTATTATTTGATAGCACTTAAACGTATTTGAAAAACTATAACTTTAAATCACATTTTATTTTTTGAAACAAATTTTGATATTTTGAAACATTCCCTACAAGAAGCACCCATCAAAAATTTATGATGTATGGTTTCGTGGTTAAATCTAATAATTGATAGCATTATTCCTAGGAATATGATTTATGGTTGAATGTTTATTAGAAATTGATTTGTGGTTGAATGTTTATTAGGAATTTGATCGTGCTAAAATAGATTTTTTTCAAAAGAAAATAAATGCAATCGGTGGATTCGCATTCACAGCCTTCTTCAAGTTCTAAAATAATATAAAATACACCGTAAACAAAAGCAAGAGTGGAACCAGTGACTCTTCTGAACCCGAATCCTGGCTCCGCTCTTGGGTGAAGCCCTCATTACTTTCCTTTTATCTCTGTTTTATAGTAATCTAAACTCCTAAAACATGAACATCGAATTGAACTGACGCGCGTGCTTTATTTTAAAGCAAAGACAGAGATTCAGAGATTTAATTTTCAAAGATTCAAAAATTTTAAAAAAAATTTAGGGTTTCAAATACCTAAATCAGAGAAGAAGAGATGAGGAAGAGGACCTGAAGAAGAAGAATGAGAAGAGAAGAAGGAAGGAGAAGAGAAGAAGAAGAACTCACCGACCGTAAGTTGGGTTGATTTCTTGCTAGGGTGAGCTTCAAACTGGTCCAGAACTTTTGTTCTGTGGTTTTTATTTTTGCATTAGTTTTTTATTATAAAATTTTAATTAAAACTAAGTTATCTTTTTTTATCATTTTCAGTAATATGAAATAATATATTTGTAATTAATTTCTAATACAAAATTATTGAGGCTTTAGCCTCGGTTGAAGAAAAAATTCAATGGATGAATAAAAAATTGAATTACATTTGCATGTACCAACATTCACTACATGTAATGAAATTTTTGGAGAGTCAATAAATCTTATAGAAAATTCACTAAAAATTCAAGAGTCTTTTACTGACTTGGAAAAAACATTATGGAGAGACGATGAAGAAATTTCAAAATTATAATAAAAATGATTTAAAAAAACAAAACTCTCGCACAAATCTCTAGGATTGCAACGTCTAAAATAGAAGTAACTTTTAAGAAGAATTACCCACCAAAACAAACCTTCATGTAATTGATATTATGTTTTTAGTCATTGCTGAAAAATCGAATCCGGGCACCCATGATGGGTCGACCGGTTATGAAATGGTAGCTTTTCATGTAAAAACTACCGATGGAAATTAATAAAAAGAAACTTTCATTAACTTCCATAATAGAAAAAACGAATTGAGTTTTTATAGAGAAAAAATATTGAAAATTCGGACCTATTGATTTGGTGAAAATCATTCATCCAACACCAAAATCAAGATTTCACATACAAAATCAAGGGCTCTTGGTTTGTAAAACAAGTGGAGAGTTCGTTTTCGTGATTTCCTACAAGATCCGACACGTAATTCATTATTTCGATTCATTCCACTGTATAATCAAATAAGTATTCTTGATTCTGTATCTTTCTACATTGGTATCAGAGCATAATCATGATGTTTTCGTGCCTAGATATATCAAAAATAGGTTTTTGGGCTGTGAGTGGATTGCAAAGTAGTTTGTTATCTGCTAATTTGTTTTGCATGTCGATAGTTCTTAGATCCAATATTGCATATTTTTTGAGAAGTTTGTTAATCGGGTTGTTTGATTAACAATTCATCTTCTTTCTTATGAATATATATTGTATTCAATGATTTTGGCATGTGTATGTTGCATTCGGTTTATGCTATGGGTTTATCCTAATTAGTTGTCCATTAATTGTTTAAGGAATTTCTTACACTGTTTTTCAATTCATCAGTTGCATTTACGTAATTATTTTTCGATAGTGAGTTTTGTTTTCAGAGTTGGAAGTTATTTTTCCAATATACTATTTTAAAAAATTTAAGTAATACAGTAGAAACAGTAACTCATTGTATGAGGAATAAGTTTTAACTACATAAATTTAATTTAACCCCATTTGTGTAAAAACACTTGACAAAAAGGAAACAAAATGTTTGAGAGAGAGAGAAATCATTAAACATGGCCGTTGGTGAATTCCGTCCTTGATGTTTTTTGCATGCAACGACCTTTTCGGTTAAGAATGGGTTTCACGCAATTCAAGTGTATTAACACCTTTTGAGTTTGGTGGTTTTCTGCATAATAAATTTATTATATTTTTAGATTTTTCCACTTTATTGGTGGATATTTTACTTAGGCATTGTGTATTTCAGTTGCTGCCCAAGTATTGAATTGTTGTTAAATCGTAATAGTTTGGATTCATGATAAAAGAAAATAATAACAATAACAATAACAATAAGTGATGTATTTTGTTATGTTTTGGGTATATAACTAAGTAATGGTGATATGATATTTTGTGTGAGAGATGAATATAAGCATTGTGAACTTTCGATCTTATACTCAATATCACATCATCATTTATTTTGTTAAGTTTACCATAACTTTAAGATGTAAATGTGTGTTTTTCTTTTGAAGTACTAGTATTTATATGCGCTGTTATGTTTATATGTTGTAGTTGATATGGCTTCCGCAGCCAAAAATATAATAGCTGAACTGAACAAGGGTGAGAAACTGAATGATGATAATTTTGATATTTGACATCGAAAAGTTCAGTACATTCTTGAAGAATAAGAAGTTCTAGAAACCCTTAAACATAGTATGACTGAACCTGAAAATGGTACTTCCGCTCAACATAGAAGAGATCAAGAAATTTATCATTTATGGAAACGAAGGAATAGCATCGCTCACATTAAGTTGTTGAGTTGCATGCAAGATAATCTTAGGTGTGAGTTTGAGAAGTTTGAAGTTGCCAAGGATATGTGAGATGCTTTAAAAGAGAAATTTGACAACATTTGAGAGAGATGTCGAAATGATCAGAGAGTTAAAGAGCGTTGAGCATGTATTAACTGATGAACAACAAGTTCAAGTTGTCATTCATTCCCTCCCTCAAAATTGGAAACACATGAAGGTCAACATGGCACACAATGAAAATATAAAAACTTATAATGATATTGCGCGTCATGTGGAATAAGAAGTTGAGCGCTTGGAAGCTGGTAAAACTTCTACTCAAGCTTATGTTACTGAAACAAGTTCCCAAAAGAGAGGTTTTAAGAGAAAGGGAAATTCTAAAATTTTCAATAAAGGAAAGAAAAGAAAAGGTGCAAACCCACAGCACAAAGGCAAGAATCCTGAGACCAACCGTCATATAAGAGGTAAATGTGGCGGTAAAAGGAAGAATAAGAGTGAGATGAAATCCTACAATCCATCTTGTTCCCATTGAGACTCGACGATACTTTATAAATGTTCCCCTTTCTTTAGTTATATGGTCGGTTGCTCCTGAATCTACAATTCATACATAATAAGATTTAGTTAGTAACACACTGCTAGAAACGTAACAATGGTGAGAAGTAATATTAGAAAGTACCTTGTCTTTCTTGGGTTCACTGGGAGATACAGTGCATTCACGCTTGATGTCCTTTATGCTCCTGAGATTACGAAACTTGGTCTCTGTAATTGTTCTCCTACGCTTAGGTTTCAATATCAATTTTCATTCAGGTGGTGAAAACTTCTATTTAGATAATAAATACTATGGATCAAGTTGTATTTTAAATGATTTTATTGTTCCAGACACTAAACATAATAATGCAAGCAATGACTATTGTTTTTCTTTAATAGCATCATCTAGTAATAATGTGCTTGACGCTCATATATGGCATGCTAGATTAGGTCATATATGGGAAGACAAAATGAATAGGCTGCTAAAGAAGGGCTATCAGGCTCACTTGTAAAGATAGAATTGCTTATATGTGAGCATTATCTTGCCTGAAAAATAACTAGAAAACCATTTGGAAAGACAAAACGAGCTGATTATTCATTGCAATAATTCATTTTGTTATTTGTCGTACTATGAATGTGAGGACAAGACATGGAGCTTCATATCTCATCACTTTTATTGATGATTTCACGCATTTTGATTATGTCTATTTCATCTCCCATAAATTTGAAGCATTGGACTGCTTTAAATGATTTATGAATTTGGTGGAGAATCAAATAGACAAAAGGATAAAAACATTAAAAACAGATCGAGGCCATGAATATCATTCTAATCAATTCAAAGAATTATGTGATGAAAATGGTATATTTAGACAACTAACTATTCCATGAACTCCACAACAAAATGGTGTTGCAGAAAGAAAGAATAGAACGCTTCTAGATATAATAAGGTCTATGATGGCACAAACGAGCTTACCCATTTCATATTGGGGAGATGCGTTGCTTACTGCTACATATCTACTTAACCGTGTACCTTCTAAATCTGTAACTTCCACCCCATATGAACTTTATGCCAGTCGTCGCGGCGCGTGCGTGGCGGAAGCGTGGAGGCCCGTCGTCTTTTAAAAAGTTAAACTTTTAATAAAAATCGAATCTTTTAATAAAACAAAATTTGTGCAAAGCCAAGATAACCAAATAAAAACTTTTATTGAAAACTCTTTTTCAAGCAGTCAGGATCCATTATATATTTACAAGTTAAATCTACAATATACAAGGTTAGAAATCATATACCTCTTGTAGCCTATATCAAGTGTCATTGTAAAAACTGATCGATCCTCCGTTCTCACGAAATCGTTCCAACGATCAGTAGACTTCAAGATCCACACCAAGATCTTCCAAGTCAATCCTCAACGCATTAGGACGTGTATGGGCACGTACAATATTACAAGACATTTTTTCAGTCTCCAGATGTTCTCAACACATGAGATCTAGAGATTTACTGAGAAAGGTTTTAGTGAGATGATTATCTAAAAGAACGTGATGATTATTCTTTCAGAGATTTGATTAACATTTAATCATAACAGAAAATCTTCCTGACACCAATCATGTTCTCAATTCAACTCTTGATTGACGAACTGATGATCTAATCAACTGATTCTCTCATCTTCTTTCAACAACCAAGACTATTAAAATAATATATGTATATATTTCAGATAATGACGTATCAGATTTTTAAGGATAAACTAAAATAATATTTAATTAAAAAATTATCAATTGTAGTGGGACCCACTGTAATTGTGCATAACTGCAGTGCCATGTGGCACTACAGTATTGTACACTCACTACTATAGTGCCACGTGGCACCACAGTAGTCCATGTCAATTTCTGATGCCCTATCAATGATTGACACATGACATTACTATGAAATTATTTATTTTAATGAAATAATTATCTAGATATCAGTTAATTCAAAATTAACATATCTGATTATCTCAATCAACTAACTTATCCGTTATTTTACAGACAACAAATTTAGTTGATTTTAATTATTATCTAATTTCACAAATTAGATATTATGTCTCACTTATTGATAATTATATATATAATATCCAAAAATTATATTTAAATATATAAATAATTAAATTAATTAATTCTTAATTAATTAATCACACATAATTATCTCATAATTATGTAATTGTTCCAGAATAAAAATTCATTTTGCAAGTCAGTCCTTTTATCATGTCCTGAAATATTCATATCCTAGACAGCGTAGTATAGAGGTGACTTGGGGACCATGGACCTATAATCTCAAGCTTCAATAAACCAGATTATTAATTAAACTCTTTAATTGAATAATTTTATTTATTAATTCTATTATTACTCCATTATAAACATGGAATTGCGCTCTTCAAGATTATAAAATGTATTTATAGTGTATTCTCATGTAGTCCGCTGACATAATCATTTCATGTAGTTCTGCCCTCCAATTATTGGTTCTTAAATTAGATTCGGTCAAAATTATCATTTTACCCTTATAATTACCTCTTGATCTTTAAGTATCATTCATCCACTAGTGAATGACTAATTTATAATCTCATTATAAATTTGAGCTCAGTAATCATTCAGTTCTAGAATTAATACTTGAGGGAACCAATATACGATCTGTTAGGAAAGCTTAGATTTCAAATATTGTAAGATCATGTCTCCAGCCATTCACATCAGTGAATCTCCAAAACAAAAGTCACTAGCCTGATTAACAAGCAGACATTAACGAGTGAATCAAAAGATTCAGTAGAAATGCGTAGGAGTTCATGATTACTCAAGATTCATGTTGATCTACATATGATCATCAAATTGATGTGTATTAAATCTTTATGATAAATGATACGTTAATTAAGATATTAATTCACATCTATCATGTCATATATAATCTTATCATATAAAATACATTCACTAAGATATCTATCCACATCAATGATCCAGATCTAGATCACACATATTCATAATTCTTAGTGAACCGTACTAACAATCATTCATTAAAGATTTCATAGTTTAATATGTTGCTGAAAATTTTATTCATTATCTATGATCTTAATACCTCTCGTACCAATACAAGATCATAGTCTTATTAATGAATATGGAATTTTTAGATATTTATATAAATTATTCAACAATAATTGAAAAGAATAATTATAAGAAAAATGTAATCCTCTTTAAATTTCATATCAAAATGTCAATACACATAGTTTGAGGGCATAACCCCCAAATACTTTAGACGGGCAGGAAACCTGACTTAAGTAATCTGCGACCTTGGGGATCTGCAGCTTATGTTCACAATTCTTCTCATAAGCATGGTAAAGTTTGACCGAGAGGTAAGAAGTCCATTTTTATAAGATATTTTGAACACTCCAAAGGATACATGTCCATTGGTGAATAAATTGATAGAAGATTTACTGAATTTGAATCAAGATATGCCACATTTTTAGTGAATGAATTTCCTAGCAAAAGAGAAGCTAGTCAATATCTGAGTATATATGAGATAGAACATCCTGACACTAATGGTACTATGGATCAAACATCTAAAATGAATGAGAATATGTTTCATCTCCTTGATTCGAGTGGGAGTAAAATTTTGACTGATGATACAAACCTGCAAGAAAATCGATTATATACGAGGAAGTACTCGTAAAAGTATTCCTCGTTGACATTTTGAAATTGAGGGAGAAGATTTTATGATTGCTCCAAATGATGAACATGAGCTAAGAACTCTACGAGAGGCACTTCCATCAGTTGTAAAAGATCATTGGTTAAAGGCAATAAAAGAAGACATGGAATTAATGAGAACAAACCATGCCTGAGACTTAGTAGATCTCCCACCATGGCGTAAAGCTATTGGGAATAAATGGATTCTCATAATTAAACGTAAGGAAGATGGATCTATAGAAATATATAAGGCGCGTTTGGTAGCTAAGGGTTACACTCAACAAGAAAGAATAGACTATGAGGAAACCTTTTCAGTTGTTGTTAGGTTTGCCTCCATACATCTAATTTTAGCTATTCTTGCCCAGATGGATTTGAAATTACACCAGATGGACGTAAAAATGACTTTCTTGAATGGTGAACTAGATGAAGAAATTTACATGCAATAGCCTGAGAATTTTATTGTAAAATGATAGGAGCGCAAAGTATGCAAGCTCCTAAGATCAATATATGTTCTCAAACAATCATCTAGACAATGGTATCTTAGGTTTCGTAGAGCCATAACCTCTTATGATTTTATGATGATCGATGAAGAGCACTGTGTTTACGTCAAACATATTGAGGGTAATTGTGTAATTCTATCATTGTATGTGGACGATATTCTTTTGGTTGGGAATGATAAAACGTTTGTTGTTACCATTAAATAATGGTTGTCTTGTCATTTTGAGATGAAGAACATGAGTGAAGCGACATTTATATTGGGTGTGAAGATATATCGAGATCGTTCAAAAAGACTTCTTACTCTGTCGCAAGAGTCATATATTAATAAAATACTTGAATGATTCAATAAGTGAGATTGCAAACTCATCGACACTCCACTAACAAAGAGTGAAACCCTTAGTCAGGAAATGTGTCCTAAGACTCTAGAAGAAAAAGAGAGCATGACTAGAGTCTCATATTCTAATGCCATTGGAAGTTTGATGTATGATATGTTGTGTACACGCCTTGATATTTGTTATGTCATTGGTTTAGTCAGATGTTATCAGTCAAATCCTGGACAAGCTCATTGAAAAATTGTTAAGAGGGTTTTGAGGTACGTTAAAGGTACTACAGATTTATGTTTATGCTATCGAGGAAACGATTTGCATCTAGTAGGTTACTCAGATGCTGATTGGGGTGGTGACCCTGACGAATGTAAATCAATGTCCGGATATGCTTTCTTGCTAAGAAATGGCGCCATAGCAAGAAACAGACATGCACTGCGTTATGAACTATAGAAGCAGAATTTATAGTGTGTTCGACTGCAGTGCAAGAGGCAATTTGGCTTCGAAGGTTTCTACAACATTTACAGTTATTTCTAGTGCATCGAAACCAATGACTTTATTTTGTGATAGTCAAGAAACCATTGCTTATACTAAAGATGTGAAGCATCATGGAAAAACAAAGCATATAGACACTAAGTATAATTTTGTATGAGATATTATAGCGTAGAAGGAAATATTGATACAATATGTCTCTACACATAAAATGATGGATGATCCTTTGAGAAAGCCAATCCCTAGAGATATTTTTCTAAGCCATGTCAAATCCTAAGGTTTGCACAGATTGTAATATGATGTGCAATTTTCAGTACATTTTGTATCAATGTTATAATTAATAAACTTGATGTTGTTCATTATTTTATTTATTTGTAGCACAAAACACACATATCTTGTTTGGATAAAATGAAAATGTATGTCACCAGGCATAAACCGACTTCTTATACAACCGGTCACCTCATGCGCTTGAAGAGCGAGCTGAGATGAGACGTTGTATGCTTAAAGTATTTGGAATTTGTGAACAAAGCGTACTTTAATTATGTTGTTGCCTTGACAAGAGGTCAAGATGAGGTCCACATATTAATTTATGGATCGACATGATTCCTACACTCATGTAGCTTGGATGGTGGACGGGGTGCGAGAACTTATTGTAGGCGTTATGAGGAGTGAGCTAGTAAGATCTCGAGCTAGGCGTGAGGAATATTTTGGTGTCCGACTGATCTAAGATTCTTATAGTGGTTCAATATAAGTTATAATAGACATACACTATTTCTATGAAGAGAAAACCACTATAGCATGTGTTCATACCACATGTGTCTTGTTGCGACTAAATAAGGAAAATGTGAGATAGAATCCCTACTCTCACATTGTATGAGTCCTTTGAGATATTTTGAAATCTCATATTTATGCCCTATGTGACTTTCGACTATAAAGTAAAGTGACACTAAATGTTGCTACTTTTGCATGTTACCTATGGTTATGGCAATTCGACCTAATGGAGCATGTCTAGGAAAACAATTTATTTGAAGTTAAGTTATATGTGTAGCAAAAGGAAGACTCTTTTTTGTCTAGATCAATAGTGTATTCACTGGTCGACCAATTATGTCGCTTCGTAATGGCTAAGACATGGTTGTGAATACATATTTTAATTAAGTCAAGCATTGCTCTTTTAGGGATTAAAGATGTTTGAACCGATATAACAAATACGTCTGGGGCATAGCGAGACAAGTAAACAATCTTCAGTTTTGGGGCTGCTATGTTATCCCTAACGGGTTCATAGCAATTAGTTCTTATATGTGCTCGTGGGTCGCACAATCCGTTTTCTCATATGAATTCATTTGTATGTGAATGTTTAATCGTTTATAATTAAGTTTGTTCAATCTCATCATGTGCGAGTGGGAGATGTTGGAAAATTTGGATTCGGACGCTCATAATGGTTCGACCCGAATCGG
This sequence comes from Datisca glomerata, assembly GCA_003255025.1. NCBI lineage: Eukaryota > Viridiplantae > Streptophyta > Magnoliopsida > Cucurbitales > Datiscaceae > Datisca > Datisca glomerata. Next base: position 167,920 of record QANY01013534.1, read on the forward strand.
TTATGAAAAGGAATGAATGATAGTTTTTCATGTGAAAAACTATCAATGGAAGTTAATAAAAAGAAACTTTCTTTAACTTCTATAATAGAAAAAAACCAATTGATTTTTGTAGAGAAAAAATATAGAAAGTTCGGACCTATTGATTATCAAGGGTGAAAATCATTTTTTCAACATCAAAATCAAGATTTCACATACAAAATCAAGGGCTCTTGAGTTGTGGAATAAGTGGGGAGTATTTTTTTCGTTATTTCCTACAAGATCCGACAATCTATTGCGCTGCATAATCAAGTAAGTGTTATTGTCTCGATATTTTTCAACAGTCATATTATTAATGCGTAATCAAGTAAGTGTTATTGTCTCATTATTTTTTTATAATCATATTATTATTTTAGTCACTTGTGATGAAATGATAGACACATATTCTAAAGTATTTGTGATCGAAATAGATTTTAAGGTAAAATATAGTTCTGCCCCTAAACAGTTTGATATAGTTATCATTTTCAACATTCCATTACAAAAGTATACTACCGTTTTTCTGAGATATGGGCTTTGAAGGTTGCCCCCATGTGAATAATTGAACACAGGTGAGCCAACTACGATTTTTTTAAGAACTTAATGAGTTTCTATCATTCTTATCATTTTGGACGCTTGGGTTGTTGTTTACCTAAATTTACTCCACAAAAGTTTTTGCTTAGCTAATTATGTGACAGCAAAAATTTTTAGATATTACAGAAAATCTCACTAAAGCTCGAGCTCGAGGGATTATTCTCTCAGCAAAAAACTCTTTTGCAGGTTTTCTACGAGCTCTGAAGCTCGATCTGATTTTTCTGTGGGTTTCTTCAAATTTTTTGCCCAGTGAACTCGATGTTCTTCTCTCTTTTTTCTAGAAAGTATCAATTTTTCACTGGTTTGTCTTCCATTTGTTTGCTAATTTGAAGTAATTTCTATGAATTAACATTAATTTCTCTGAACCATTTTGTTCAGGAGTTCTAGCTGAAGTTCATGATGGCGATTGACGAGGAGTCCCTTTGACACTGTTGTAAAGCCAAACTGAGAAATCTAAAGTCACATGGAATAACTACGAAAGATAATGGTTGTTCTAAATGGTTGAAGTGAGGCCGTTCAATGAATTCATTGAACATGATAACTACGGAAGATGATGGTTGGCTTATGTAAAGCCCAACTGAGAAATCTAAAGTGATGTGGGATAACTACGGAGTGGGGAAGAAGGGAAAGGGTTTTTTTGCTAAACTATACCCTTGGATAAATTATTTTACAAAGTTATATCCATGGCCTGATATTTTCTTTCCCATCAAGTTTACATTCAAAATCAACTTGTAAAGTTATCAACAAACTCATTCACAAATAGAAAACGACGACTTGAAAAAAAGAAGAAGTAATGATTACACCTTTTAATGTAACGTTCCTTACATGAAATTCACCTCTTCGTGTATCCTCTTCACAATTTCTTCATCTACTCGAGCATTTCCTTCATTTTTCTCTCTTACGGTTACTCGAGCATTTTCTCTCTAGAAGTCGCAGCATCTCTCTCTGGAAATCTTTCAGTTTTCGTCTCCCACAGCAAAGAATCACAACAAGGTATGTTTTTGAATTTCTGAGTTTTTTTGGGTTTTTGACTCTTTTTTTCTGGTTTTCTGAGTTTCTGTTTTTGTGGGTTTCTTGGTATTTTCTCTAGGGTTTCTATGTTTTTTTCTCTAAGGTTTTTCCTCTGGTTTCTGGGTTTTCCTCTGGGTTTAGTCATCCTGAACACTAAATGATGACTACACGTTCATCGTGTACTCCATCGTGTAGTTTATAAGATGACTACACAGCCATCTTCGAAGACATTGTGTAGTCATCATGTACACTACACGATGGGGGTACATGATGACCGTGTAGTCATTGTGTAGTGTACAAGAGGACTACACGATTGTCGTGTACCCCATCATGTACATTTAATGATGGGTACACGATCATCGTGTACCCATCATTAAATGTACATGAGACTACACTGTCGTCGTGTAATACATCATGTACACTTCGCAATGGATATACAATCATCATGTTTCCCTCATGTACTCTACACGATGGTTACATGTTTATTATGTACTCATCGTGTAGTATACACGATGTCTTCTCGATCATCGTGTACCCATCGTGTAGTCTAAATGATAATACACCTACACAATGTCTTCCCGATCATCGTGTAGTCTAAATGATATATACACGATCATCATGTCCAAATCATGTAGTCTACACGACATCTACGCGATCATTGTATACACTTCAATTCTTTGATCTTATGTCTACCTTGAATTTTTTATAGGTTATGACTTCATCAATGATGCAAATATGATATGTGCATGACGTTACCAGAATTCCCAAAGCAAAGGTAAATGCAAATTGCAATATCCACGTGATAGAGATTATCATGAAGAAGTTGACATCGACTCAACTATTCCTATTTAGGGAGACATGCTTTGGCCATCTCCTGAATCTCTCATCCATGAAGTTTTCAGCCACTGTCTGCCACCAAGTGCTGGCTAGGGAGGCTGAATATGTGAACGACACTCTATCTGAGGAAGAAATATGATTTCTTGTCAATGAGGAACCATTGTACTTCTCCAAGAAGAGTTTGACCGAACTGAAGTTCGATGAAGCTAGGGATGAGAAGAAGAACCATGGCCCGAACAGAGTCTCTGATTTGTACTTTGCCAAAGCCCATGGAATAACCATGGATGATTGGGAAGAGAAGTTCAAAAACAGTGAATATATGGCAGATTTTGATGCTGTCAATGTGACTCTTATTTATTTACTAGAGTATTTTTTGTTGGGGAAGGAGAGCCGAACCCAAATTGAGAAGAAATCGATGGTTTGGTTTGACGACCTTGAAGCATTCAACCAATATCCATGGGGGGAGCTCTCTTTCTCCAGAACAATAAAATCATTATTGTATTTGAAGAATACAAAAGCTATTTTTTGTGATCTTAAAGATCAAGGAAAAAAACACGAAAATCCTCTGATACTATTCATGGATATTCACTCAATGAATATCCTTTTGTCTTCCAGGTAAATTTTATTTAATTTTATGTAGTGATGTTTTGATTTATTTATGTGCTGAATACTAAATTGCTCTTTTTTGTTTAAGTAGGCATGAGTATTTGAATTTATCTCCTTGGTGGGTAGTTTGTACAGTAACCAGATTTCAACAAAGGTACCAAAGATTCTCAAGTGGTGTCCGACCACAATGGTACTAATTGAGAATCTGCAAAAAGAATTTTTTTAAAGAGAATGTAAGGTGTGATTATGCTATCAACTTAATTTATATTACTTGCACATATACTAATTTCCAATACTTACATTTTTAGTTGACAATTCTTTTCTTGATCCCTATAGAGGAGGAAGAAGAAACAAGCTACTAGAGATCAGTAGCCAGAGAGAAGGTATGTTCAAAATCATTTTGTACCATTCTTCTTATTGTACACGAACATTGTGTAGTCATCGTGAAGTCTACACGATAGTTACACGACCATCGTGCAACCTACACGATAGGTACACGGGCATCGTGTACTCATCATTTAACGGGTTTGTTTGATTTATATTACATGTTTTTTCATTCGATGGCTCATTAATCCTTCCAAGATCAAATTCTCGGCACGTACAAGTCTTAAGGTGCACGTTTACCACTGATGGCAAAAGATAAGTGGTCTCGGGTTCGAGACCAGTATTCAAGTATGAAATTGTTGTATGGTCATCTCTACAGATGGTTTCATCATGGCATGTCCACAGATTACATCATCATACACCTCCTGATCAAAATCATCATCAACATCAACATCAACATCCTTGAAAACATCATTATCGTCACCAAGGTCATTACAATCGTCATGACAGAAAACATAATCATTATGATAGTTCGTTTCAAAATGACCAATATTCTCGAAGTTAGAAATGCTTTCATGTAGAGGTTGTTGTGATGTTGTGGTTCCTAAAACTACAAGGTTTTAGAAACCTAACTCCTGATAAAACCTTGTAGTTTTAGGAACCCGAGGTTGTTGTGACATTGTGGTTTCAGGAATCTAACTCTAATAAAACCATGTAGTTTTAGGAACCCGATATTGTTGTGACATTGTGGTTCAGGAACCCAACTTTGAGATGGAAAATTTTACGCTTGGTACGTACAAACAATGGGGTTCGAAGTGATTCTGATCCATTCTCATTAACAAAAAATTGTAAATTTGTATCATTTAAAATTTCAGCACGAGGGCAGAGGACATGGCTTTTATTAAAATATTTGATGATAATTTTAGGGGTTTATTTGAAGTTCTTCATGCAATATACCCGGTAGCTTGTGGTAAGTGCAGTTAGTTGATATCTTCAATATTTTGTTTTCTCTCTATTAAAAGATAATGTTGTACCAGTTTTCGCCCAATCTCCATCATTGATTACAAAAGTTCTAACCTCAGACATATCTGTATATACATCAATGAATGAAGTCAGTACAAGAAAACTACACAATAAAATGAAATATTACAGGATGATCGTGCAGCCATCATGTGGTGGAATGTTATTTTTATTTTGTTGTAAATGAAAATATGTTGGTTAGTAGCTTAGTGGTAAAAGTTTTGTGTAAAACCTTGAGGTCATGGATTCAAACTCAAACCTTGACATAATATATTCACGGGTCTTTGATGGGGCATTGGGTCTCTTGGTAGACTTGCCTAGCCCATTCTATTTTTTTTCGTTTTTCAAATATTTTCAAGAGGTATATTCATGGTGGTGCTTTTGTAGAGGTACCATATTATTACTTGTGACTGTTCCGGACAGTCACAATTGCTTATATATGAAGCAATCTCGTGAGCATCATTAAAAAAGAGAAATCTTTATTCATTTATAGTAAAAAATCTGAGATACAAATATTTTCTAGTTCATCAAGTGAGTTAGTATTGTTGTGCTGTTTACTGTCTACATAAGACCGCTGTATCTTGAAAACAGACATTCTAAATTGTGAGCACCATATAGATGAAGATTATTATTTTAATCTATTATGCTATCTGTAAGTTTCGATCTAAATTTTTGTATAATATTAATATTTTTTATATTTGGTACTTTATGAGATAATATATTATTATTATTAATAGTACGTCATTCATTTTTCAACCAATGTGATTTGAAGAAGCAAGTATATCAATTGTCTGCCTATTACCAGCGGAAGAGTCACGAATTGTTGTATGACTACATGAGATCTGACGTGGATTTAATTAGTTTGCTCTAATGGAAACCGTACTGTAGATGGACGTGGTCGTCCAATTAAATATTGGATAATTAATCGTAATATATGTTGACAAAACAAAAAATCGTAATGTCAAGCAGCTTTCTGTCACATCTTTCCCTCTCCATCCCAGCAACAGAATTTGATATATAATGAAAATAGATCCATCTTGATGAGGATTCTAACCAAAAGAGATCCGTTCATTTCAATTCATGATAATTGATCATCTCAACATTTGTGTTGACATGAACAATAACTTTTTAATTTTTTTCTTTTCTTTTTATTTTTAACCTTTTTCTTAGGTCATATATGTACCGTCCATTCTTTCTATAAAATATGAGAGAATCCTGATTTATATATAATCTCTCTCACACATATATTTTTTATGAACGATTCAATCATTTTCTTGACAATGAGTAACATGCTTAAATTTAAGTTAAATTACAAGAACCATTCTTGTAGTTTATCTTAATTATAAGGACATTATTTTTAGTTTCAAATCTTACAATGACGCTACTTTTAGTTTTATTTTACATACCAATAAGTTCATACAATTATTTTAAAGCATACACTCACAACTTGCATTATTTTTGTTAGAGGCCATGTCCTTATAATTAAAATAAACTTGAAAAATAATATTAATATATTAAAATGCATACCTAAAATTTCATACACAAGTTATCAATCTTCTTCCTTAGGTACCTTTTGGAAGCTTGAGGAGTCAACATTTGCCATATTTAATGACCTTTTAAAACCAAAAAAATTTCACATAATAGCTATCTTAGAAAAAGCATAAAGAATAATTAACATTAAAACTGTATAATTAACAGTTAACACATGGCTCGCATATACTTGCTAGTTAGAGTGTTGAGATACTGGATTTGGTGTTTGTCGGATAAAATAAATGGAAGAATGATCATGGGAGAATAGATCATCTTCTGTTCTGTGAACAGGAGAAGATTATATTGTATCCAAACCGTCCGTCCTCAGAATGGATGACCGAGATTTGAAAACTTGAGAGAGAAAAAAGAAAAGTAAGAACGAAAAAAGATAAATGTGTCAGAAAAAATAAAAAAGAAAAAATAGAGATGTGAACTGTACATTTTATAATTCGACATGCATACATTAGGATTAATTTTCCGAGCTCAGTTTATATTCTGATAATTAAACTCTTTTTGGAGTTATTACGAGTATGGGTTGAAATTGTCGTGAATTTATAAATCCATATTATTATGGTTATTACTTAATATAAAGGCTAATAAAAAGATAATCAGTGGAGAACTTGATGCCAATGGTCCTTGTTTAGGCACTGTTAAGGTGCTACGGAACCAAATGAGTTACAAGTGAGTTAGTCAGCTGAACATTTAATTTTACTTGTTCAAATCTTTTTAATTATAGTTAAGGCTTAGGAATCATCTACTTAAAGTTTTAAGTTCTAAGTAATTTCAGTAACCTCCAATAACCACCCACAGACTCTTCTCTCTACAATAATCTTCATTTTTTTCTAAATCCATCATTTTCAACTTCATTCTAAATTTAAAAGTGCTTGAATTTAATAGTCGTCTTCTCAAATTCTTCATTGTAGTTTTACTCACCGGGAAAGGATGTCATCCCATTCCCCCTCTCAACTAAGGTTTATTTTCAATTTTTGCAATTAATTCTTTTTTCTATCTTAATATGTCATTGTCATCTAGATTAAGATTTATGATGAATTTCTTCTATAGATTTAGTACTTGTATGGTTTTGTTGTCCCTCCTATGTGTAAGAGTCTATGTTATGATTTTCGTAATATCATAGAACTACAAGGCTTTTTGAGACTAAAATTAGAAGTTAAGAGTGCAACAAATCATGCAGAGATTATTCTAATATTTCTATAATAAAAAAAGTTTTTTCTATAAATATTTAAAAATTATCTGTAACTTTATTTTGTAATTTCCGTAATCTTTTGTTGTAAGTTTTATAAATCTAATTTGTCTAGGCTATAAATGTGTCCTCATTATATAAATTATGTTTTACAATGTTACATTTTGAGTTTAATCCCTTTCGATGATTAATGAAAAAATAATCATTTAACCATAAAAAACAGTTCTAAGTGATAAAATATGTTGACAAATATCTAACTGGGTTTTATAAATTAACATATCAAAGTGAGTTTCGTATATTATGATTTAAAAATAGGATGAAGATATATTTATCCAAGATATGTTCATTGTATTGTAGGTGCTAAAATATAAGACAAATTAAACGCAATAAAGTAATTGAATTTAATATTTTATCAAAATTAATCCTGGCAATGATGGGGCGTTGCAAGTCAATTCTAAATTATCTTGCAAAAGAGTGGTTTTGCACTAATGAATTATTTTCTTTTATATATAAATTATTTGTAAATTATTGCAAACATGTCACACATTAATAATTATTTCTCTTATTTCATTTTAGTTCACCAGGGCCTTTTGTTTTTTGTTTTGTTTTTTAAACAAAGAACAGGTTATATTATTCACATTGATAATATGAAGTTAACACACGACTCACATATTCTTGCTAGTTAGAGTGTTGCGAGACTGGATTTGGTATTTGTAGGATAAAATCAATGGAAGGACGATCATGGGGAATAGATCATCTCCTGTTCTGTGAACAGGAAATGATTATGTTATATCTAAGCCGTCCGTTCTCAGTGCGGATGGCTGAGATTGAAAAAGAGAGAGAGAAAAAAGAAAAAAGAAAAAAATGTCAGAAAAAGTAAAAAGGGAAAATAAGATATCTGGACTGTCCGTTTTAAAAAAACAAACCATCTAGATTGTACAAACATAACCTCATATTGGGACCCCAACAGGAGGGGATCTGATCTGGTCATGAGTGGTGTCTTTGATTGGTTGATGTAGTTTAAGAAAAAAAGACTTTTTTTTAATTTATGTGCAATTTAGGGGTGTGTTTTTTAATTATCCATTAATTATAGGTGAAAAATTGAGGGTCGTTTTCCCCATAATAATATTTGGAGATTAAAAACCATAGTAAACAACAAAAGAAAATTACACTAGGTTATTAAGTTTGATAACTCAGATTTTCAAATTAAAAATTAGGATTTAACGTTATCCTATGCCTAAATTTGAAGACGATCGGATATAATTATCTATACAAAACCATAGAACAATATATGCAAGCGATTAAACTGTTAGAGTTCGTGTATCTAGATATAAATGATAATTCAACATGCAAAATTTTTGGTTGATTTTCTCGTGCTCAGTTTATATTCTGATAATTAAACTCTTTTTGGGGTTATTACGGGTATGGGTTGAAATTGTCATGAATTTATAAATTCATATTGAACAGATAAACTTTTACATGACACCTATCAAGATCTAGACCGAAAATTCTATCGAAGAGAAGATAGAACGAGAACCATAGGATCAACTAAACGGTTATGAAGAAGTGACCAATCAGACGAAAGTACATGGCTTACCAACGTGACAATCTAAAGAGAAGCTAATCAATACCATTAGATTGATCAAACGGTTAATATTTACTCAGGTTGTTAATGTTGATAAGTTAAATCTGAGTGATATATTATGTTGATTCTATTTTCAGATAGAATTAGATAAATTATATCAGATTATGTGTAACTGATTGAATGTCTATAAATAGAGGCATATGTAACAACTTACAAAAAAACATCCATAAAATATAAGAGAATATCATAGTTTTTCCGTGATTTTTCTTCGTTTTAAGGATTTTTCACTTAAATCATAGTGTCTTTATTCTTTCATGATCTCTTTAAATATTATCTTTATTATTCTTTTGTAAAGGGTTCCCCATACTGAAAAATTCCTTTACATTTTAGTGCTTTCATTGAGATATAGAAAAACGCTAAAAAACAAACCAAACGCCCCCTCAACAAAGGAACCAGAAGAGGAAAGAATTGGAATCCGAAGCGGAAAAGGTAATACGGAACTGGAAATGAAAAAATGGTTGAGAACGAGTTTAAAAAAAATTGATGTTATTCATCGGGGATCGAATCTAGAAAATTGAGGTATTGGCCGCCATCATCACCAACCGCGCGGGACAATATCATAGCAAACAAAACGTCACCACCGCGGAAGCTTCGACCAAAGAAATTCAGACCAGAAGAGAAAAGAGAAAGGAAAATAATTTCAGAACATGAATTCAGACTAGAAGAGAAAAAAGAAAAGAATTTCAGAACATAAATTCAGACCAAGAAAAAAAAGACAAAAATTTCAGAATAGAAATTCAGACCAGAAGAGAAAAAAAAGAAAGGAAGAGAGTTTCATAATAAAAATCTAGACCAGAAAAGAAAAAAATAAAGGAAAAGAATTTCAGAACATAAATTCAGACCAGAAAAGAAAAAGAATTTCAGAACAGGAATCAGATGAGAAAAGGAAAAGAAAGAAAGATAATTTCAGAACAGAAAGTAAGACCGGAAAAAAAGAAAGGAAAAGAATTTCAAAACAAAAATTCAGACCAGAAGAGAAAAAATGAAAGGAAAGGAATTTCAGAACATAAATTGAGACTAGAAAAGAAAAAAAGAAAAGAAAAGAATTTCAGAACATAAATTCAGATCAGAAAAGAAAAAAAGAAAGGAAGAAAATTTCAGAACATACATTCAGACCAGAAAAGAAAAAAGAAAGCAAGAGAATTTCAGAACAGAAAAGAAAAAGAAAGGAAAAGAATTTCAAAACATAAATTCAGACCAGAAAAGAAAAAGAACTGAATAGAATCTTAGCACAGAAATTCAGACCAGAAAAGAAAAAAGAAAAGAAGAGAATCTCATAACAGAAATTCAAACCAGAAAAAAAAAGAAAATTAATTTCAGGACAGAAATTTAGCAGAAGAGAAAAAAGAAAGGAAGTGAATTTTAGAACAAAAATTTGCCAAAAAAGAAAAGAAGAGCAAAGAAGATCACGTTTACTTCAGTCAAGAAAGCTTCCAATTCAAAGCGGGAAAGCAGCCACTTCAGAACGGGAAAGTTGTCACTTCATTATAGAACGAGAAAGCAGAAAGACAGCCATTCAAATTTTTGGAACAGAAGGTTACGACTTTATAGCCCTTCAAATGGACTTTATGAGGAAAATAAAAGATTTACAAACAACGAGAACTGAAGGGCTATCAAGTCGTAACCTTCAGAAACATTCTGACAACGGGAAAAAAATTGTCTTAACAACAGAAGCGACAACGGGAGCAAAAATGGAAACTGAACGAAAAAAGCTTGAAGAAAAATTACATGGCGACTCACATAATTATAAAGATATGAAAGTGTGCTTCATGGAGAATTTTACGGAATTCAAGTTGGGCTCCAGATCAAAAGTATGATAGTTTTCATACAGGAAAGTAAACTTATTCACGTCTTTCAAATTTAATTTTTTAACTGAATTAAATAGACTTACATAAGAGATTATATTATGTTAGAAAGATATATTATATATATATATATCTACTTCTTGAAGAATTTTTCAAAACTTGATTTGGAGCTCTTGAGTAAAAGGTATGACAATTTTCATAAAGGCTGCTGTTCAAGAAAATAGATTATGTAGAACCTTAAATTCAGAAATTAAACTGCATTGTTTGGGGGCCAACTGCATGACGAATCTTATATCAACAGAAAAATACAAAAATATACTTTGTGAATAATTTTATAGAAATCAATTTGAAGCTTGTGATCAAAAGTGATGGCAGCATTAGAAATATGTAGATGTCTACTGATTGAAGAATTTTGCAAAACTTGATTTGGAGCTCAACCAGGCGGCTATGAAGAAGAGACCAATCAGACGAAAGTACACGACTTGCCAAAGTGGCAATGTATAGAGAAGTTAATCAAGATCATTTGATTGATCTGACGGTCAATATTTACTTAAGTTGTTAATGTTGATAAGTTAAATCTCAGTAAAATATTCTGTTAATCTTATTTTCAGATAGAATTAGATAAACTGTATCAGATTCTGTGCAACTTACTGAAAGCCTATAAATAGAGGCATATGGAACAACATACAAAAAAAGAAACCTCCACAAAATATAAGAGAATATAATAGTTATTCACGGAATTTTTCTTCTCTTTAAGGGTTTTCCACATAAATCATGGTGTCTCTATTCTTTCATTCTCTCTCTAAATTATTATCTTTATTATTCTTTCGTAAATGATTCTCATACCGAAAAAATCGGTTACACATACTATTGTGGTTATTACTTATTATAAAGGCTACCAAAAAGGTAATCAATGGAGAACTTGATGCCAAGGGTCTTTGTTTAGGCACTGTTAAGCTGCTATGGAACTAAACGAGTTACAAGTGAGTTAGTCAGCTGAACATTTAATTTTACTTGTTTAAATCTTTTTAATTATAGTTAAGGCTTAGGAATTGTCTACTTAAAATTCCAAGTTCTAAGTAGTTTCAATAACCTCCAATAACCGCCCACAGACTTTTCTCTCTAGAGTACCCTTCAATTTTTTCTAAATTCATCATTTTCAACCTCATTCTATATTTGAGAGTGCTTGAATTTAATAGTCATCTTCTCAAGTTCTTCATTGCAGTTGTACTCACCGGGAGGGATGTCATCCCATTCCCCCTCTCCACTAAGGTTTATTTTCAGTTTTTGTCATTTAGATTAAGATCTATGGTGAATTTCTTCCATAGATTTAGTACTTATATGGTTTTGTTATTCCTCTTATGTGGGGGAGTCTATTTTATGATTTTCGTGATATCATAGAATTACAAGACTTTTTTATACTGAAATTGGAAGTTAAGAGTGCAACAAATCATTTGTAGAGATTACTCCAACATTTCTATAATATTTTTTTTCTACAAGTAAGTTGAATATTATCTGTAACTTTATTTTGTAATTTCTATAATCTTTTGTTGTAAAATTTATAAATCTAATTTGTCTAGGCTAACAGTTTTTCCTCATTGTATAGAGGATGTTTTACTATGAGTGTTCAAAATCAAACTGAATCGAAAAAAAGACGGTTTGGTCGGTTCTTTATGTGTGTTCAGTTTAGTTCAGTTCGATTCGAGAAAATTTTCGAACCGAAGTTTCGGTTTGGTTCAAAATTTTGGTGGTTTTCGAACCGAACCGAACCGAAACATTAGATTTATATTTATACTTTTATTTTTTATATATGATTTCTTATAAATCCGAACCGAACCAAACTGAATCGAAGTAAACCTTTAATTTTATATATGTTTTTTTAATAATATCATTTAAAATTTATTTTTAATTAATAATACCAAGTCGAAGAACCGAACAGAAATTCATAGTTCGGCTCGATTCGGTTTTATCGCTGAACCCAAGTTTCGGTTCGGTTTGATTTTTCACCAAAAATTGATCGAATCGAATCGTGAACACCGTTATATTTTACAACGTTACATTTTGAGTGATTGTAATCCCTCTTTGATGATGAATGAAAAAGTAATATTTTATGATAAAAAGTTCTCGGTGATAATATATGTTGACAAATATCTAACTGGGTTTTATAAATTAACATATATAAGTGAGTTTCGTATATTACAATTTAAAAATAGGATGAAAATATATTTATTCAAGATATGTTCATTGTATTGTAGGTGCTAAAATATAAGACAAACTAAACGCAATAAAGTAATTGAATTTAATATTTTAGCAAAATTGATCCTGGCAATGATGGGGCGTCAAGTCAATTCTAAATTATCTTGCAAAAAAGTGGTTTTGCACTAATGAATTATTTTCCTATTATATATAAATTATTGCAATCACGTCATACATTAACAATTATTTCTCTTCTTTCATTTTAGTTCACCAGGGCCATAGTGTTTTTTTTTTTTGTTTTTTAAACAAAGAATAGATTATATTATTCACATTGAATACTAAGCAAAACACACACTCCACGTCCTCTTGATAATACGAAGAATTCCACATCAACTAAAGTAAGCTCTAGGAGGCTGATTCAGACAGAAAGGCATGATTTGTCCACCGACCTCTATCATCATATGAGGTTTTGGTAATTTCCCTTTTGGAACAATGCTCCAAGAATTGACCCAAGATTTGTCCAAGAATTGACCCAAGACTTCTTAAGTTTCAGCCCAGCTCCATCCATGGCTTCTGTGCAAGCCCAAAGCCCCTGAAAGCTTTCATTAGCTTTCCGTTCTCTAGTTCCTGTCCTGTTGGAATTGAACTAGCCGTTACCCCCTTCCATTATTACACAATTTTGGTTCTCCCTCCTCTTTCATTCCACTACCTTCGTTTAGATTCCACAACCTTCGTCTTTCTCTCTCTCTTTCCACTTGTGTCTGAATAGGTGCAAAATCTTTATCATGCCACGTGAATGGAGAAGAGTCAATAAAGAGATAGTGAATAGATCTCCATCGTGGAAAAATAAGGAGAGGGAAATCAGAGTTACATGAAGGATCAGACGATTATGATTTATTCGACAGTTATAAAGGCAATATAGTCAACATAGTAGTTGAAAGAAACACACAAGATATGTGGTTCATTGAGAAGATCCACAGACATATGGATGATCCTAAGAAGATGATGACGTTACCGAAAGCGTAGGGGGAGTATGGCCTGGTCTATGAGAATAGCGAGGGATTCCCCCATTTTTTTTTATTATTTTATCAATATATTAAAAATACTATAAATACAGGCTCATGTAATAAATGAAAAATGTAGAGATTGAATCCCAGCAAAGTTTTACACATAACATTTACTCTTCTCTCTTCTCTCGTCATTATCATCGTTACTTTTACAAATGTGAAGGAAATACCCTTTACATTTTGGTGCTTTTTGTTGAGAGATGAGAGAAAAAACTCGTGAAACCCACCAAAAAAATACTGAACATGCCTAGAACCAGATCGAACGCAGCCCTTAATGAGGACAGTGGGATCAGAAACGGAGACGAATCATGTGAATAAACCAACCCCACCGACGGAGATGCTGTAGAGAATTCTAAACAGGATGCATGAGATGGAAATGAGGAATACGGAAGCACTGCGCAGTGCATGGCAGACTATGTAGGACCAGATCAACACGCTTCAGCAAGAGCCAATGACACGTGTTGAAGTTAGTGAAAGGGCGAATAACGAAATTCTTGTGAATCAACAAAATTGTTGCCTAAATCCTAGTAATCTTAGGATTCAACAGATTTTGGAAGATCGATTGCTGGAAATCGTGCGCGATTCAATAGCTTTTGGTATTGTTAGAATTTTGTTGAGACTTCCGCTACATCAGGTATCAATTACTTTTGCTGTTTCTAAAGTGGATACACCAGTGACCTCAATTTTGGATCCACTAGTGGGGCCAAGTTCAATAACATGTGATGAGCTCAATCATCCTCATCGAGAAGCATGTCCACCTCCACGGCCAAGTTGGGATCATGTTGCACTTGTAAGATATCCTCCTCCATCAAATGAATATACTATCTCTCAAGAAGGTTGTCATTCTCTAAGAAAAGGATGTCCTGCTGCTTTAGAAGGATATCCTCCTCCACAATCTTCAACACCACAATCTCTATATCAACCTCACCGCCAATATATATAAATCAACCGCCAATAAAGCAAAAGAGGAAGGACGGACTAGGGTTGGGAGCAAGAGGGATGGGAAAAGTGCTTGGTAAGCTTGTTCTTGAAAATCTTGCACGTGGATTTAAAATATTCATTGATCTGATTGATGTTGGTGGTGGTGATACTTTTGGTACATTGATAATAACTAGTACAAACATACGTGCTTCACACGTAATGATGTAATTTAAAAATAATATGCAAGATTTTTAAGTGATATTAAGGGAAAAATAAATGTTGTCACTTTTAAAATTATCTTAATCTAAATTAAAATTTAAACAAAAATAGTGAAATAGTTATTTCCATAGTTAACTGTTACAAATAGAAGAGATTGTTTATGAGTTGTGGAATTCACCAATATAAAATTGGCACAATTTGAATTTTTTTTGAAATTTATCTCAAAGTTTGTCCAACGACTTATATTTTATACACTATGATGAGTATTAGTTGAAATTAAAATTTAAAAGTATATATAAATGCATAATTTATATGCATGCACTTTTACATGTTTAGAATAATTCTTCATACAAAATTTTGTTAAGATATATAATTTTTTTAATATAAAAATATTGATAAAATGAATTTGGAAAAAAATTCTTATATTTTATATGTGTAATTGATGCCCATGAAACCAAAGCCCAACTTAAAAAAACAGCTCTCAATTGAAAAATCTAATGATGTGCAGCTGTCTCGAATTTCTTTTTTAGATTTTTCATCTCCCACACATTAACCATCTCTCATCATTTTAACTTTTCTTTATTGTATTTCGTGTCAAAACCAGCTAAGACTCTCTCTCTTCTTTGAGTCTTCCCATCTCTCTCGTCATTATCTCAGACTCTCTTTCATGGTTTCGCTCAGCCATTTTGTGTTAGTTCCAGATGATTTATGAATTATTTCTCAGTACTTATTTTTCTGTGGGGCATAAGTAAAATAATCTAAATGACAGAAATAAACAAAGGTTTCTACTTTTTGATCTACTCCATCTATAACTGAGATTGGTATATTGTTTCACTTCTTGAACAATTATTTCCTTTCTTTTTCTGTCTTTCTTGTTTACTTGATCAATCTTCACCAATGTCTCAAGCTATCCTATATTTTATTTATAAATCTTATTTTATATGGAATGGAAACAAATGTTAACATTGGCGTCCAATTATAATCGAGTATTTAATTGTAACATGTCAGACAAATTTCTTTTATGCCAAATATTTTCCTCTTGATATATCGAAGCAATAGAATATGATATAAGTTTAATGACAAGATGAGTAACATGCGTTTAATTGTTAATTCAAACACTTAAGTTGGTTATATAATATAAGCATATCACCGTCGTTAGGGCCATGTGGCTCCTAGTGGGTCACATGTTTTTCAACATTCAGTAATACAAACTTTTTATTTTTTAACTATTTAACTATTTTATTTTATACAGTTTCGGTTGTATTATATTTTTTTATTTTAATATATTACTTAAAACCTCAAATTTCAACCCCTCAAATTCTTCCTCCATTTTATCTTTGAGATATTTTCTAAATCTCTAACCTTCATCCCTTTCACCTCCACGGCTTCCCTTGACTTTTTCTGCAATGAAATTAATAAAAACTTAATTTCCTAATTAGATAGGATATCAATGAATGAATAAAATTACTTACAATGCATAATATGTTTGTGTTTTAATATGTGTGAGAATGAAGTAATTATATAACAGTTTAAATTTATGAAAAATTATCGAGTACAGTTGTAATTTTTTTTATTTCAAGGACTCAATTTGTAATTTCAATTTTAGCGAAAAGTTGTCCATAATGATTTTATTATATTGCGTGTATATATGTATATAACCTTTCTTGTTCAAATTGTAAAAATAGTCTGACTTTTTTTTACGAAAGTGACCGAAAATAATCGAAATAAATAATTTTACTTTTTGAAANATATATTTTATTTTTTACAGTTTCGGTTGTATTATATTTTTTTGTTTTAATATATTACTTAAAACCTCAAATTTCAACCCCTCAAATTCTTCCTCCATTTTATCTTTGAGATATCTTCTAAATCTCTAACCTTCATCCCTTTCACCTCCATGGCTTCCCTTGACTTTTTCTGAAATGAAATTAATAAAAACTTAACTTCCTAATTAGATAGGATATCAATGAATGAATAAAATTACTTACAATGCATAATATGTTTGTGTTTTAATATGTGTGAGAATGAAGTAATTATATAACAGTTTAAATTTATGAAAAATTATCGAGTACAGTTGTAATTTTTTTTATTTCAAGGACTCAATTTGTAATTTCAATTTTAGCGAAAAGTTGTCCATAATGATTTTATTATATTGCGTGTATATATGTATATAACCTTTCTTGTTCAAATTGTAAAAATAGTCTGACTTTTTTTTACGAAAGTGACCGAAAATAATCGAAATAAATAATTTTACTTTTTGAAATTAGACGGACGTAAATATATTATTTATCTTATTTAAGCTATTTTTGTAATAATAAAATTTTTCAGATATTTTTATAGTTTGAACTGAAAAGTTGTTCATTTTTATAATTCACTCTACTTTTAAATATGCAAATCATCAATTAATCTTTTTCACTCGCTATCTTTTTAGAACTTTGAAGAGTCAAAACATCTGCCATTGATGATCTTTTATATTGAAAATATCCCACATATATAATAACTCTTTAATTAATCTAACACGATTTGTCAAAAAACTAATCTTAGACTAAGCATAAAGAATGTAAAAATTTGTCTGCATCAAAGTTGATTGCTGGTGATCTCGTAGTAATGAGGAGATGATTCAAACTTGGAGCTGTAATTTACAGAGATTCCATCGAAAAGTTTCCCAATTAAACCCATTTTTTTGTGTGGAGGAAATTAGTTTATAAAACAGCAGAAACATTGACTTTTAATGACGATTGCTCTAATCTAGTGGGATGAGACGAGTGGCAGGGAGCTCGGCCTTAAGACGCGACGCATGATTTGAATGGCTGTGAAAAATCCCGAGTTTGAATCTTAGCACCTTAAAAAAACTAACTAGGCCAAAAGTTCCTATTCCCAACGACAAGAGGTAGTGCCTTCATCGAAAACGTTGAGAACATTTGCTAGGGATATGAGAATTAATACACATTGAATCTAACATGCCCTTCAAATTTATAAAAAAAAAAATTAATCTCGAGCGTCTGTAAATTACTCATTATACATTGTTATAATTTATGAAAATTATAGTAGATGACACTCTTTATTAAATAATATGCAACGATGACCGTTAATTTATATAGATACATACATAATTCTATTTAAATTTAATAAATTTTTATTTCTGTTGAACTTACTATTTTACCTCTTAAATCCAATGAGCAAGGGGTTATAGGTAAAATCGTTAGTTGAAGTCTCAGTGTGTTGAAAATCCTTTTGGAATCTGGTAAATTCTGGAATCTGATGTTTTCCTCTTTCCCCCAATTCCTCTACAAACAGTGGCTGAGCCGGAGATAGGAATCCAAAAATGGACAAGTGGTGGCGCTCCACTGCTAGCAACATCAAGTCGGTGGCCATGTCAAGCTCTATCTCATAACCCACCTTCACCATCATCCCAATCTTTAACATCTCGACTTTCTCTGTACCAAACAGCTCAATGGCAAATTCACACTGATCATTTAACATCATTCCGGCAAATGGCATTCCATGTAAACAAGTTCCTAATTCCGCTAACCTCTTTGAAAACTTTGTATGCGCACTGCCAAGCACCACATTTGGAATACATGTCAACTAATGATGTTCCTACCATAGCATCATCTATCCCAATTTTTGTGACCCATGGACTTGCCTACCGAATTGAAGATACAAAAGGCCAGAACAAGAAGAAAGAACAAAATTCCCGCCGTTGTCTTTAGCCAACAACTCCTTGAGAAAAATCCTAGCATTCAACGGTCGCCGTCCAGGAAGCATTTACAACTACTGAGAGGAAGCTATGGCATACTTAGCTGCTTGATGTGGGTTATACTGCTCCTACAATTTTTTAACAATTTTCTGTATTGATGTGTATAAAAAATTATTACTTAAAATGCATATAGTCTTTTAGATATTGCGCAAAATATGCGTGGTTAACAATAGTGTTTAAAAGTTGTAAACATACTATTAACTTAGTTCTAACATCAAGATCATATAAATGTATGTCTAACTAGTACAAAATATATTCCACGAGTCAAAGTGAAAATTAGTACATAAGTAATTATATGTTTACAAAATGAAAATAGCATGTCTACAAGCCATTTAACATTATTATGTTTACAAGTAATGTATGTGTAGACATTATCATGTTTACAAGTAATGGAAACATCTTTTTGTTTACTTAATGTAACATAAAAATGTTTACGGGTAAACATTATTGGTTATATTGTACATTGCAAGATAGGACTTGTACGTGCATAATGTGGGATTTGGACGAGATGTCGTGTGCGCACGCTTGTGCGATTTTTTCTAATAGGTGCGTGACTTCTTATGTTTCTAGTTATTACTTTAAGAAAGAACTATTTGCAGCATACTCTTCCAATATTAATCCCATCGAAATAAATTTGAGTGAAATTTATAATTTGAAGTGCAAGAACAACCTGTTAAACCACCCATGATTAGGCGTCAACTTGAGAGACCTAGAAAGTGGAGGATTCTAGTTACTGGTGAGAAGAATAAGGTGAAATGTGTTTCGTGTGGCTGTTTTGGTCACAATAAAATGACATGTAAGAACCCAAAATATAGCTGCTAGCTCTTCTCATTGGAAATGTTTGTTATGAAAATAGGAGAACTATCTACAACATGCTCTTATTGTCTATTTTATTTTGAATAAAAAATATTTTTGGTTAAATATATGTTTACAAGTTGTAAACATACTTTTAACCTGTCCAGTCTGGAGATGCATTATACTTTGCTGCATCTTTTATATTTTTCCCTTGAAGTACATAAAGATTTTACTAAGTTGTAATTAATTTTGATATTATTTTCGTGATATTCAACAATAAATATTTCGTTAATTATATGTCAGCAAATTGAAAACATGTTTAAAATTTACCTGCTAGTTATACTCATTGAAAATGTTTGTTTTGACAATTTCTATCTTATTTTAAAAATATGAGAACTATCTACAGCATACTCTTATTATCTCTTTTATTTTGAATAAAATATTTTTGGTTAAATATATGTTTAGGAGTCGTAAACGTATTTTTAATATATTCAGTTCGGAGACATAGTGTACGTTCCTGCACATATGGTACTGCCTCTTATGTTTTGTTTCCTTTGAAATATATATAGATTTCACTAAGTTGTAATTAATTTTCATATTGTCTTCCCGTTATTTCAACAATAAATTTTTCGTTAGTTATATGTTAGAAAATTAAAAATATGTTTTTGACATATGGATTATGAAAATGTAAAATTAATGATACCTATAAAGCATGTTGTTACAACTAGGAGGAAATAAAGTTATTTTTTTCTAAAACAAGAAAGACGTTCAAATACGAGCATCTCAAAACCAAAACTTTAAGAAAATATCAATGAAGTACTAGTTATCTATCTTAACTAATTCATATCCAACATCCAAATATCGTTCTAAATATTCAAGCACTCATACATTCAAATATCCAAAAAATTATGTAAGTTTTTTAAACTTTCCAAATATATCAAACATCTTTCAAAATATGGTTTAGACATTGCATTGTCTCTTGTTAAAGAATACCGACGGATGGTGGCTCAAATACAAGCATCTGAAAAACAATAAAAACATATTATATTTTATCAAAAGAATTTGTTTACATAATGAAAAACAATAAATTTGTTACCGCCTCAACTAGAATTACTTTCTCCATGTCTAAATTTCCACCAACGTTAGCCTGCACTCATCAGTATTAAAGGGGATCAACAAAGCTCATTCCTGCAATGTTACAAATAACAATTATTCATTTTTAATATGATTAAAAAGTGTAAATATATTGTTGACAACATGTTAACTATATGTGTACAAGCTACATACCATCCTTAGTTCTTTATTGATATGATATCCTTCGGTTATAGGGTTTTGATGCAAAAAATGAGTATACGGGTTCACTGGCAGACAACAAAGAGAGATCATTTATCGATGGAAAGAGATTTGTCAAACAATCGCCTTACTTAATCAAACTGATTATTGCACGCATGCTGCAAATGATTGCTTCTCTAAGAGCAGAAGTCTGGAATATTCTTGAACAAGCTCAAAAGAAAGTATAATCCAACAAAACAAGTTACGTTAGGCCAAAAGACTTCCAGTTAACTGTTATTACAAAAAAAATGCATATATGCTTTGCATTGGAGTTTAAGAAATTCAAAGAGAAAAAAAGTTGTAAACAGCTTCACTGCAATCATCTTTGCCTACAAATACCCTTCCATTTCTCCCATTTTCCTCACCCCTTTTGTCCTACTGAATGCCCGAGACAATAAAATGATAATTCAAATCATAAATTTTCTTTTTTGCTTGATACCCATATGTTATTTTTCAATGGCTAACACTATTGACTAAAACAGTAGAGAAAAGCATTTCATGCAGTTGGCTTGTTGTTTTGTATGTTGATTTAAAGCGTTTGATTAAAGTTAGGGTCGAGAAGTTACAACCAGCTGCACCACTCATTGGGGTAGAATTGCTTCAGCCAATAAAAAAAAATACATGTTTGTAAAACAAGAATGCATATATTATACGCCAATATGATGCTAATAAAGCTTCAATTGACGCGAGGTGACATCAAACTCCTGCCACCACACCTTTTTCACACCAGATGGAAGCTTACTTTAAGAAACTTGACGGCAAGAAAAATGGCACTGGCAGCAAAATGCATGCCAATTCACTCACTCCATTGTATTGACATATAATTCTTCCATTAATCTCCTAAAAGTTAATTCACTAGTTCAATCAGAATTCATATAAGTTGTTACATTGAAACATCAATTTCTCATTTGCCAAGAGGAATACTGTACATGAAGCAAGCCAATTTCATGTCTAGAAACTAGACAACAAATGCATTAATAATGTAAAATTTCACAACAAAAACAAGCTTAGGCATCAAAAGAGTCTAAACTAGAAAATTTAAACAACAAAAATAAAGTCTAGAAACAAACAACAAAAAATCAATCAATTACAGGGTCAAGAACTGATAGTGTCTAACGGTGGGCCTAATAACAGAGCCAAGAATCAAAAATCAACCAATTAATTTTTACCACTTGTGTAAATCGATGACGGTGGCTGAGAATCCAAATACACAAAAGAGTTGACGAGCCGATGAACTTTCTTTTTCCAGACACTCGGATGTGATTCAAAGAACGGATAGTCTCAGCGAGAATTGAGATAACAGGGTTAACCCCATGTTCGACTTGAAGGAACATTTTTATCACTTTATCATCCATATAACCTTGGATCTTTGGAAATAACACGGCGCCATAAATACACAGAGCGTAAAGAGTCATGCCTTTATCCTCCTTCAAGAAATTCTGGGTGAGATCTAGGAGGTAATCCAACGGCACACACTCATTTCCCGCTTTAATTTTCAAACTTTTCTCAATCTCAGAAGCATGGACAGTACCCAAGAGCTTAGACAAAGCTCTCTTCAACGTGAGCTTTTTGTCATAGTTATAAACTTTGTCGGCATTTTGCAACGGGACATTCAGTAATGCTTGATATTCTTCAATTGTGG
>QANY01013534.1:190713-247385 GCA_003255025.1 Datisca glomerata
TATATATATATATATATTTATATATTTTGTCAACTTTATATTATGAATTTTTAATTTATTTAAACATTTTTTGATAAGTATAAAAGTAAAGGGGTAAAATTGTTCAAACAAGTTTCCTCAAGTCTCCCACCCATGTGATATATTATAAGTTATAAAAAAAGGTTTCAATAAATTACTTTCTGAATGATATATAAATAATTTTTTTATTGAAATGTATGAACAATTGTCTCTCATTATTTAGTTCACCAGATACCTTTTTGTTTTTGTATAAAGACCAGAATACTTTGCCAAGGAAAATTCTACCATGCCGGCAAATTCCCGACGTGAATGGTGGACCTTTGTGGCACTTGGATTGTTCCAAAAACAATCCAGGTCATTCAAGGCCCACTGATAACATATTTTTTTTGTTCATCTAAAATATTGAGAGGTTTAAGAAAATATACAGGTGTTCACTAAAAATATAGAGGGTTTCACTAAAATGTATAAAATTTATATTTTTTGAAGGGGTTCACATAAAATGTGATGGGATTTACAAAAAAACGTAAGGAGTTTCATAAAAAAATGTAGAATGGTTTATCAAAATGTACAGAATTTATATTTTTTCAAGGTGTTCCCTTAAAATATAGTGCGGTTCATTTAAACCTCACTACATTTTAGGTGAATCCCTCCAAGAAATATTAATTTTGTACATTTTGATGAACCTCTTTACATTCCAGGTGAATCCCTGTACATCTTAGGTGAACCTGCTACATTTTAGGTGAACTCTTCCAAGAAAAATTAATTTTGTACATTTAGGTCAACTCTTTTACATTTTAGGTGAACCAATGTACATTTGTGAGACGCGCCACCACATTTTAGGTGAACCCCAAAACACCATATCGACGATTCCTATATCAGCGTTTCACATGTCCTTTACCGATGTTTCTTATGTCCAATACCAACGGTTTTAGGACCAATACTAGCGGTTTTGATTTTTGGGTGACGGTTTGGAAACAAATACCAGCGGTTGGTAATCGATACCGTCAGCTTTTAGGACCTGTACCAGTGGTTTTTTGACAAATTTGATTTTTAAAAAAATTTATAAGCGTATAGTCAATGAATCGCAAAGAGATTGATCAAGATTTTCAATTTTTGAATGCTAACATATGTATGTTCACTTATATTTGAAATTAGATTGAATTAAGTAATAAATTATCAAAATAATTGAACACTTGTTCATCAAACACTTAAGAACGTATTATTGATTATGTTGTCTTGATTTATGACAGGTATCAATCAAGAAAGAATTTCAACGTATAAAATTCTAGATCACGATTTTATCATACTCGATAAATTATATATCTCTATTTAATGACCACGTAATAACCGTAATTGAATTAATTAACGTACACTAGGCAAATCACTGATAAAATTAAAAAAAAAACTCATTCTTTCAATGCAAACATTCATGATATTCACTTATATGTGAATTGCAGTTGCCACTTAAAAGCCTCTAATTGCCTCTCTGAAGGTGCTAATTGCATCTTCATGTCCAATGGCTATATATTGAGCTCTAATCGCCATCCCAAAATGGCGATTGCTATGTGTGGTTCTAATCGCCATCTAAATGGCCCTAATCGTCATTCAAATGGCTGCAATCACCATGTTCCTCATTAACACTAAAATTGTTACTTTTTTAATTAAGTAACATATACTGGGCAAATCACCAATAAAATTTGAAAAAAAAACTAGTTCTCTTAATGCAAATATTCACGATATTCACATATATGTGAAATTAGATTGAATTAATTAAAAATTCCGGAAGCAATTGAACACTTATTCATAAAATCGATAAAAGTTGTCATTAATAATGTTGTTGTGCTTTTGTTAATAGTATCAAGCGAGACGGGTTCCACATGTATACTTATAGGTCGTGATGTTATGATGATCGGTAAATCCTATTTATCGGTTTGACGAACACATATAACCCCAAAGTTAGATTCTACTGTTATATCGAACTTATCCGCTAAAAGTTTGTAATTAAATATTGAATTTAAAATTTAACTTTTTATTTTATAATTATAACTCCATAAAATTTCAAAAATTATCCCATTACGTTTTTAATTTATAATCCTATTAGAAGATTTTTTAATTTTAACCTGATTATATTCTCAAAATTAATCCCAAAAGTAAGAACCTACTTCCCCTTCCTTCTCCCCTTCGACACTTTCACACACACCCATTCTCTCAACTTCTCCTATTAGCAAAACACTATATTCTCCTCCATTCATCTTCATCTCTTCATATTATCTTCTACAATTGTTGCCCGAAAACCCATCTGCGCTCATTACAAATCCGTGAATCTTATCTCAAAATTTTTTCATCTCGCGTCAATAGTTTCACACATTTAACCATTTTCACACGCTTCCACATTTTCACACACTTAACAATTTTCACACATTTGCCCATGCATGCATGGCGATTGGGTCTCAATCGCTACATGGGAGGCTCTGATTAGTGCCACTAATGTGTTTGATGAAATGTCATAGTGAGATATGACCATAACCAATCGCCCGAGAACATGGCCATTAGGACCCAATCGCCAGCTGCAGACCCTAATCACCATGTTCTCACGTCTAATCGCCATTTACCCATGGTGAGTCACCATTTGAACATGGCCATCAGGGCCTACAGGTGGCGATTGAGCCCTAATTGCCATGTTCTCAGTTGTCCATGTTCAACTAAAATGTAGTGGGTTCAATTAAAATGACTGGGATTCATTTTCACACAAATATTTTGATACACTTAACTATTTTTATACATTTAGTCATTTTCACACCCTTAGTCATTTCACACACTTGGTCATTTCATATCCGTAGGCATTTTCACACAGTTAGTCATTTTCATATATTTAGTCATTTTCACACAATTAATCATTTTCAAACACTTAGTCATTTTCATAAACTTGTTTATTTTCACATACTTTAACCATTTCACACACTTAATCATTTTTACACACTTAAAATTTTTTACACTTAGTCATTTTTAAACACTTAAATCATTATACACACTTAGTAATTTTCATACACATAGCCATTTTCAAACACTGAGCAATTTTCACACTTATTAACTTTCAAACACTTAGTTATTTTCACACGTTTAACCATTTTCACACACTTCTTCATTTGCACACACTTAGCCGTTTTCACACATTTAGTCATTTGTATTTGTACACACCCAACCATTTTTATATACTTGTCCATTTTCACACACTTAGCATATTTATTTACATATATTTAGCTATTTTTAATTACACACACTTAGCCTTATATAATTGTTTCTTACATTTATAATTTTCACACTTGATCATTTTAAATTTACTTAGTCATTTTTATTTCTTCACTTAATATATACTCTTTGTAGAGTTCCTTCCATTTCATCAATTCAGATCAGGCCTTGGTGAAGGTCGTATGCATGATTTCTCAGTGGAGTAACATAATATTTTTTGTCTCAAAATTCTCATTTCTCAAAACAAATATTCATAATTTTCACTTATATTTGAAATTGAATTAAGTACCACTATAAATTAATATTTCTTTCGATACAAGTCCCTTCTAAACATACTTCAAACCTATTTCTATACATAATTATACAAATATTACACTAGAAAGTAGCAGAACATGATGCAAATCCCGGTACTTTTTAATGACTACTTTAGTTGCATCATTTTACCCTCTGGATCAAGTTGCAATGCGTGTTTAATCTCTAATATACACTCTTCATATAGAGATCCTTCCATTTCTTCAAGATCTCTTTAGGGACTTAATCACCAAAATCAAAATATATTATATGCTTGGTGACGATATCGTAAATCTAGAAAAAATAAAAAGATAATGGAGATAAATAACAAGATCCTGAATCAAAGAAATAATATGTTTCTAAACATAATTTCAAAGGAGATAAATAATAAGATCCCAAATAAGAATCCAAGGAAGCAGACCACAATAATGCAAATTTAAGTGCAGAATCACAAAGGTTGTTACAAAATCAGTGAGGATGGTGTCAAACAAATCACTAGTGATAACTTCATGAGATGCCTAATTTAGCTTATATGGTAAGCTTCATTAATTGAGATTAGTCACTTTGAACAACACAATAAATATGGTTATTATCGTAACATAACACTACAACCAAAGAATGGGCTAAAGTAAATTATGCACGCTGCAAATGTAGGATTGCTTTGTTTAGATTATATAGCAGATGCATTGACACACAAACTGACACACACACTGACACACACACACTCACACACATATATCAAATAAAAGATTCCCAATAACATATAATTCAAAATCCTTATAAATAAAAATGCAAACATATCAAGAAACTTACATTCCAGCAAAAAATAAATGAGCAATGACAAGTAACCATAGCTTCCGCTGCAAACAACAAAATCTACAACATAATCATAGCCTGGAGCAGGACACCATTTGGTCTACAAATACCATAATTTAAAAAACTCAAAATGGAGGAGACAAAAATAGTACAATCACAAAACGATTACGCAAACTAAATGTCTAAAAGAAGGGGGACTTAACTTTAGCTATGAACCAAAAATTCAGCTGACTTCTTTTTCATTTGGATATTGAACAACATGATTCTCCAATAACCCAACAGACCTACGGACTTTTTCTTCATCATCAAACCATTCATCATGTTCTCTACTAATACTCCTGTAAGTACAAGGTCATTATATAAGATCTTTTTGTTTTTTTATTGCTAGAAAGGCCATATAAAAACTTGTTGTGCCTTTTTTTTGGGATAAGTAAAATCTAGTTTGTGTTTGTTGGGGAAGATGACCTTGCAAGCTCCACATAAAATGTAATCTGATGCAAAAGGTAGTTTAAACTAACAATTACAGCTTCACCCGTTCCTTTTGGATTAGTTTATTCATACAAAAACACATCACTATAACTGCTTATACAAACCAGGCGAAACTATATTATTTAGAAAGATAAGAATGGTACGTCGGCCAAAGATATACCAATTATAATAGCGAAACAGGATACTAGCTACAAATTTTGGAATGGAAAGGATAGTGGATATCCTCATGATATCTTCCTCTAGGTGCTGATGTATATCTGCCTCACTCAAGATGGTATAGTTTTACTGAGAAAATGTTGTCTGAGAGCATGGTGATTACGTCCCAATTGTCACCTGAAAATTGTTAAGTGTATGAAAAATGTTAAGTGTGTGAAAATGGTTACAGGTAGAGATTGAGACTCAATCGCCATGCATGCATGGCTAAATGCGTGCAAATTCTAAGTGTGTGAAAATAGTTAAATGTGTGAAAATAACTAAGTGTTTGAAATAAAGAAGTGTGTGAAAATTACTAAGTGTGGTGAAACTGAAAAATAATTATAAAAAAAGATAAAATGTTAATATTTAATATTTAATTATAAACTTTGAGCAGATAAATTCGATAGAACAATAGAATCTGACCTTGGGGTTATATGTGTTCATCAAACCGAAAAATAGGATTTACCGACCATCATAACATCACGACCTATAATTTTATATGGTGAAAACCCGTCTCGCTTGATACTTATCACAACAACATTATCAATGACAACTTTAATCGAGTTTATAAATAAGTATTCAATTGTTTCAGAAAAAGGCGATTGGGGCCCAATCGCCATCAGCAGGCACCGATCGCCACTTAGAACATGTTTTCACCATAATTATATATGGTGAAAACATGTTCTCGGTGGCGATTGGACCAAGTGGCGATGTTGGGTTTAGGGTTATAAATTAAAAAAATTAAGGTTATTTTTCAAATTTTATGGGGTTATAATTATAAAATAAAATGTTAAATTTCAAATTTCAATATTTAGCGGATAAGTTCGATTTAACAGTAAAATCCGATCTTAGAAGTTATATGTGTTCGTCAAACCGATAATTATACATGGTGAAAATCCGTCTCACTTGATACTTGTCATAAAAACACAACAACATTATCAAAAAATATGGCCAAGTGCATGAAAATGGTGAAGTTGTGAAAATGAATCGGGATTTTGAGTTATTCATGTTCGTTAAATCGAGATATAAAATGTATTGACTAAGATAAAATCACGATCTATAATTTTATATGTTAAAAAATCACGATCTAGAATTTTATATGCTAAAAACTTATTTCACTTGATACTTGTCATACATTCACGACAATATAACCAATGATACATTCTTAAGCATTAAGTGTTCAATTGTTTTGACAATTCATACATAATTCAATTTAATTTTAAATATAAGTGAAGGTACTTAATGTTTGCATTAAAAAATTGAGACTTGATAACTTTCTTTGTGATTCATCGAGTATATGCTTATTATTTTAAAAACTCAAATTTGTCGAACAACCGCTGGAATAAGCCCTAAACACCACCAGTATTGATAAAAACCGCTGCTATAGGTCCTAAAACCGCCTCTAATGGACTTAAAAATCGCCAGTATATGATGAACAAACCACCGGTATAGGTATTAAAATCGTAGTTAAAGAACATAAAAACACCGTAAAAGATGCAAAACCGTCGGTATAAAGCCATCGAAAAATACAACAATCGTGGCTATAGTGTACTGGGGTTCACCTAAAATGTAGTGGGATTCACAGAAAATATATAGGGGTTCACCTAAAATGTAGGGGGTTCACAAAAAATATACAATGGCTCACCTAAAATGTAATGAGGTTTACCTAAATGTATAAAATTAATATTTCTTTGAGGTGTTTGTCTAAAATGTAGTGGAGTTCACCTAAAATATACAAGAATTCACTTAAAATGTAGATGTGTTCACCTAATTGTACAAAATTAATAATTATTAGAGGAATTCACCAAAAATGTATTGGAGTTCACTTAAAATGTACGTGGGTTCACCTCAAATGTAGAGAGGTTCACTTTAATGTACAAAATAATTTTGTATATTAAAGTGAACCTCATAACATTTGAGGTGAACCCTATATCATTTTTTGTGACTCCCATTATATTTTAGGTGAACACCTAAAAAATATTAGTTTTGTATATTTAGTCAACCCCATTACATTTTTGGTGAACCCTGTACATTTTTTGTGAGGCCCACTACGTTTTAGGTGAACACTTCCAAAAAATATTAATTTGTTCATTTAGGTGAACTTTTTACATTTTTGGTGAACCCCACTATATTTTATGTGAATACTTTCAAAAAATATCGATTACATTTAGATGAATCCTCTACATTTTAGATAAACCCTTATACATTTTTAGTGAACCCTTAACACTTTACCTACTGCGCCTTATACGGTCAGGATTGCTTCAAAAGCAATCCGAGGGTAATAAAGTCCCAACATTCATGCGGGGGATAATATCCCCGAAATGACAGAATTTTCCCCATATAAAATGAAGAATTCCACAATAACTAAATTATATGTTATTAAAGGCGTTGACTCTCGGAAGTTTGTTTATTTCAGTTTCAATTTAAAGATTACAATTATTTAGGTTACAAGACTCATCCACACAACATCTTAATTCTATCTGTCACTTCCCAAAATGGAAAGCAGAAACGTAGAGATCAACGTTCTCTCAGCCATAGATATGGATGATGTGAATATCATGACCAAGATGAATGTGTATGTTGTTGTTTCCCTCTCTGGTGGCTCCGAGAGTAACCAAAAAGCCAAGACATTCGTGGATATTGAAGGTGGCAAAAACCCATGGTGGAACTCCATGATGACATTCACCATCGCTGAAAAAGCATTTCAGAATAACAATATGAGGATAGTGTTCACACTTTGTTGCGAGCTCTCCCTCGGAGACAAGGACGTTGGTCAAGTCTGTGTTCTAGTAAAGGAGCTTCTAAATTCTAATGGCAACGTCAATTCCATGAAACAAGTTAGCTATAAGGTGTGAACACCTTTCGGATGGAAAGGTTTATTGAATTTTTCGTTCAAATTTAGTACGAAATTCACCGTAGCAATTGATCCTGTGGCATCTAAGGTGCACATGATGATGACCTCAGACCTATCTCGGGTAGCAAACACCAGTTTTGATAACTTATGATGGGACCAATCACCTTGCTCTAGAAGCGTATCCTCCTCCACCACTAGAAGAAAATCCTACTACACCTACAAGACATCCTCCTCTATTAGCAGGACGTCCTCCTCTGCCAAACGAATATAATATGTGAAAATAGAACGCAGGGACCTACAAATCAACGTTCTCTCACCCATAAACATCTACGATGTTAATATCCTGACAAGATAAACGTTTACATTGGCGTTTCCTATTGTGGTCGTGGCTCTAAGCGGAACCAAGAAGCCAAGATATCGGTGGAAATAAGAGGTGGAAAAATCCCAAGGTGGAACTCCACGATGAAGTTCACCATTTTTGAGGAGGATGTCCAGAGTGACCATATGGCCCTAGTGTTCACGCTCCGTTGCAAAAGCATGCTAGGAGACAAAGACATCAGTGAAGTCTGTTTCCTCGTAAATGAGCTTCTAAATTCAATTAGCGACGACAATCCATGAAACACGTCAGCTATAAGGTGCGAACACCTTTCGGATTGCATCGAGGTGTATTGAATTTCTCATTCAAATTTAACTAGAAATTCAGAGTAGCAATTGCTCACGTCGCTTCTAATGAGCACATGTTGATGACTCCATATCTTGTTCCGATAGCAGGGTCCAGTTCGATGACTTCACCAACACAAATACATGTTAGTCCACCTCATTATGAACCCCAATCGCTAGCATAAGTGCACGAAAAACCAATGAAACAAAAAAGAAGAAGTCTGGTTTTGAGTTGGGAGCGGGAGCAAGGGCAATGGGAGGAGTGCTTGGTAGGTTTGTTCTTGAAAATATGGCCCCCGGTTCTTCAGATTTCATTGATCCTATCTATGACGTACGTGGTGGTGATACTTTTGGTGATACCAGTTCAGATTTGATAGGTAACATACTTGAATGATTTCTTCCAAGCTTTTGGACAACGTCTTTCTTGTCAAATTTTTATTATCAGATGTCTTGAGCATATGGTGTTATGCTAAACCAACTAGTAAATGGCTTAAAACCAGTAGCTAAACTTAGTAAAATCACAAACACCAGTAGAACAGTAAACCAGAAAACAAAGAAGGAAGAAGAGTAAAGAATAAGAAGCTGAACACCATAGATTTTATCCTCGTTCAGCTTACTAATAAGTAAGCCTACATCCAGCAGTCATTAGAGAGCTAATTTACTATGATCAAGTTTTTACAATGAGAAAGATTATAGAGAATCACACAGACCCCTTTTTTTTCCTCGCGTTGTCCTGTACCTTCTATTCTCCAATGTAACAGTGTAATTATACCCTTAACAGAAAATATATTACTTTTTCTTTATATCAGGAAGAATACTCCCTAGTTAGTAATTGGACACACACCCGTCAAAAGATAGCTCAACAAAGTGTGTGCATAACTAACCTGAAAAGGTCAGCTTAATTGCCGTGTCACGGTTAACAAATTCTCCACCTTGACACATCAATAAAATTACATTCAATCATATTACTATAAATTCACCAACAGCTCCACCTTACCATCAAGCTCTTTTGAAGTTTGTGAATAGATTTAACAATTTTTCAAACAATTAATCTAGTAAATAAAAAGTAATAAAGTATGGAGGATAATAATGTATAGCAAATAATACAAACAGAACAACCTGGCAACATTCAAATGCCATGATAACTGCAGAAGTGGAAGAGAGAATGCAAAACATAGCTAGGATCTAAACAAACTCACGTGATTTAAAAACACGCAGGAGATAAATTTCACAATCTCCTCAAGCTACATTAAGAAAATATCAAATATAAAAGAACCCACAACTATAAAAGATAAAGGTCTATCACAAAAGCTCACCCCATCTTGTCTTTGTTAACACTGAAATCTACTTGAAGGATTTAAATATCACAAATCAAAAATTGGTCATATGATTTGTAACACACACATATAGTATATGTAGTTTAGAGTGAAAAAATTGTCATATATATATTGATCAAATAAATTGTTACACACACAAACATATATATATATATGATGAGATAGGCAAGCGTTAACAATAAGGACAATCGTAACATATGTACTAAAATCAAACTAAAGATGAATTGTATCTTTAAACTTTGAGGTAACTAAATAATTATCTAAAGAAAAAATATATAAAATTTCTATAATCATACCCAAACCAAACATTACAAAGCAGACAAAAAATACTTAGCAGAACAAGTGTACGTGAAGTTCATGATGACATTTCATGTGGCTGCACAATAAGAACTGCTACTAAGAATGTTGTAACACCATAAATCAACTTGTCAAACAAAAACAGTCCTCAATGAGGGATGGGGTCACTAAATATAATTTCATAAAATAGCATCAAAGAAAATGAATTAGTTTTATGATCAGAAAGGTAGTCAGAGTGGGAATGGAACATCCCTTAATAATTTGAATGCAATGATTGAGTGGAAACCATCATTTATTAGGAAGCACGTGGAACTTAATAAGTAGAAGAAAAAATAAGCAGAGTATGTAAGAAGTTGCAAATAGAACAAGTATTGTACAAAGTAATAAGAACACTAATAAAAGATATGACTAATGAACTAAAAAATTCTTCACATCTTTAAAAACAAAGAGAAACAAACACAAAAGTGTAGTGAGAAAAATCCTCTTCTTAATAACAGGCAACAAACACAAATTAAAACTAAACCAAATAACCAACTGATAAAGATATAATATGCAACATTTAGAAACAAATTAGGTTTTTTAATGTGGGAAAAAATACTGATTTTACCTCTACATACAAAAACAGACAGATTCATGATAGAAACAAACTACAATGTGCATTCACAAACATTAGAATAAACATATAATTTATTTCCAAAACCAAGTAAGTTTAAAATGTTATCTTCTTTAATTATTCTAAGTCATTTGTCATGCTTTTCATTCAATTTGTCGTCCAAAGACAAGTTCCTATTGGCGTAATATGAACAATCAAACAAATACACCGCTCAACCGAATGACAAGAAACAAACATCTGTAATTCGATCAATATTAGACATGAATAATATACATCAAATTCAAAAAAATAGTATCTAAAACAAAACAGAAATAAAACTCAAATACACAAAAATAAAATAGAAAAATAAAGATTCAATTTCAAAAACTTGGAAAAAAATCCCCAGATTAGAAATCGAAAACCCTCATTCAGAGAAATACATACCATGAACCAACTCATGCAAATAAAAAGAAGGATGAGAAAGCGACGGAAACCACCACCAATAGCCCACCGGCGCAAAAGAACCAACTCAAGAAGACAAAACCCTATGCCAAGATCCTTCGCCATAGCTAGCACAAAATTGAAAATCAAATGAAAAACAAAATAGACAATCAATAATTCAACCGTAGGAAGAAGCACATAAAACCATGAATTGTAAATATAGTAAACCTTCAGAGCAAAACCTACATATAAGGTGCTGAAGCATAGAGCAAAAAACAAAAACAAAGACCAAGACTAAAAAACCCCAGACCATACACTGAACACTGTAAAAATTCTACGTACCTTTAAACCAAAAGTAAGCAATCACAAAAAATAGGACGAACAAATATAAAGAGTAAGAAAGCAACAAGGGAACCATTTTAAAAGTCATATGAACATAAAATTAACATTGATCAGTTAGAAAATTCCAACTCACCTTACAAACAAAAAATAATCAATTATAAAAGTTGGAAGAACAAAAATGTAGCAGAAGAAAAATTAGGAGCTAGATAACACGTGAATGTCTAATTTATAGACGTACATATGAAAAACAAACAAACTGCACCCACTTAGATACGGAAAAAAATGATTATTGAGAAGATACACTTGGAATATAATGCAAGTCTATCCTAAACCGAACAAAGGGGTACTAAAAAAACTACACCCAACATAACTCTGGATTCAACTCACAACGAGCACCTTCGAGATAATAAAAGGCAACCACGCTCAAATAGCTTCTAGAAAAACCAACCGCACTCGAAATCTAAAGCATAAAAAATTTCGCCAAACAATATCCACAATCTATAAATTAAAGTAGAAAATAAATCTATAAAATAAAAATTAACAAACAGTTGAAGGTCAAATCTTATGTTATTATCAAAAATTAAGTTTTTAGCCATAATATATATATATATATATATAAGATAAATACACTAAAAAGTCAAAGGCAAAAAAATGCGAAGCCAAATCACTTAAGGTAAAATATTAGTAAAGAGCAACAAGCAAAACAAGGTTACCTCAAAGAAAGAAGAAAACAACTGAAAGGAAATTGAATTTTCTATTGGAGAATCCTTTAATTTATAGGAGTAGAAATGACAAGGAAAACAAAACACACTGAATCTTTAGACAGCCAAAAACCACCGAACAATCAAAATATATCCTTATGATACATTTGAATTCTATCCTGAAACTGAACCCAAAAAGCAAATAGTAGGTGCCTAATAAAATAAAACAAATTACCAAATAAAAAACTACTATAATAAACTAAATCTACCTAGAAGCAGCAAAAATGTGAAGTAAATCTAAAGCCCATCCTTACACACGTCAGCAAAGAAATCAAAGCATTGACAGAGAGAAAAAGCAAAAAAAAAAGTAACGAACAAAAAACAACTCAATAACAAAGATATATTTTGAAACAGTCAAATCTAATTACATCGACTGAGAAGCCACCGATCAATATACTCGCATAGAAGAGCAAAAATCTATCCCTAAATAATAATAGAACAAAACAGTAATAAAACAAAAACCCAAAGCTATAAAAAATGGATAAGCATAAAAAAATCAAAATAAAATCAAGCGTATCTGTTAAGTGGAAAACTAAAACCCAAGAAATAATAATTTACAGAGTTCAGCAAATACTCCATTTTCGCAGAACAAAGCAAGGAGAAGAAAACAAAGGAACAAAAGAATAGAAGAAACAACAATAACTATAACAACAAAAGAAATAGTAATAAAGAAGGAAAATCACGAGCACACCTCTATCTCTGCAAGACATTCAGATCGAGAACACCAGCGAACCTCCTACGACCGATGACTCAAACACCCTAACAAAAGTGACAAAAAAAGCTAATAAAGGGAAGAACAATAGCAGCGAAGCTCCATAAAGGCCATGAGAAATTTTATATAAGGCCAGGGCTCTAAAAAGTAAAAAGTGAAAGTTGGAGGCAAAATCAAATAAGCAATCTGGGTTAAGAGAGAAATGAATTGAGCATTATCTGTCAGAAAGTTGTAAAATTCTAAGCTTGTTACTTTTTGTGCTCTCCAATAACTCAAGTATATTACAATATTCATCCTCTTTACATAGTTTTTACTTACTTCATCCTTAACTAAAGCTAGATCTTTATATATTGCTTAATCTAGTATGTTATGAAGGTATTCTTTTATCATGGAAAACACAATAACATAATTGATACCCTATTATAGTGTGAGATTATGATGGATGCTGACATAAAATTAGACCATATTAATATGGCATATACCTTCATAGCCACTAATATCAAGACCGTTCATTTCCACCATTGTCTTCCAATAGTTGGTTTCAGTTATCATGTTGCATGTCTTAGAGTAACAAGGTTGTTCAGGCTGTTCAGAAGTAGCAGAGGAGTCAGAGTCATATGGATAAATATGAGCAAAATCATCTGTACTATCTTCTATATAACTTCCTTCAGAGAGATAATTTAAGATGTTCTTTTGGGTCTCCTCATCAAGGGATAATTCATTCAGTTTTCTCTTAAATTTGGATAGGCATTTATTAGCATAGTGTCATGGTAATCCACACTTATAGCATGTGCCTTTGGATTTATCTTTGTTGGATGAAAATTTCTTCATATGTGGGGCATCTTTATGTCTGGCTTCTTTGTGTAAGGATTTCTTCTTAGAGAAATATTTTTTATGAGATTTATAGGGCTTGGAAATCCTATGAGGTCAAGAGGTAGAATGATACTGTATCATAGTATCGTAGGCAAACTGATCACAAAATTCACCCAATTCTTTTATGTTATCAAGGTTCTGATATTTTATCATATGCTGTAATTTCATGTCATTATAAAGAGCCAATCCATCTTCAATGACAAGGGCAATAAGATGGCCATAGATATACTGGTCATAGGAAATATCCATTTGATCTTGCTTATCCCTGATCTTCATTCGAACTTCTTTCAGCAAATAAACTTAGGAGACCATCAATGAACTTAGCCTTCCAATGTTCACTGTTGCGTCACCTCTCTACATGACTTTCATGAGAAAAACATCCTTATACCACCAAAAATGGGTTACGGAGGGGCATCTCAGATTCTGTAATAATTTTTTATGTCAGTCAGTATTAATGATTCCAGGTCCAAGAAAATGATGAATTATGGATTGAGCAAGCGTATAGCAAGCATCTTCAGTTCTGGTCTGGGTTCCTATTAAAGGGTCAGTTTTGATCTTAAAGAAATTTAGAATTTTCTGACGCTAACTTTCAGTGAGACAATTATCCCACCATCTTTTAAGAGTTCCTATAAAGCCATTAACAAGGAATCAACAGATTTGGTGATTTGTATTATCATTCTATTTGTAGACAGAGGAGTACATAATCATCTTATGTATGGTTTCAGAAACTTGATATTCAGTTTTTCCATCTATGTTCCATTCATAGATGGTTTTACCATGATAATACTTTTGAGAATGAAGGAAATCTTCTTCATACAATTGGTCCTGAGGGGTAGGTCAAGGATAATAATATCTACTAGGTCCAGTTAAATCCATACGAGTAGTAGATCTTTTGGAATAGGAATGGGGGAGTTTATTAATAGTATCATCAAAATTTTTCTAAATAACCAATATCTGGGATAAGGAAAATTCTTCGGACTCGTCTTGATGAGCTGAATCATCCTGACTCATCATATTTAGTTGGCCTGAAGTTTCTGGAGTGGAAATATTAAGGTTTTTTATTTTTCCAATAAGAGTTTTTATAAAAGCATCGTCCTTCTTGGTAGATTTTAATTTAAAATTATGTACGTCAAAAGGGGGTTTGATAGTGACAGGTTCAAGATTAAGTTTCTGTTGATCCACATCATGTTGTAGGGTCTTCAAAATATCATATCCATTAATCAGTGGGGTCTTTATCCTCATGCAACCAGAACTCTGGGTATGAATTAGAAAGAGGTAAGATACAGTTATTGGTATTACACTGAATCCTTTACTTACACGTTTTATTACCAGAACCCTATTCACAACCATACGTGGTTTATCCGTGTTTGTCCATAAATCCTTACCACTTGCCTTCCAAATTGGTTCTTACTCTGGTGGGATAAATTTGGAATTACCTTTTAAACTTTACCCGAACAAATTCAAACAAAATTTAAAGAATGACATGCTTTCTATTCTCTGTTATCAGGAAATAAAAATACTACAATATCTAAATCCCTCATTCATTTTATTATCTGATTTAATATCCCTTAGATTTGAAATGTGATTATTAGAATGATATCCCTCTACTGAAACGAATCCTTTTCACTAAATGATGGGATAATGGGATGAATCCCCACTTAACAAAAATTGTCAAAACTATCAAAGCACATGTCCAAGCCTGCTTTGAAGCTATCCCTAAGACCCTTTCAGTACCAACATGAAATCCATTTTTAAATGCCCAAACCATTATTAAATAGAAATTTCCTAATCTTACAGAAAAAGAATTATTGATCAAGACCATGGATTTTGTTAAAGATCAATCAACAAAACAATCAACAAAATGACTCTGACCTTGAAGAAAATACTTTCAGCATCTTGACAGGTGAAAGCCAAGACCCAGATAAATTAGATTCAGAAATACAAGAACCCACGATCTCTGATTTCTGGGATTCTCTTACCACTATCATCTCAGACCTGGTGGATAAAGATAAGAAGGAGAAAGACAAGAAAGGAAAAGCAAATGCCTAATCTTGTCTGCCACTTCAGCAGTGTCAAGAAACAGTAATGCCACTAACAGAAAAAGATAAAACTACTTTTATAAAGTAGCCATTATGACACCATTATCAACATGACAAAAGGACAACGACATTGTCTCCCACTTACAGAAAAAGAGAAATATACTTTTCTTAAAGTAGATTCCCAATCAGTAATGCAAAAGAAGATAAGGCTTTCATGACTCCAGCTCATCTAGGACACGCCACCTTATCATTCTTTTTCGTAAAACATTTTGCTTTTTGTATCATAAAAGGCACCTCACCCTTTGTTGAGGAACAAGTTTTAACAAGTTTTAGTTTTGTATTAGGCTCTCATGTCTTGAGAAATTAAATGTTCTCTCTTCTCTCTACTATCTTTCTCTAAACTCTCTCTCCCCTATACATTTCATTTGCACATCTAAGTCCTGAAGACGTACAAGTTGAAGGTATCTTAGGAGCTTTGCATAGCTCCCTCAATAATAAGCTCTTCCCTTTTAATTTCAATATTACTTGTTTATGAGACCATGTATAATTTAAACCTAATATAACCTTTACTATAATCTTTAGTATTCATGATCCATGCTAACTCTAAGGTACTTAGTATGTAAATAATAAGGCTGAGGAAGCAATCACTGTAACATACAATAAATTCAAGAAAAAAATCAATGAATAATTAGTCGGACGTTCATCAAGTCTCGTATTGGTAAGGTCCGTTGAGCAGGGATTGCATTTGGACTGTTGACCCAAGTAAAACGTTGATAGACGTGTTAATTCTGAGTTATTTTGTTTTTTAGATTAATAGCCCCCTCACTTTAGAGATGCGTGATGGGTAGCCGTAAGTTGGTATCAGAGCTAGTTGTGATTGATGGAGAGCTAAGACAAGACATGTTTGTGATCAATTACAAACATGCGTGTTGGTTAGCCGTAAGTTAGTATCCACTTAGCTCTTCCAGAAAACCAACCGCACTAAAAATCTGAAGCATAAAAAATTTCGCCAAACAATATCCACAATCTATAAATTAAAGTAGAAAATAGATCTTTAAAATAAAAACTAACAAACAGTTGAAGGTCAAATCTTATGTTATTATAAAAAATTAAGTTTTTTAGCCATAACATATATATATATATATATAAGATAAATACACTAAAAAGTCAAAGGCAAAAAAATGCGAAGCCAAATCACTTAAGGTAAAATATTAGTAAAGAGCAACAACCAAAACAAGGTTACCTCAAAGAAAGAAGAAAACAACTGAAAGGAAATTGAATTTTCTATTGGAGAATCCTTTAATTTATAGGAGTAGAAATGACAACGAAAACAAAACACACTGAATCTTTAGACAGCCAAAACCACTGAACAATCAAAATATATCCTCATGATACACTTGAATTCTATCCTGAAATTGAACCCAAAAAGCAAATAGTAGGCGCCTAATAAAATAAAACTGATTACCAAATAAAAGAGTAGTATAATAAAATATAAATCTACCCAGAAGCAGCAAAAATGCGAAGTAACAAAAATGCGAAGTAAATCTAAAGCCCATCCTTACACACGTCAGCAAAGAAATCAAAGCATCAACACAGAGAAAAAGAAAAAAAAAGTAACGAACAAAAAACAACTTAATAATAAAGAGATATTTTGAAACAGTCAAATCTAATTACATCGACTTAGAAGCCACCGATCAATATACACTCACATAAGAAGTAAAAATCTATCCCTCAATCATAAGAGAACAAAACAATAATAAAAAAAACTCAAAAATAAAAAATGGATAAGCCTAAAAAAATTGAAATAAAATCAAGCGTATCTGTTAAGTGGAAAATGAAAACCCAAGAAAAAAATTAAAAAAAAATTACAGATTTCAGCAGATACTCCATTTTCGCAGAACAAAGCAAGGAGAAGAAAGCAAAGGAACAAAAAATAGAAGAAACAACAATAACTATTACAACAAAAGAAACAGTAATAGCGAAAGAAAATCACGAGCACACCTCTGTCTCTGTAAAAGATTCAGATCGAGAACACCAGCGAACCTCCTACGACCGATGACTCGAACACCCTAACAAAAGTGACAATAAAAAAGTCTAACAAATGGAAGAACAGTAGCAGTGAAGCTCCATGAAGGCCATGGAAAATTATACATAAGACCAGGTTGCTAAAAAGTAAAAGTTGGAGGCAAAATCAAATGAGAAATCCGGGTTAAGAGAGAAATGAATTGAGCATTATCCATAAGAAAGTTGTAAAATTCTAAGCCTGTCACTTTTTGTGGTCTCCAATAACTCAAGTATATTACAATCTTCTTCCTCTTTACATAGTTATTACTTACTTCATCCTTAACTAAAGCTAGATCTATACATATTGCTCAATCTAGTATGTTATGAATGTATTCTTTTATCGTGAAAAACACAATAACACAGTTGATACCCTACTGTACTGTGAGATTATGATTGATGCTGAGACAAAATTAGACCATATTAATATGTCATATACCTTCATATCGAGCTAAGATACATGGGTTGTCTGAGGCCTTAGAAACTTTCAAAATCTCTGCTCCACCGCCTAGCAAGTCATAATGCAAGTAACTGTGTACACCATGCAAAACCAGTATTAGTCTATGTTTAAAGCTATAAGAAATGGAAAGACCAAAAAATAATAACAGAAGACCCATCTATTTTCTCTGTAATGAATTATCAACTAATAACTCTTCAAACATTAATTCTCAAACAATTATAATTAAATCACAACCCAATCTTTTATAAGATTAAGAAAATAAAATGCAAGTCCATCCTAAATAAAAAAACAAAATCCACCAATAAAACTTTGAAAGAAAAACAAAAAACATTAAATCACCAAAAAAAGACTGACTAAAAAAACAATTCAAGAAACACCCAAAAGACCACCGCTAAATTGATTAATAAGAAAAAACAAACAAAAACAAAACACCATACAAATCTATCCGGAAAACAAAAAAAGATGAAAAAATCACAAACCGATAAAAAAACAAATCACTGAATATCCTAACAAAACCTAAGTCCTAAAACTATAAAAACCTGGATTAAACACTCAGTAACAACAAAAATGAGAATGAAAAAACTAAAAAGATTCTTATAATCATGAAAAATGAACAAAAAAGAAAAGAAAAAGACAACAAGGAGAATAAAGAACAAAATAAAAAGAATAATCTTTAGTATTCATGATCTGTGTTAACTCTAAGGCACTTAGTATGTAAATATTAAGGCTGAGGAAAAAATCACTGTAACATACAATAAATTCATGGGACAATCAATGAATAATTAGTCGGACGTTCATCAAGTCGCGTATTGGTAAGGTCCGTTGAGCATGGATTGCGTTAGGACTGTTGACTCAAGAAAGTCGAAATTGAATAAGAAAAAGAGAAAGAAGGACAGAGACAAAGAAAAAAGCACCATAAATTACGTAGAAGAGGAACAACAAACAAAGAGGAAGAAGCAAGAAGAAATCATAAACCGAGATCATTGCTGGATAGTACGTAGCTTGACGTGGAGAAGCCCTCTAGTGGACAGACCCTCCAGCCGGCGGTGATATCGCCGAGAAGCTTGAAGAACCTTTCCCATGGCTCCCCACCCTTCGAGAGAGAAACCTCGAAACCCTCTCTCTCTCTCTGCCATGTGATCGGTCAACTACCATTAAACCACAATCAACTGCTACGATTTAATCCCACTAACCAAACAAATGGCCTAGATTCAATCAAACTAACCCAAAAGTATTTAACAAACCAATGGCTCAGATTGAAGCAATCCAATGGCCTGTAGGCAGTCAACATTTATTGAGATGGAATTGACTCCTATATCCCTCATTGGACTTGGAATTTACATCCCAACTACAACTACCAACGCACATGTCAATTTGAAATTCAACCCACATTACAGGGGTAATCCAGACATTTCGCATCCAAGCAAGTAGCTGGAAAGTGAATATCAACAACGAAATGACCCATAAAGTCCTCTTTCCACATAAACTTACAATCCAATATCCATGCCACCAAACCCATACAACTCATAATGTAAATTAACTCACATGACAAGAGTAAAATGGACATTTCATGGAAGCAAGCAACTAGAAAACTCACTCTTTTATAGTAAGATACGATGAAATCCGTGTCTTTTTTACATAAAAAAATATTATTCGTGAATAAAATCTATAATTCGGCTTCTTGAGTTAGTATAAAAATATTTATATTGGAGCTAAATGGGTATGCACATTCAGTAGTATCATAGACTCTTCTAGCATTTACTATTTATATATATATAGATATGTGATACGAGCATTTCTTCTCTTTTGAGACTATGAGGAAATAATCTCGCATCGGCTAATTAAAAATATTTAACTAAGAATATAAGCTTAGAGCAATCTTTAACTTTCAAGTTAGTTTTTGAGTTGAGTTAGATTTTAAGAACTTTAACATAGACTAGCATATAGGAGAGAGAGGGTAGAAACGGATTGTGCGCTGTGTGTTATTGTATGTGGTTTCAACTTCACTTTGATTTAACTAGGTTTGTGTTTTTTTTATTAAATTGTTGGGATTATGTGTTTTGTATGGTTTACTTAGTAAAAGGATTTCAAATGGTTATAATTTTGGCCGTAAAATATAGTATTTTAAATATACATTTTTACTTAGTTAGAAGTATTTCTATGTCTCCTTAGTTTTATACTATGATTGTTTACAGTAATCCTAAATTAATATACAATCCTAATTTACATGCAATCATGGTTAACATGCAATCCTAGTTAGCAATCTTTTTAGACAATTGAATTGCAGCAGAAATAGGAGCATCCTAATTGATAATGCAATTACAATTCTAATATCAAATAAACTTATATACCATTGTTACAAAAATCCTCAACAATGAGGTGGCATGAAATCTCCTCTTCATGTAGGGGTCCTCTCAGACGGGAACATGCACAACACAGACAAAGAATTCTAAGGTAAAGAGAACATGGGGTGGTTTCCTCGTCGACGAGCCTCTGATGCTTAAATCAATATCCTAAATTTTTTTATGATAGAGTTTCCCTTAAAAGAGAGTTTCTTACACTGTATCATTTGTAGATGTGATATTTATACCTGAGGAGGATGCGTGTCGAATAAGTTTCAGGTAAGGTGATGGCCTTTCCTTGATATGACGAGCTGAGGCGGCATTTAATGCATTTGTCCCTCGAGCTAACGTAAAGGAGGGTGCATTAAATGCTGATTTACCTCTAGTCAAGCCGGATGTGGTGGATGTGACTGTATGGTTGTTGACTCAACGCTTTATCATGGCGGCTGGAGTCGACGGGCTCTTTCCGCAAGGGAGAAAATGCCACGTAGAGTGCTACTTTCGACGAATATTAATGATGTCTAACACAGGGCTAGCTGACCCCCTACACCAGATCCTCTTCTCAAGGCTTTTTAGCTTATGCTAATTGGTGTCGCTCTGAGCTCCTTGGAGATTGACTTGGTCAGGTTAGTTCCCCTCCCTTTTGTGAGCTTAGTTCTTCAATCCCTTTTCCTGGAGTAGAATAAAGCCTCTGTCATGGAATGCCATGTGGTGCCGCGCCATTGGAGTCTGGGAATACCCATAACAGTTGCCCTCGATCTAGGATCCTGTACGAGTCCTACCAGCTCGGGTTCGAAGACTTATGTGTCCTTTCCTAAGCATGAGTCGAATCGTAGAGCTTTTATTGCCTTCAATTGCTCGTTATGGTCAGGACTCTACCCCGTTGGAGTGTCCTCTTGGTCAAGTTTGGGTAGGCTAAGTGCCTTTTTGAAGTGAAATTCCATGCGTGGGTTGTCGATTTTGAAATTTTAAATTCACCATTCTTGGTAGTAGTGGTAATGATGGTACG
Source organism: Datisca glomerata (assembly GCA_003255025.1). Classification (NCBI taxonomy): domain Eukaryota; kingdom Viridiplantae; phylum Streptophyta; class Magnoliopsida; order Cucurbitales; family Datiscaceae; genus Datisca; species Datisca glomerata. The sequence continues at coordinate 212,552 of QANY01013534.1, forward strand.
TGGGGGGGGGGAGGTGAGGACTGCGTGACCTCGGTTACTGAAGCGTCATCTGTCACATCGACATGTGCATCCGATTTCCTGAGCTTGTTGGTCCATAAGTTGACAGCTCATTGACCCGTCAGATTATTCGAATGGTCTTGATCGTTATTTGCCTCAAAGCCTATATATGAGCGATTTTCTCCACACCATTAACTTTTCCCCCATCTGAGAATGGTGGTTTGTGCAAGCGGACTTGATGAGTGTGTTTTACACTCATGTTTTAGACACTCTTTTCGTTAATTTTGTTGGTTCTTTGAGATTTATTGCTTGATTTATGGTTAGATACTCAAGTGCATTTATATTGGGAAGGAAAAAAGCAGAATAAAATTGATAAAAGGACGGATTTGGGCAGAATGGACAGCTTCGCGACACTGGCGTGTAGACGTTGGACAGATTGACGAGCGTCGTGACTTTGCCTCCCACCATCATGAAACTAGCACGATTTTAGATATGTTTTGCTATCGTTTGCTCCAATATTGTTCTTGACGAACCCTAGTGTATAAATAAAATATTTAGGTTTCTTTTAGGGGTTTTTGGACATGAGATGTTGAGAAAAAGCTCTTGGATAGGAGATGAACAAGATCCAACCTGGAAACATATTTCAACTTCAAGTTCCACCTCAAATCTAGTTTTTATTCTTTCTTTCTCTATGTTCATGAATAATGTTAGGATGTTTTCTTATTTTAGTATGTTTTAGTTTTCCAATCTAGGGATACGAGGTAGTCAAACCATGATTGTTTCTTAATTTTGATTTTTAAACTAATCGATATATATATTCATTATTGCTGAGTGTTATGTTATGTTCTTAATGCATGTAATTGTATGGCCAACTATTACATGATTTGGGATTTAATTCTGAGACTGAGAAGTGTTTTGTTCATGATACCATTAGAATTATAACTTCTTGTAATTATCTAGTATAACAAATATAATTTCTTGTGCTTAATGAGTTTTAATATATTTAATCTAGACATAGATGTGAGATTTGTATACTTGAATCATTATTATCGATGCTTGAGAAAAATCGATAATTATATTAGAGAAATTCGTTGTCAGGATTATAGTAAACATTGATTGATTGAGATTTTGAACTTTGAGCATGACTGATTTGGTGAAACCGAATTCCCTAGAACTTTTACTCATTGAAATTTATGTTATTTATACTTAATAAATCTTAATTGCTTTAGTTTATTATTAAATTAAAAGAAACACTTTTTGATACTCTATATTAAATTTAGGGTCCAATTGATTTCACTAATTAATATCAATCAATCATTGTGGACGATACTCTACATATTTATAGAATTTTATTACTTAACAACGATAGTATACACTTACACTTTTTAAAATCATAACAGTACCCTGAGAAGGGAGCTGCCCTTCTCGAGTTGTTTGGGGCAAAACTTGCTGAAGCTTTTAGGGATCACACCTTGGGCGTAAGAACCGTCTCTTCCCGCACCTTTTATGTATGTATGTCATTTCCTTACCTGTTTATAACATTTACAAATTCTTGCCTATAATGTCATGATGTTGGTGCATTTTTTCCGTTGTAGATCCGCGATGTTTGTGATGGCCGAGGCCGCTCCGAAGTATGAGGATGAATTCACCGCCATGGCTCAAAAGTTTGATTCCCTTCACCAAGCCAATGAATAGCTAACGAGGGAGATCCAGGAGCTTCGTGTTGTGGTAAAGAGGACAATGAGCATCAATGAGGAGTTAGTTCAGGTTCAAGAAGCTCATCGAGATTTGGAGGCTCAACTATCTGATCTTGGCAAGATCGTCACAAGTCTTTGTCGGCAGAAGAGCGTCATGTTGAATAAGTTCCAATTTTGTGGGGGAAGCTGAGAGAGAGGTTACTCGATAATTGGAGGGCTTTAAAGAGTCCCCCAAATTCAAGGCTACCCTACTCCTGGAGTTCTCCCTAGGCTACGACAACTGTCGAGATGAGATTCTTGATGCTCATCCTGAGCTGGACTTGAGCTTCCTTAGTTGTTCTCCAGATTTTTTGCTCTTTCCTCAAAGTCCTGGTCTGATTCATGCTGAGGATTCCCTACCTTCTCCTGTTTCCCTTAATCCTCATCGTCAGAACTTGCTTAGAATTTTCACCAGCACTCTGGAGCTTTATTGTTTTTTAGTTTTTCCACCCTTTTCCCTGTAATGTTTCTCTTTTCTTTTAAGTGAGGACATGATTTCTTTGATCGCCTCATCTCCTTTCTTGCTTCTGTTATAAAGTGTAGACCTCACTCTTTTGGTTGGGCTTTAGGTTCCCCGAGCTTTATTATTTCAGAGCTTTAACTTGCCCAGGATGGAGGTTTAACCTCTCCTCGTTGCCGTTTTATGAATATTTTAAGCAATAATTCATGTTATCCTTAGTAGCAAAGTTACCTTTATCATTTCCTTTCCTGGCGGGTTGCCTCATTTGAAGGAGAGCAGGTCGAGCACCCTTGATGTATCCTTAAGGAGTCATGTTGCCCCCAATGAGGGGTTTGCTCTAGTAGAACTGTTTCAAACCCCTGCTCAGCATTTACCTTGATACCACTGCCTTAGTTGAGGTTCCTTTCCCTTTTGTTGGGAGAAGGAGCGAGCATGGTTTCCTTTTCTTTAATGATTGATTGGGCATTCTTGTTCGGTAGGGAGTCCAATTTCCCTTAGGCATCTGGTCTACCATCATTTGCTCAGGTTAGAGGTTTTTCTTTTTTCTTCCTAAGGTTTTGTTAGGTATTTTTGCTCTTGTCTAGAGCTCCTTCCCCATCTGACGAGCTAGGGTGCTTGACAGACATCACTTTTTTATCCCGATTGGCAGGCCAGAACACCATGCCAATCATCACTTTTTGATTTTTGGACTCTAGCCCAGCATTTCTGCTCTGACTAGATCTCATTTCTCGTCTGACTAGATGGGATGCTCAGCATACATCACTTTTTGATTTCGAATGGTGGGCTAGAGCACCACGCTAGTCATCACTTTTTACTTTTTGAAGTCTAACCAAGCATTTCTGCTCTGATTAGAGCTCATTTCCCGTCCAAAGAGCTGTGATGCTCGGCATACTTCATTTTTTAATCCTGAGTGATGGGCTAGAGCAGCATGTGGCATGATTACTTTTTAATTTTTAGAGTCTAGCCAAGCATTTCTGCTCCTACTATAGCTTATTTCTCATATTACAAGTTAGGGTGCTCGACGAGCACTTTTTCCTTCTTGGTCCACTCCTTGGAGAAAATAGCCTTTATATTTGATATCCTGTTGACACACAACTCTTTGCCTTTTTTCTTTTACTATTGATAGTAGATCTTCATGTACTTCGCATTCCAAGGGTACATCAAGTCCCGCCCATCTATGTCCTATAGTCATTATGTGTCGGGGCACCCTACCTCCATTACTAGGTAAGGCCCTTCCCAGTTGTGCTCGAGGGCTCCTATTTCTGTGTCCTTCCTTTTCGTAGGACTAGGTCGCCCATTTGAAACCGACAGACCCTCATCTTGGAATTGTAGTACTGCGAGCCCGTGGGATGATGGGCATCATTTTGTAAGGTTGTCTAGTCCTGTAGTTCTTTCTAGTCATCCAGGTTATGCCTCAACTCAATGATGTTCTGCTCCAGGTCATATCTTCAGACTCAATGGGAGGGTATGTCCGTTTCCACTGGTATAACGGCCTCTCTGCCGAAGGCCTGCCTGTAGAGGGCCTCACTTATTGTTGTCCTGCTCATGGTCCTATAAGCCCACAACACGTTTGGGAGCTCGTCGACCCACAATCCTTTCCTTCATTCCAACTTGGTTTTGAGGTTGTGTTTGATAGTTTTATTAATTGCATCTACTTGTCTGTTGGACTGTGGGTGGGCTGTCGAGGACGTAAGGTGTTTGATTTTGAGGTGTTCACACGTCCACCTGAATCTAGCATTATCAAACTATTTAGCATTGTCTCTGATGATTGTGTAAGGGACGCCAAACCTGCATATCACGTTCTTTCATATGAACTCCATAGTTTTATGCTCCGTAATCGTAACCAAGGGCTCCACCTCTACTCATTTGGTAAAATAATCAATGGCGACAATGGTAAACTTATTTTGGCCTTTCCCCATTGATAGAGGCGCGATTAAATCCACCCCAACTAGGTGAATGACCACAGGCTTGGGATGGAGGTGAGTGGTTCTGGTGGTTGGTATGGAATATTCGTGGTCCTATGATACTTTTCGCACATTCTCACAAAATTCTTGGTGTCTAAGACCATCGTCAGCCAATGATACCCTTACCTTTTCACCTTATGGTGCAGTGCCCAAGCTCCATTGTAGATCCCGTAGACTCATGATGTACAACACCTCGCCGAGTGCAATGCACCTTAGGTAGGGATATGAAAAATCTCTTTTATATAGAGTTTCATCAATAATTATATAATTGGTGAACATGAGGTAGAGCTTTCATACAACGTTCCTATCGGGAGGTAATGTTCTATCCCACATGTACTCTAATATGGGGATGATCAATGATAGGGCCGCCACTACCCTGTTGGTTTTTAGAAGCTCTTCACCATTGATGCTCGGAAAAGGAAGAAATTCTACAGGCACCATCCTGCTAATCTCTCTGTCGTAGGTGGAGGCCATCTTGGCCAACGTGTCTCCGTTTGTGTTTAAGGTCTAGGGGATCTCTTGAATCATATAAGAGTCATATTTTTAGAGGAGGGCTCATGCTTGGGTCAGGTATCTGGCCATATTGTCCTCCTTCACCTGATACTCCTCCTTAATCTGGTTGACGATAAGCTGAGAGTCGTTGTAAATCCTCATCATCCTCGTATTCAAGGTTCTGCCAACCTTAGACCTGTGAGCAGCGCCTCATATTCTGCTTCATTGTTTGAGGCTTTGAACTCAAAGTTAGGGAGTATTCGATCTGAGATTGAGCGGGCTCTTCAAGTAGTATACCCGCTCCGCTTCCCATTTGTTGGAGGCAACCATCCACATATAAGGTCCAGGGGTCCCTACTGGTCTCCGCTTCCTCTTCCGCCACCGCTTACTCCTTGATGGAAGATCTTTGGACAAACTGAAGGTAGAATTCACTAAGCTCAATGGCCCATTTGGCTATACATCTTGAGGTCTCAGGATTTTAGAGGACCCACCAGAGCGGGGAATTTGTGAGGATTTGAATAAGTGAGCTTGATACTACAAATGAAGTTTCCATGATGCTGTGACAAGGGCGAGAGCCATTTTCTCTGATTCTAGGTATCTTTTCTCCACTCCCATGATGACCTTGCTAATGTAGTAGATTGTCTTCTAGACGAAGTCATCCTTGATTCAGACTAGGGTGGCATTGATGGCTGTTTCTATGACCGCCAGGTATAGGGACAACACCTATCCAGATACATGCTTAGAAAGTAGTGGTGGGGAGCCCATGTAGCTCTTCAGAGCTAAGAAAGCCTCCTGGTATTCCTTAATCCATTCGAATGACACATTCTTTCTCAGGGTTTTGAAGAAAGGAAGGCACTTATCCATGGCCCAGAAGATGAAGCGATTGAGTGCAGCAACCCATTCTGTAAGACATTGGACATCTTTGACACTCCTTGGGGGCTCCATCTCCAACAAGACTTTTATATTATCAGGATTGACTTCGATCCCTCTTTGGTTGACCATAATGCCTATAAATTTTCTTGAGCCAACTCCGAAGGCACATTTTGAAGAGTTCAGTGATGAGTGTATTTGACACTCATATTTTAGATAATCATAATTTTAATTTTTCTTTGAGTTTTATTGTCTAATTTATGTTTATTTTTCTTTCTATCTTGTAGGATTGATATTCAATTGCATTTGGATTGATTTGGAAGTAAAAAATCAGAAAAATCACAAAATGAACGGAATTGGGAAGAAGGGCTTCCCAACGTCGCAGTGCTGGCAGTACAGAAAACCAGAGTCCCTGCGTTGACTTCCCAGCATCACAATGCTAGCGCATTACATATTAGCCAGCATCGCGGCGCTGGATCCCACTGTTGGGACACTTACACGATTTTAGATTTGTTTTATGATTTTTTAGCTGCAATCTAATCCTTGATGAACCCTAGTGTATAAATATAATATTTTAAGATTCTTGGAGGACTTTTTTTTTGACGTGAGAGGCATAAGAGAAATCTTTTGGGAGAGGAAACATAGACGAATCCAACCGAGAGACGGATCTCAACTTCAATTCATCATCAAATATAGATTTTTCTTTCATTTTTCTCTATGTTCATGAATATTATTAGGATATATTCTTATTTTAGCATGTTCTAAGCTTCTTATCTAGGGCCACGACGTCGCCAAACCATGATTGTTCATAAATTTTGATTTTTAATTCAATGGATGTTTATTCAGTATTATTGAGTATTATAATCAGTTATTAATGCTTGTGTTTGTCTGACCAACTATTGTATGATTCTGGATTTAATTCTGAGACTGAGAAGAGATGATTGAATTTGATATTTGTTTATAACATCATTAGAATTTCATAAGTTAGAGATAATTATGAATCTCATGTAGCAACTATAATTTCTTATGTAGAGTTTCACTATATTTTGAATAAACGTTATTCACTATCAATATTCTGAATAAACATTAATTGATTGAGAATTGGGATTTAGTGCATGTTTGGTTTGGTGAAATCGAAAACCCTAGATCTTTTAACTATTCAAATTTTATCTTTGTCAAATCTTTATCATTTTAGTTTAATTAGAATTTTAGTTTAGTTAAAAATCCTAACTTTTCATCATTCTCACGTAGAATTAAGGTTTAGTTAATTTCAATAATTAATATCAATCAATCATGTGGACGATACTCTATTTTTATAAAATTTATTACTTGATGAAGATAGTGTACACTTGCACTATAAAAAAAATCGCAACCAGTTTTTGGTGCCGTTGCGGGGGATTGACTTTGTTTATTAATAATGGAGATACATGTCTTGAATTTTACTTTGAGTCTTACGATTGTTTTTTTTCCAGGCATTCTCTATGGTATATGAGAAAATTTGGAAACGAGATTTTGACTCCCCTTAATTTGGAAATTGAGCGAAGCTTCTAAACGACCTCAGGAAACCATGGAAGATGTTTGAGAAAATCCTGAAAGCGTGAACAACCAAATTAATCGGGCAATTATGAGGTTGCATTAGCTATTCAACGCCCTGTTAGTAATGCCAGAAAATTTGAGATTAAGCTGGTTATCATTCACATGATGCAAGTAAATCAGTTCAGTGGCAAGCGTAATGACGATCTAAATGCTCACATAACCACTCTCCTCGAAATTTATGAGATATTCAAGCACAATAATGTCTCATTTGATGCAATCAGGCTGAGATTATTCTCATTCTCACTTCGAGATAAGGCTAATAGTTGGTTGATCTATCTTCCAGCTGGATCAATCACAACTTAAAATGGTCTCTCTGAGAAAGTTTTAGCAAATTTCTTTCCACTAGCTATAACAGCCAAAATGAGGAATGAGATCACAACATTTGCCCAACATGATATGGACTTTCTTTATGAAGAAAATGAGAGGTTTAAAGAGATGTTGAGAGTATGACAACATCATGGACTACCTGGATGGCTGTAAGTTCAAACTTTTTATAATGGTTTGGGGAATTCAATAAAGACGCTAGTGGATGCAGCAGCAGGATGTACTTTGATGGGTAAAACACATGGGGATACTTATACCTTGCTAGAAGAAATGGTTGCTAATGCTTATCAATGGCCAACTGAGCGTAATGTACTAAAAAAGACTCATGGAGTTCATGAAGTAGATGCACTTACTACCCTCACAGCTCAAGTAGCTATTTAGCTCTTTCACTGCCAATGCTAGTACAGTTCACGGAACGTTTGTAATTTGTGCAATGAAACTCATCTTAGCACTGTATGTCAAGCTGGTAATCACTTTGCTCCTTCTAAATTAGAGCATGTTAATTTTGTTGAGAACTACAGCGGGCAGAATAGCCCACTTTCCAACACTTACAACCAAGGGTGGCGAAATCACCCTAATTTCTCATGAAAGAATAACGAGACTGTGATGAATCCACTAGTTGCTACTCCGCCTCAGTTTCAGCCTCAGGAACCTAAAATTTTTCTATAAGATGCTATTGCTCAGCTCACAGTTAATACTACTCAATTTATGGCAAGAACATATGCTACACTTCAGAGGAAAGAAACAAGTATTCAGAGGGAAGAAACCAGTATTTAGAGTCAAGCTACATCTATCCAGAATTATGAGCTTCAAATGGGTCAACTGTCAAAAATACTAACTCAGAGATCACAAGGTTCTCTACCGAGCAACACAAAGAGGAATCGAAAAGAACAGGTGAACAACATTATTCTTCGCAGTGGCAAGGAGTTAGCAGAACCTTAGAAAGCCACTGTTGAAAATTCTTAGCCAATTGAAGCAGAAGTTGAGACTATGGGTGATGACCTTGTCAAGAGCTAAGAAAAGAAGAAAGACAAGCTTAAGTCAAAGATCTTTCCTAATAATCCTCTACCATATGTTCCACCTATTCCATACCCTCAGCGGTTCCAAAAACAGAAATTGAACAAACAGTTTTCTACATTCCTTGATGTGTTTAGGAAACTATATATAAACATCCCTTTTGCTTATTCTTTGGAACAAATGCCGAGCTATGTCAAATTCATGAAGGATATTCTATCTAACAAGAGAAAGCTAAAGGAGTGTGACACAATTGCACTTATTGATGAGTGTAGGCTATCTTGACTCTAAATTGCCTTCGAAGTTAAATTGCCTTCGAAGTTAAATTACCCTGAGAGTTTTACTATTCCTTGCACCATTGAGAATTCATATTTTGAAAAGGCTTTATGTGATCTTAAGGTTGGTATCAATTTGATGTCGTATTCAATTTACAAGAAGCTAGGTCTTGGAGAAGCTAAGCCCACGATGGTATCTTTACAGTTGGTCAAGGTGGATAAAATTCTCTTCCCAGCTAATTTCATTGTTCTTGACATGGAGGAAAATCAAGAAATTCCAATTATTCTCGGTAGGCCATTTTTAGCTACGGGAAGAACTTTGGTTATGTGTAGAAAGGGGAACTTATTCTGAGAGTGCAAGATGATCAGGTAATTTTTAATGTCTTCAAAGCAGTCAAACACCTAAATGATATGAATAGTAGTTTGCGGGTGGATAGTGCATAATTTGGAGAAGGTAAACCTAGACACCTACCATTTATTAAAAAACCACCAGTGTTAGACCTCCACCTTCGGTACACCTTTATGGGAGAAGCATCCACTTTGCCTTTCATTATCTCTGTTTCGTTAAATGGTGAACACGAAGACAAGCTGCTGAGAGTTTTAAGAGATCAACAAATGGTCTTTGGCTGGTCAATTTCTGACACAAAGGGAATTCTAAAGTCAGTGGACAATGGGTGAAGCCTCGATGATCGCTATATCTGGCTGAAGACATTAAAGCAAGCGCTACCTGGAGGCAACCTGATTATATTTCTGTTATTTTTTTGTTTTTTTAATTTTCTTTTATGTATTTTATGTTTTTTTTCTTTAGAATTCTATATAAAAAAATATGGATGAATTTAGCTAATGCACCACTTTCCTCTCAATTGGAGACAATAAAAACAATGCAGAGACTGGCGATGATGATAACTCATCATTATTCAGGGAAGTTTTTCTTACAGGGAAACCTTATCGGTGTGTGTTTGAACCAAGTATTAATTTGCATTACACTAGAGAATCTCGACATATTGAGCATCTAACCTTGAGTGTTTGATTTTTTTTTCTTAGAGAAGATTCATAAGAACTCTAGAATCAATTTGATTGCTGGTTGAGAAGAAATTCTAGGCTACACTTCACTTAGGACATGATTTAGGCCATCTTTGAACCATTTGAGCTTTTAAGCAAACATGTGCATAATTGTTTTCCTAGTCATCTCTATTGAGATTAAATAACCATTTTTAACACACATGGAAATTTCACAATTTATACAAAGTTTTCCCTAGTACCCTTTTTTACTCATAGTATTTGAGTGTTATTGGAAAATACTTGGAGCTATGACAATCTGGGTGAATGAGAGGAGTTTCAATATAAAAAATGGTGAATAAATTTGATTTCGTAGTCTCTTGGACTCGAGTGACAAAGCTCGAAAGAGTGTCTTAAAACCTAATACCCTAAGACCAACTAGTTTAGGAGCTATTAGCTAAAAGCTCGTTAAGGAAAATAGATGCTTAAGGAAATCAAATTAAAAAAATGGTTCAGCATGATTGATCATTTCAAGTCGTGGAATGAAAAGTTTGGGGGTGTTACAAGATAAGTTAAGTTAAGCTCGTTGATTCCTAGAATACATGTAGGACTATGCGTAATGATTGAGCCAAAATAATTATCTTTTATCCTACCTTAAACCCTAGCCATACATTACAAGCCTATGAAAGTCCTAATGATCATAAGTGGTGTGGTTTGCCTACATTAGTGGAGAGTGGCATGAAAAATTGGTTATGGAGTTCTAATCTATTTATAGATTATTAGATCTGCTTTTACAAGTCTTGATTACATAAACTCATCTGGGTTTAAGAGATTGGATGACTTAAGGTGACACACACACACACTCAGGACTTTTCAAGTTGTAATGTAAGTTGGTAATTGTGTTAAAGCTTTACATGATCGTAATTTAGAAGTTTTTCTTGGGTTATCGCTATTTTGGAATCTCTCATGCAAGTTTAGTTAGTAAAAAAAACTACGTTACTCTTTCTTTAGCTTTTCAAAATTAGTGTTTATTGTTTTTCTTGTTTGATTTTTGTTTTGTTTTGTTTTGCTCGATGACTAGCAAAAAGTTAAGTTTGAGGGTATTTGATGAGTGTGTTAAACACTCATATTTCACATAATCTTAACTTTAATTTTAATTGTTCTTTAAGTTTTATTGTCTGATTTATGTTTATCTTTGTCTCTATCTTGTAGGTTTTATATTCAATTACATTTGGATTGATTTGGAAAGATTTAGAAGTAAAAAATTTGGAAAAATCACAAAAAGAACGGAACTAGGAAGAAGGGCCAGCGTCACCACGCTCGCAGTATAGAACGCCAGAGTCGCGGCGCTGACTTCCCAACGTCATGACGCTGGTGCGTGACAGATTGGCCAGCGTCGCGATAATGACGCTATTTTAGATTTATTCTGCGATTTTTTTGTCTCCAATCTAATCATTGACAAACCCTAGTGTATAAATATAATATTTTAAGATTCTCAGAGGATTTTTTTTATGTGGGAGGTAGGGGAGAAAGCTTTTGGGGAGGAAACGAAGACGGATTCAACCGGGAGACGGATCTCAACTTCAATTCATCCTCAAATTTAGTTTTTTATTCTCTTTTCCTCTATGTTCATGAATATTATTAGGATATCTTCTTATTTGAGTATGTTCTAAATTTCTTATCTAGGCCTACGATGTAGTCAAACCATGATTGTTCATAAATTTTGATTTTGAATTCAATCGATGTTTATTCAGTATTATTGAGTGTTATAATCCGTTCTTAATGCTTATGATTGTCTGACCAACTATTACATAATTTTGGATTTAATTCTGAGACTGAGAAGTGTTGATTGAATTTGCTCTTTGTTATAACACCATTAAAATTTCATAAGTTAAAGATAATTATGAATCGAGTGTAGCAACTATAATTTCTTGTGTTTAATGAGTTTCATTATATTGAATCTTGACAGAGATGTATGATTCGTATTTATGATTCATTATTATCGATGCTTGGGAAAGATTGATAATTATATTAGAGAAATTCGTTATCAATGTTTTGAATAAACGTTAATTGATTGAGAACTGGAATTTAGAGCATATTTGGTTTGGTGAAATAAAAAACCCTAGAGCTTTTAACTATTGAAATTTTATCTTTGTCAAATCTTTATTGTTTTAGTTTAATTATAATTTTAGTTTAGTTAAAAATCTCAACTTTTCATCATTCTCAAGTAGAATTAAGGTTTAGTTAATTTTAATTATTAATATCAATGAATCATGTAGATGATATTCTATTTTAATAAAAATTTATTACTTGACGACGATAGTGTACACTTGCACTATAAAAAAAATTGCAACATTCAGCTTCATCCTATCTTCTCTGACTGTTGTGGCGAGAGCATAACCGATTCTAACGATTCCATGGGCTCGCCCTAGGGCTGTTTTGTGGGTGGTTCGTCGATCATGGTGATTCTCTCATTGGTTTCATCCTTGCAGGGTTATTTGCCCCTATTCACCCTTCAAACTTGAGGACGATTTTGATGTCGTTTCCCATAGATGGTGCTAGTTTTTGTTACAAAAAATCTCTACAGTGAGATGACATATAATCCCTAATTTATATATGGTCCTCTCGGGCAAGAACCTGCATAAAATAGACAAAGAACTCTAAGGCGAAGAGAACCAGGACGTGGTTTACTCGTCGAAGAGCCTTTAATGCCTAAGTCAGTATCCTCAAAATATTTTGGCAGAGTTTCCGTTAGGAGAGAATTGCTTACCTTGTACCATTCATAGAGGGGGTATTTATACCTGAAGCCTTGGAGAAGGATGTGTCTCGAGTAAGCTTCAGGTAAGGTGATAACTTTCTTGATATGACGAGCTCGGGGTGGCATTTAATGCCTTTGTCTTCTGAGCTAACGTAAATGAGGGTGCATTAATTTTTGATTTACCTCTAGCCACGCCGGACGTGGTGGTTGTGATTGTTTGGTGGCTATCTTGACGTTTTATCAGGGCGATTGAAGTCGACAGGCGCCCGCCGCAAGGGTGAAAACACCACGTAGAGTGTTACTTACAACGAATAATAATGATGCCTAACACATGGCTAACTGACCCCCTGCGCCAGATACTCTTCTTAAGACTTTTTAGCTTACGCTGGTCGGTGTCACCCGAGCTCTTTGGAAAGTGACATGATCAGGTCAGTTCCTTTCCCTTTTGTGAGCTCACTTCTTCAATCCCTTTTTCTGGAGTAGAATAGAGACATCTGTCGTGGCCTACCACGTGGTTCCACATCATTAGTAGTCTGAAAATACCCATAACATATACATACCCTCCTATGAAATAAAACAAAAGTCACTTCTTTCTTTCGCTCTCTCCCTCAAATTATTAATTTAATTAAAATGTTAAAATTTAGTCTAACAATATTAATTATTTAAATAATAATAAAAATAATTAAGGTTAATATTAAAGTTAGACATCAAATATTTTTTACTACCTCTCTCACTTTATTTATTTAATTAAAATTAAATTTATTAAAATATAGTCTAACATTATTAATTTATTTAATATTGATAAAATAATTAAAATTAATATTAAAATCGCACATGAAAATATTTTTTACATAATATATAACTAAAATGACATTTAAGTAACTTCTCGTTATTTACTTAATTTTACTAAATTTAACATATACTAAAGATATCACACAAATTATCACCACTTATTTCATGTACAATCAAATAACGACAATCATATTTTGATAGCAACTGAATTGTGATAGCCATTCTAGATTAAGCAAGGCAAATGACCCTTTAAATTATTCAAATAGTCCATAATTTTTTACTCTCATTTAGTGCTGCCAAATCAAAAGGAAACACACAAACAAAATTCAAAAGTTAGCACAATCCACAAAGCAAAATAAAGGTTGAAATGGAATGCCACAAAGGCACAAACTTATGTATGTACGGAGCTTAATACACGGAGCTTACCAAGCAATTTCCTCCTATTTAATAAATTTTTTATTTTTTATTTTTTGAAGCGAATTATAAATTATTCTAGAATTGAAAGATATGTTGTCTCAGCACCTACTTGTCAATTATAATTGAGACTTAGAAATCGTCTACTTCATTTAAATGACATTTATCATCATAAATATTTACTATATTAGTGGACAAATTTATTTTATAAACTGATCACCTGTATGTGGTTGAATTTCTCATATTACGGAGTACAAATATTATTAACAAAAAATTCAAGAAGTTCATTATAGGTGCTAGAATATGACAAAGTAAAAGGTTTCAATATTTTTGATAAAAAATCGGAATTAAAATATTTCAGTAGTTTTAGAGTTTAGTGATAGAATTGAGGATCTCTTCTTCCTCTCAACCAGCGTTGTGGTGTGTGACAATATTAGTGCTTTAACATAGCTTCAAGTTTTACATGCTAGAACAAAGCATTTAGAGTTTGATGTGCAATTAAATAAAGTACTGCATGGCTCTTTGGTAGTAACATTTGTTCCCTCAATAGTTCAGGTTGCTGACTTACTTACTAAACCTCTGTCGACGGCAGGATTTGATCAGTACCTCAAAGACAAGTTCAAGGTGTTCCTATATCCCTTAAGCTTGAGAGGAGATGACAAGCTAAGGACTCCCGAGCAACTAGATATAATCTAACTAACTCTATTTAGAGAGGTAGTTGTTCATATCAGTTGGTAAGTTTCTCACCTTCTATCACGTTTACTTAGCTTCGATGTTTAGTTAAGTTGATCTTGAATCTTAATAATAAGACCTTTGTGCATGTGTTTGATATAAATAGATAACTCCTTACTTCATTGAGTATTGAAGTAAGTTGGCTCCTCACTTTCCAAGATTTATTCAAGAATCATCTTCCATCCCTCCTCTCTATCTTCTCTTTCTTTCTTTCTCATTACAGTCAACTTAATACAAAGGATATCAATCCTTTACACTCAAACTAATTTATGTATGTAGAGCCTGATACACAAAGAAAAAGAGATTGAAATGGAATGCCACAAATTTATGTATGTAGAGCCTGATACACGGAGCTTACCAAGCAATTTTCTAATATCTAATAGTTTTTAATTTAATTAATATTTTAAAGAAAATAATAAATTATTCTAGAATCGGAATATATGATGTGTCTCATTAGTTACTTGTCAATTATAATTGAGACTTAAAAATCTACTTAAGATTTTAAATGACATTTATCATTATAAATATTTAAGATATTAGTGGACATATATTTATTTTATAAAATCATCACCTAATATATGGTTGAATTTTTCATATTACGGAATAAAAAAACATTATAAACAATAATTCAAGAAGTTCATTATAGGTGCTAAAATATGACAAAGTAAAAGGCATTAGAATATTTTTTTTATTATAAAAATGGCATTAATAATATTTCAACCTTTTCTTTTTTATATAATTTTTTCCTAAGTTGCTAATATAATTCAATTATATTTATGGGTGTCTCTAATCAATTTTAAATTATATTTTTTGAACAAGTGGTACAGCAAGTGGTTCTAAACTAATAAATTTTTAGTTCGATATGTAAATATATAAATTGATGGCAGCATGTCATGTAATATTTCTCATTATTTAATTTGAATTAATCATATATTTAAATTTTAGTTGTTATTAAATTATTCAGATTGAACCAAGCACCTCTCCACGTTTTCATTCGTAATATGAAGAATTCCACATTATCTAAAGTCAGCACCTAGGCGTTGACTATGACTTGTTTTTAGTTTCATTGCCGAGTACTACAATCACAAGTCCAGAGTTTCCCATCCTCTCCAACTCTCTCTACCTCTCTTATTCTCTCTGTCTGATCAAAAATGGAGACCAGGAACCTAGAAATCAACGTTATCTCAGCAAGAGACCTCAACGATGTCAATATTGTGACTAAGATGGACGTTTACGTCGTTGTTTCGCTCACTGGTGATTCCAAGCGGAACCACAAAGCCAAGACTTCCGTAGATAGAGAAGGTGGCAAAAACCCAAGCTGGAACTCCACGATGAAGTTCATCATTGATGAGGGGGCGGTCCAGAGTAACCGCCTGACTCTCGTGTTCAAGCTTTGTTGCGAACGAGCCCTTGGAGACAAAGACATCGGTGAAGTCCACGTTCCTGTAAATGAGCTTCTGAATTCTCATACTGATGGTACTTCTATGAAACACGTAAGCTACCAAGTGCGTAGGCCTTCAGGAAAGCCACAAGGCATATTGGATTTCTCGTTCAAATTTAGCGAGAAACCCAGCGTGACAATGACTCCTTCGACGTCTAAGGTTGACGAGCCGGTGACCTCATATCCTGCTCGTCCAGTAGCGGGGCCCCATTCAGTAACTTATGGTGGGATATATCCTCCTCCTTCAGAATCATATCCTCCTCCTCCACAAACACAATATCATACTGCCCCAGAAAGATATCCTTCTTCACCAAAAGGATATCCCGCAGCTCCAGAAGGATATCCTCTAACAAAAGGATACAATCATGCCGCACCAGAAGGATCTCTTTCTGCACAAAAAGGATATCATACCGCTCCAGAAGGATACCCTCCTCAACAACCCGTAGGAGGATATGGTTATTATTCATCCTCAGCACCATATCAGCCACCGTCATATCCACATCCATATATGAGTCCACGGGCACCGACATACGGTTATCCACCTCAATATCAACAAGGTTATGGATATGCACCTCCACCACCAACATATATGTATGGGCAGCCGGTGCAGAAACCAAAGAAGAAGAAGTCTGGGTTAGGTTTGGGTGCTGGATTGCTAGGAGGAGTGGTTGGTGGCCTTTTGCTCGGAGGGCTAACGTCTGATTCTTTAGGCTCATTTGATCCTACAGCCTCCTTTGATCCTTCCAGTGTTGATCTTAGTAGTTATGAAGACAGTATTGATTTGATGGGTACCATTGGTTAATGTGAATGATTTCCCCCCAAGTTTCTGGTCAAAATCCTTCTTGTGTCAAAGTTATTTTATTTGATTTCTTGAAATGTCCTTTTATAAATCTTTAATTTTAATCTATTTCTCAAAGTATGTGACTTCTAAAATAAATTGTATTTGGTAACATATTTGCTTACAACCAAACAAATGTCTTTACAAATTAAAATATTTGACAAAATCGCAAATATATGTTATTTTTTTCCTAATGAAATGTAGAAAAACGCAATTCTTAAAATCTAAAAACTAATTTCTTTTTGGTTTGGTGTGTAAATGTCATTCACTAAAAAATGATAATGTCACGAAGGTTTGTATATGTTTCTTCAAATTGTAGAAAAATATGAAAAATAATGAAATATGTAAGAAAATTCCATAATCAAGTTCTGAATTAAGTTATATATTTACTGTTTAGTCAAATTAGGGGGTAAAATCTTCCTAATTTGCATCGAAATATCTTTGAGTTTGCTTATAATATTGGTCTTATCTGCATCACTCATCTCTTTCACAATCCTAAATTTAATTCATGTGGACATATGAGTTTAGGCTCTTTTGATAGTAATACATGCTCGGAGGACAATTTATCAATTCAAATCAGATTCGGATAAAAACATAAAACTTTGTTTTTATAAATCCTTTGAACAACACATCATGGACGGAGATTTCGAGTTTTAAATGTGTGAAAATGAAATAATTATGGATAATTACAAGTAGAAGCCCTTGGAGACACCTAACTAATTCTTTACCTAAAAATCTAATCTTTGCTTGAAAAGATTAGCCAAATCAAACCAAGTACTTAAATAAATCCACTAGTTTCTTTAATGACATTCTCCCGACAATCAAGTTAAAATTTAATAAGAATTTAGATTATATATTGTATTTTTAACCCAAAAATTTATCAACGTAGACTTGGGTGTAAGAGTTTTCTTTTTATTATCAAAATTACATTGCAAATTCTAAAGAGTATAGATGTGAGGGTTTAACCAATTGCGCCAACCCAATTTGTCAACATGAGTGTAAGAGTTTAACTAATAATCTTGCTAACTTATTCCTATGAGTTAAATGGATTTTTTTTTATTTGTGGTATAGAACTCATCTACTTAAATTTTAAATGATAGAAATTTATAGTTTGATATATGAGTAGTATAAAGAATTTTTCTTTCACGTTTATAAAAGTTACGATGATAATAATGAGAGAAGAGAGAAGATTAAATGTTATGTGCAAAACTTTACTTGGATTCAATCTTTTTTTTTCATTTATTAAACAAGTATGTATTTATAGGTATTTTTAAGATATTGATCAATAATAAAAAATGGGGAGTCCCTCGTTATTATCAGAGATCAGGCCATACTCCCCCTACGTTTTTTTATAATTTCATCATCTTCTTAGGATCATCCCCATGCTTGTGGAATCTTCCCCAAACGTGGCCCTCATATCTTGTGTGTTTCTTTCAACTACTATATTGTCTTTATAAATGATGAATCAATCGTAACCGTCCGACTCCTCAGGTAGCTCTGATTCCCCTCTTCCCATTTTTCCACGGTGGAGTTCTACTCACTCCCTCTTGATTGGTTCTCCTCTATTCACGTGGCATGGTGAAGATTTTACACTTGTACATTTGCTTCCATTATACTCAACGAAATTTCCTTCGTTGTGATGTAATGATTATGCTTCATACGTGTCTCAATAGAAGATTAATTGATTGAACCTTTTGCCTTATAGCCATTTATTGAATCCTGCA
Source organism: Datisca glomerata (assembly GCA_003255025.1). Taxonomy (NCBI): domain Eukaryota; kingdom Viridiplantae; phylum Streptophyta; class Magnoliopsida; order Cucurbitales; family Datiscaceae; genus Datisca; species Datisca glomerata. Next base: position 230,978 of record QANY01013534.1, read on the forward strand.
AGCGTTAATAACATACAAAAGATATGATTATTAAATAGAGAAAACGTGTACTGTCATCACTTCGTTTCCTACTATATATTGACACACTCCTTGGGAATGACATATCATCATCTACTTTAGCCGTTACACATTCTCATTATCAGTTATTGATGCAAGGCGTGTTCGTAAATCCCTATTTGGCGTGACTCGCATAATATTTCTTTTCTCCTCTACCAGTTGTCAATTCCCTATTTGCCCGTTTCAAATGGCGGCTGATACCATCATTCTGTTTACTGTCATTGAATGCATGTGACACGCCTTTCAACTCACGTCATTTCAGAGTAAATCACATTTTACTCTCTTTTCAAATCCATTAATTCTATTACATTTCTTTTTCACATCCGTAGCCTGCAAGAGGCCTTCGTCTTTCTCATTTTTCCTTTACTTTCACCTTGCCCTCTGTAAGTTTTCTTTTCTGATTGTAATGGGTCATTCAGATCATGGCTACTTCTTGACGTCCTTTTAGTTCATCAAGTCTTTTTCTGAGGAGTTCCTCATTCTGTTATTCTTCTAGCATGAATTTCATATTAGGGCATCCAATCTCAACATGAATTATTACTGCTTCTGCTCCAAAACCTAAAGAGAGAGGCATCTCTTGCATTGTTTCTCTTGGAGTAGTTCTGTACGACCATAACACTACCAATAGTTCTTCTACCCATCTTCCTTTCATAGACTCCAATCGTTTCTTTAAACTGTCAAGTATGATTCGATTTGACCTATATGATTACCCATTTCCCTGTCAATAGTAAGGAGTGGAGAATCAGTTAGTAGTCTTTAGGGCTTCGCATAAAGTTTTCACCATTTTTCCTGTGAACTAATGCCTGTTGTCCGGAATAAGTTTATTCAAAATGTCGAATCTGTATATGATATTCTTCTACAAAAGCCCTTTACTTATTCTTTCCGTATTCTCGCCAAAGCTTCAGCCTCAACGTACTTGGTGAAGCAGTCTGTTGCTACCAATAAGAAACGTTTCTGGGCAGGTGACTTTGGAAGTGGACCAACGATGTCAAGTGCCCATTGCATAAAAGGCCACAAATTTGTTACTGTTTTCAGTTCACCGGGAGCCATCTTAGCGACTGGAGTAAAACACTGGCATCTATCACAGCCCTTCACATACTATTTGGCATCTTGATGCATTTTGAGCCGGTAATATCCCTTATTCAGTACTTTGTGAGCTAGTGACATTCCTCAATTATGATTGCCATATATCCCTTCGTGTATTTCAGCCAAAACATACTGAGCCTCCTTTTCTTTTAAGCATTTTAAATACGGGACTGTTAATGATTTTTCTATACAATATTCCATTTATTAATGTGTAGTAGGCTCTCTCTTGTTGTTCTATTCTAGCAAGGAGCGTATGTTCTAGAAGTATTTTCTTTTCAAGATAACAGACTATTTCATCTTATCAGTTGGGGTCCCTCTCAACCTCCACATCTGCTACGTTGTTCTTGGGGAGTGAGACACTTGGTTTTATAGAAATTCTATGGGTACGTTTCTCTTGTACGGGTATTGCAATGACGACCCCATATTTCTAGCGCGTCGACGTGTCCGTTCTTAGTTCTTGGGATCTTCTAGATTTCATAGCTTTTCAATGTGCCCAGCAGGTCCTTTGCCCGTTGTAGATAGCTCACCATCCTTTCCATCTTTCGTTACATATTCTCCTGTGACCTGTTTCACAATCAACATGGAATCACATAATATTTTTACATACGTTACCTCATATTCCAGTAGCAAAGATACTCCCACATTCAGTGCTTCATATTCTACTTTGTTGTTTGACGTGTTGAACCCGAAGGAGATAGAATGCTCTAGCATTTCCCCAAAGGGGGTTTGCACTACTACCCCTACTCCCGATCCTTCACTGTTTGTAGCTACCTCTCTAGTGAATTGTATAACAAAATCTTCTAGTACCTGCCTCTTGAGGGAAGTTCTGGGTTCATAGTGAATTTCGTACTAGCTTAAATTGATTGACCACTTCGCCATCCTCCCCTTACCTCTGGAGAGTGCATGAGACTTTTAACAGGTGAGTCTGTTAACACTTTGATGCTATGTGCCTGGAAATATGGTATCAACTTTCGTGCAACAGTTATAATTGCCAGTACTAATTTCTCCATCCGTTTGTATCTTGTCTCGGCCGCCACCAGGCTCTTGCTTATAAAGTATATGCGTATATGATTCCTTTTTTACTCCCTAATGAGTACAACAGTGACAGATACTTTAGAAACATAAATATATAGCAGGAGTTGTTCACCCGATACTGGTTTAGATAGCAGATGGGGAGTTGTCAGATATTCTTTGATTATGCTGAGAGCTTCCTCACATTCCTCATTCTATCTGCCCACAGAGTTTTTCTCAATTTCTCGAAGAATGGTTTGCACTTATCCGTAGACCTTGAGATTAATTTGTATAATAGGGCTAATCTTCACGTCAACCTCTATATCTCTTTCTGGTTCTTTGGAGATTTCATCTCCATGATTGCCTTTACTTAGTCTGGATTTACTTTTATCCCCTACTCCGTCACTAAATGTCCGAGGAACTTTCCCGCAGCTACCCCAAACGTGCATTTTTCCAGATTCAGCTTCATTGAGTTTTTCTTTAGGACTGAAAATGCTTCTTTGAAATCCCAGACCTGGTCTATTCGTTTCTTGCTTTTGACCAACATGTCATCCACGTAGACTTTCATGTTTCTTCTGATTTGTTCACGCAAGACTTTGTTCACAAGTCTCTGATAAGTTGCACCTGCATTTAGCCAAAAGGCATAACGTTATACAATAGATACCATATTCAGTAATGAAAGAAGTCTTTTCTTGATCATGTTGAAACATTTTCACCTCATTGTATCTGGAGTATGAGCCCATAAAGCTGAGAAGTTTGTGTCCTAAAGTGGTATCGACCATCTGATCTATCCTTAGAAATGAATAATCATCCTTGGGATAAGCTTTATTTAAGTTGGTGAAGTCCAAACAAATCCTCCATTTTCTGTTTTTCTTCCGTACCATCACCACATTGGCCAACCACTTTGAGTAGTTGACTTCTCAGATGAAACCAACTGCCAAGAGCTTTTTGACTTCTTCTTTGATTGTCTTATTCCATTGCGGGGCAAAGCTTCTCTTCTGCCGCTTCACTGGTTTTATGACCACATTTGTATTCAACTTGTGACAACTAATTTCTTCAAGAATGTCTACCAATCTTTCTTTTTCATCTTTTTCGAAGCGAGCACCGACGTTCATCATCTTCTGTGTTCCTTCTTCCAAACATAGAAGTTTCATTGCTTCTCTCACCTCGTACCATAGGCCATCTTGACCACCTTCCCGTGATTGCTAGAAATCCGCATGCCACTTACCTTCTGCTTTTTCTGTAACCTTTTTCTTGACAGATTCCAGAGCGGTCATAGAATAGATGCGATCAACAACTTGATATCCTCTTATTGTTTTAACTCCCGCAGGTGATGGATACTTCTGTACTTGGTAGAAAGTCAAGGGGATGAATTTCATCTTATGAAGTCAGGTCCTCCCTAGGATAGCATTGTACGGGGATGACGTGTTCAAGATCATGAACTCGGTCATGTAGTTAAACAGTTCTGCATTCACCGGGAGAATGAAGGTTCCCTCTGAGTAAATAATGGCTCCGTTGAAGTTTATCAGTGGTTGTGAAGTTCCTTTAAGTTTATGTTCTCCCATTGACATTTTCTCCAAGGTTGCCCGATATAGAATGTTCACAGCACTCCCATCGTCAACCAAGAATCTCCTCAGTAAGTAGTTACCGACTGTATTGAAATGACAAGAACATCGTTGTGACACCCATCATGCTCTAAATCTAGGTCATCAAATATCAACAGGGGATTTCTGCTGAAACTTGAGGGCTCTTCCATGAGTTTCTCTAGTATCAGCTTATTGCAGTACATTTTTCTTTCCCTCCTAGTTGTCATTTCATATTATGTAAGTTCAATAACTGTGTCGACGATACATAAAGGTTGTTTCTCATTGTCGTGCTTGTCCTCCCCGTGATTATCCTTTTCGACTTCCCATTTTATGTTCTTCTTTTTTCACAAACTTATGGATATACCCGTCTTTAATCAACTTCTTGATGTAGTCTTTAAGTTGAAAACAATCCTTTGTGTAATGCGTGTTGCTCTTACAAAAGGAGAAGTTTTCGTCTTTACCTTTGAAATGTCATTCTTTTGTGAGTGGGGCTGGTCTCTTCAGCCAATGCTTATCTTTGATCATGTCCATGATTTGGGTTACCAGAATGGTCAACGACATGTAAACCTTGTCTCTTGGGTGTATTCTTTCTAAGTCCCATATTCGGTTATCCTGTTCTTTCCTGCTTGCTAGTTCTTCCGTCATCTCTTTTTGTTTCATCAGAGTTTTTCCTTTCAGATCTCAAACTCCTTTTCCTGCTTCCTTGATCCTCAATCTTCCGTTAAGCCGCTTTCAATCGGCTTCTTTTCTCCTCTTCCAGAGTAATGTAGGCTTGTACTCGTTGGAAGGTTTCTTCCATCGACAGCGGTTTCATCTTGGATAGATCTTCAAACAAGGGTGAGTTCAGGTCTAACCCCCACCTGAAAGCTAGTTTTCGCAACGTGCAGGCGACACAGAGCGGCGAATGAAAAAATCATTTTCAGAAAAGAAAAGAAATTCGACATCCCCACCAATCATTTTAGGTTATGATTGGTCACCCAACAAAAAAATTGATCTATGAAAACTCAAAGTTTGTTTGAGGTCATTTGTGTGAAGGAAGATATTAGCACTCCACAACACCCATTGTTGAAATGGTTACCAGATTCAATCAAATGATATCCAAATTATATTTTAAAATAAGATTAAATAAATTCATTTTTGAATGTCCTATTTGGTACATTTTGCATCACAAAAATGAACAAAATAAATGACCTTTAATTGGTGGTACAAAGACCATTGAAAAATTATTTTTCATTTTTTTCATTCTTTTTTTATCAAAACATTATTGGAGTTATTTTCGGTATCCCAAGAATAACTTCTCACCTCAGTAATTTGAAAAATTTGGTATCCTAAAAAACTCAAAGTCCGTCATCAAGATTTTTAGTGAAAACTAAACAATGGAATTAACAAAATTTAAATGTAATTGCTAAGATTTCAATTCACACATATATGAATATTAACTCTAATGATAAGAGAATGCGACAAAAATTACATTATAAGTATGACAATATGACAATGATAGATAAGTAAATAAATACGAAATAAGAAGAACAACAACTATAAAGACAAAAAAGGTGAAAAGAAAAGTAATAAAATGGATAAAATATGTGACAAATTCGAAGATGATGTTTGTAGTAAGAAATATATATAGAATATGTCCAAGAGGAGGAATGTGAAAAAAATGTGAATTGGAATAAATATAGGATTTAATATGTTAATAAAAGAAAAAGAATAAAAAAAATAAAATGAAAAAGTAGAAAAAAGGGGGACAAGGCTGCTAGCCACCCTATATTGATAACTATGTGAATGTTTAATTTCATAACATAATATATGTATATATATGTATATATGTACATGTATAAATATAAGTATTAAAATACATAGTAGGTATATAAGTATATCATTTTTACTAAATATTCTACTAGTTGCCTTTTTTATTTTCTTTAATCATTATTATTTAAATAACAAAGAAAAAATACGGATGGTAACTAATTAAATCGAACGTCATGACAAAACGATGAATAAAATTTTAAAATAGAATAGTTTTTGGGATATAAATATACCCATTTTTATTTTAGACTACTTAGTTTACTAATTACCATTATTTTATTTCTTCCTTCATTGTTAATAAAACAGTAAAAGAATAATCATGGATAGTAACTAGTTCAAACAAATGTCATTAAAATAACAATAAGATGTAAAAAATGAAAAGACTTGTGAGAATACTAAAAAAGTTTAAGGCTTAAATATTTGCATAATCTTTATAAAAATATTTAACTCTCTGCCTCGATTGGAAGAACCATTTCCATGCCATATACCAAAGAGAACAGAGTTTCCCCAGTTGATGCTCGGACTGATGTACAATACCCATGTAGTACGAAAGGGAGCATCTTATGCCAATCCTTTTCTATGATCTTTTTATGTTCTTATTTGCTGCTTCCACTTCTCCATTCATCTTCGGACGATAATAAGATGAATTATCATGCTTAATTTTAAATTGCTCACATAATTCTTTCATTATCTTGTTGTTTAAATTTGTCATGTTATCTGTGATGATCCTTTTAAGTAGACCATATGGACAAATCATCTCTTTTTTAATGAACTTAATAACCGCGCTTCTGGTTACGCTAGAATAAGAATCTGACTCCACCCATTTGGCAAAGGAATCTATAGAGACCAAAATAAAACGATGCCCATTAAAGGCCTTTGGTGTGATAGGACCAATGACGTCCATACCCCACATAGAGAATGACCAAGACACAACCATGACATGTAAGAGGATGCTGGTACATGAATTTTATCCGTATAAATTTGACATTTATGACATCTCTTGGCGTACTTGATGTAGTCTGATTTTAGAGTCAACCAATAATATATTACTTCTCAAATTTGTTTTACGATCATATGCCAATAGCAGGAACACCACCAATTCCTTCATGAACTTCCTCTATGATTTGATTCGCTTCCCTTGCATCAACACATATTAAAAGCCCCATATCATGGTTTTTTTTAGAGTATTTTACAATTCAAAAAGAAGCCCATAGATATCGTTCTGATAGTGCGTTTATCATTCCCGGAAGCTTTGGATAGATATTCCCCATTCTTTATATATTGCTTGATGTCGTAATAACATGGTTTTGCGCCTGGGTCTTCTTCAATGCTCATACAGTGAGCAGAAAAATCTCGCTTCTCAATTTTTATGGGTTGAACTTTATCCTTAAAGTCTACAATAAACATGGATGCTAGAGTTGCTAGTCCATCTGTGATTTGATTATTCTCTCTGAGTATATGGTCAAATGAGATCATTTCAAATGTTCACCTTAACTTGGTTGCATGTTTGTTATAAGGTACCAACTTAGAGTCTCTAGCTTCGCATTCCGTGTTTAGTTGTCATATTGGCAATACCGAATCTCCGCACACTCGAAGTTTCCTTATCGTTATATTAGAAGCTGCTTGAATTTCCATGGAACATGCTTCATATTCTGCCACATTATGTGTACAGTCAAAACATATTTTTTAATATGACAGATATGCTCTCATAAGGAAAATCAAACTTTATAGGCTCATAATCTTGTAGTGGTTGATCTGCCAGATAATCACCAAGTACACTTTCTTTTATTGACTTTCTGGTAACATAGACAATATCATATTCCGTGAGTAACATTTCCATTTAACAATTAACCCAGAAAGTGATGAATTTTCAAATATATATTTGATTGGGTACATCTTTGAAATTAACCAAGTGGTGTGGTATAACATATACTGTCTAAGCCGATGAGCATCCCAAGCTAATGCACAACAAGTTTTCTCCAACATTAAATAATTAGTCTCATAGTTTGTGAACCTTTTTCTTAATGAACTTATGATGAATGAAATGGAGATGAATCATGAATTTAAGCCACATAATGGATGATGTTAATGTCAATGCTAACAAAAATATATATAAAGAGAAAAATATATTGACGCTAAAAATATTTATTTAACTTGTATGCTAAAATGGAAACAATACCAATGTTGCATGAAGTAATGAAAATTATATATCTATAATGATGATGATGAGGAGGAGGAGGATGGTATGATGATGATGACTATAGCTCATAAACAATATGATAGTTAAAAGATAACACACAATAATTCAAGGTGTCATATCTAGCACTTTGGCGACCCTAGTATTTATTTTCACTTGGCCATTGGATGAACTTTAAAGTTATGTAGATAAGTGGGGTTAGGGTCTAAAATTCTTACTGGGCTCCCAATTTGTCCACAATGTTATCCAAACAGAGTAATAGGGGCCCCCAAACTGTATCCCGAAATGGTTGGCCTGAGTGAAAACTTTCATGAGCCTACATAGGAACCACAAGGCATTCCACTACTCATTCTCGCTAATCCTAAAGGGAAAGCTTTGATATGGGGCTAGGTTATGTGTGCGAAATTAGCAATTATGCAAATAAATATAAAACATAGAAACAAACTATATACAACTACAAGCATGAATAAGCACAACAATTAATCAAATAAACAAACAAAGAGCCAAAAAAGGATATCATATGATGAAATTTTGACTTAACTCTCTATTGATCTAAAAATGGTTAGATCGATTGCGTGCTAGTGGAGTCGCCAAGCTGTCGCAATGTGCACGCGACGCGAAACAGCGATTGAAAATTATTTTTGGAAAAGAAAAAAAAATCAGAGTCGCCACCAATCATTTTAGGGTGTGATTGGTCACCCAACAAAAATTTTGGTATACGAAAACTCAAAATTGGTTCATGAGTCATTTGTGTGTGGGGAAGGTATTAGCACCCCACAACACCCATTTTTGAAATAGTTATCAGATTTAGTCAAATGCTATCCAAACTATATTATAAAACAAGATTAAGGAAATTCATTTTGAATGTCCAATTTGATACTTTTACATCATAAAAGTGAACAAAATAAATTACTTTTAATGGGTGCTACAAAGACCATTGAAAAACTATCATCTTTTTTTCATCAAAACATTATTGGAGTTATTTTCGGTATCCTAAGAATAACTTCTCAACTCAGTAGTTTAAGAATTTTTGTATCCTAAAAAACTCAAAGTCCGTCATTGAGATTTTTAGTGAAAACTAAATAATATAATTAACAAAATTTAAATCTAATTGCAAATATTGTACTCCACACATATATGAATATTAACTCCAATGGTAAGAGAATGAGACAAAAATCATATTATAAACATGATAATATGACAATGATACATAAATAAATAAGAAATAAGAAAAACAACAACTATAAAGAAAAAATGAGTGAAGAGAAAAGTAAAAAAGGATAAAATATGTGACAAATTTGAAGATGATATGTGTAGTAAAATAATAAGTAGAATGTGTCCAAGAAAATGAATGTGAAATGGAATAAACATACAATTTATCATGTGTTAATAAAAGAAAAGAAAAAACAAAATTAAAATGAAAAAGTAGAATAAGAAAGAAAAGAAAAAAAATTGGGGGAGGGGGGACAAGACTGCTTGGCACAGCCTTGTCATGGACAAGGTTGCTAGCCACCATCTGTTCTCAACAGAGGGTTGTCCTCTTTTTTTTTTATATATAATTATAATATAATTATAATAAATTTAATAAATTAATATTAAATTTTTTATATATAAATAAAATTAAACTATGTGAATGTTTAATTTTATAAAATAATATATTCGTATCTATCTATATATGTACATGTATGTATAAGTATTAAAATACATAGTTGGTAAATAAGTATATCAGTTTTTACTAACTATTCTACTAGTTACCATTTTTCATTTTCTTTAATCATTGCTATTTAAATTGTAAAGAAAAATTACGGACAGTAACTAATTAAATCGAATGTCACTATAAAACGATAAATAAAAATTCAAAATAGAATATTTTTTTGGGATATAAATATACCCATTTTCTATTTTGGACTACTTAATTCACTCATTACCATTATTTTCTTTATTACTACATTTCTAACCAAATTGTAAAAGAATGATCATGAAAGTAACTAGTTCAAACAAATGTCACTAAAATAGCAATAAGAACTAAAAAATGAAAAGACTTGTGAGAATATTAGAAAAAATTAAAGCTTAAATATTTGCATGATCTTTATGTAGATGTTTAACTCTCTATTTTATATATTTTTATATATAAGAAATTATCATAGGGGATTTTTGCAACAAATGTATACTTTCAACCAATTAAAGGTTGATTAACATTGAGTTAATTTGCACCCCTCAAAGCATTTATCCTCATCCTCATTGATTGAGTTGATGATAAAAATATCTCATTATTAAATTTATAAAAAATCATTAATGCATAAAAATAAAACTCAAGATGAAGAGTAAAAGATGAAGAAGGAGGAACAAACACTTATATATAGAAAATAAAATAAAGAGTATACACTACATGAATATATATGAGAGATGATGAACAATAATGAACAAAATATATTGTTATCTAATGTGTAAGAAATTTAAACTACCTTAAGAAAAAGAATGAGAGAAGATGAATAGATGAATAAAAATGTACTTTCTCTCTCTCTATCTTGAAATATTCTCATTTTCTCTCAAGACCTCTCTTTCTCTCTCCAAAAAATGATTTATTTCCAGTGAAGGTCTCCTATATATTTATAGTCAAATTTAAGGCATCACTTTTTACTTTTAGTCCGTGCACTTTTATTTTATTTTTTTAATCATTGGACCATTTTTCTCATTTTTTGTCTATGAGCTATTTTTCAAATCATATACATAGTCTTAGACTAATATATGAGCCAAAAAATAAATTTTGTATTTTCAACATATTGGGCGGGACAAAATATGGTATCTACACCAGTTTGGCAACTCGATCATCACAATTCTTGATTTTTGCCATTTCGTTTATAAATATATCGGTGCATTCTCGTAGGGACTCGCTTCACTTGGCGAAAATCGTTAAGAAATACTCTGTGTCTTCCATGAATCACCAGATAGGTAAACTAATTTTCTAGGAAGATAGATGACATAACAATAAAATTAGTAATCGAATGTAGGAGGGAATGACACCATTTCAGAGCTGTCCCATCCAGACTGGTGGGGAACATCCTACACATCAGTTTTTTATCGTGATGATACATCTCCATTACTTGTCTAAACTGCCGGATGTGGTCTACGATATCTGTTTCCCTTCGTAACATTTAAATTTGGGGGCTACGAAATTTTTGAGTACGGGTGTCGTCTGGATTTTAGGGCTTAATGGAGTACGGGCGAAGGATTCGAGGTCGGTCTTTCCCGTACTTCCTAGGTTTCTCATCTCCATCATTTTCTGCTCCAATAATTCCTCGACAGCCTCTTTTGTTATGACTCTGGACAGGCGAGCGTTTCCCGTAACCTTTTCACGTGGTTTTGGGATTTGATTTTTACTTCCTCCCGTTGTACGTATCTACTGCTAGTGCTTCTCCTGTCTCACATCTTTCCCGTTACCCCCTGAGTGGATTTCTCATTACTCGTTATTCGTCCTTTGAGTGACTTCAGCACGTGTCCTTGCCAGCTCTTGCTGAAGCGTGTTGATCTGGTCCTGCACAGTCTACTATGCACTGCGTAGTGCCTCCCTATTCCCTCTTTCCATTTCCTGCATCCCGTTTAGAATTGTCTGCAGTATTTCTGTAGGTCTACATGATCAACTCCATTTTCAGTCATGTTACCCTCATTCAGGGTCGCGTTCGATCTGGTTCTAAGCATACTTAGTGTTCCACGGTTGGTTTCTCGAGTTTTTTCTCTCAGCTCTTAATGAAAGCACCAAAATATAAATGATTTTTCATTCACGTTTGTAAAAGTTACGATGATAATGATAAGAGAAGAGAGAAGAGTAAATTTTCCGTGTAAAACTTTGCTTGGATTCAATCTCTCCTTTTCATTTATTACATGTGCTGGTATTTATAGGTTTTTTTAACATATTGATAAATTAATTAAAAGGGGGGGGGGGGGGGGGNGGGGGGGGGGGGGGGGAGTCCCTCATTATTCTTGAAGACCAGACCATACTCCCCTAAGTTTTCGGTAATGCCATAATCTTTTTAAGATCATCCCCATGCTTGTGGGATCTTCCCCAAGCATGACTCTTATACCTTGTGTGTTTCTTTCAACTATTATGTTGATAATATTATCTTTTTGATTGGTTCTCCCCCATTCAGGTGACATGGTGAAGATTTTATATTTGTTCAAGTAGATTAGTGAATTGAAATGTAAACATATAATTTTATTTATCATAATTTAATTTTAGTATATTTTTTAGTACATCAAATATCTGCAATTTAGTTGTTCAATTATTTATATCAATGAATACTCAATCAAATACATTGATAATATGAAGAATTCCACGTTAAGCAAAATCGGCTAATTTAGACAATAGGCATTTGACTCCGACTTGGTTACAGTTTCGTTGTACTTACATATTATAAGTTTAGGTTGCCCCCACCTATTAATCTCTCTCATTCAGTCTTATGTCAATTTCTGATCCAGAAATGGAGGTCAGGAGCTCAGAAATCAATGTTGTCTCAGCCAGAGACCTCAACAAATGCAATATCCTCACGACCATGGATACAGATTATCTCCTGTTTTCTCTCAAACATGAGACAATTATGTTGTTCAATCTTAATCCTACACTTTCACCTAACTCATCCTATTTCATCTAAGAGTTTGAAAACTGCCACATGTCTAAGTAAAAGAAAAAAAAAACGGCTTTACCTTTCTACCTCCACTATCTTCGACAAAGCCATCTTCCCCAATCTCTCACCCCAATTTCTTTGTTTCCTTCCATCTTCCCCAATCTTTTCTTTGTCCAACAGGTTCTTCCATCTTTAATCTCCAATTTATACTTCGTCCATGATTAATCGTCTCCCAAGCTTATGAAATAGAATTGGCAAATGATTCTGGGATTAAACCAACAAATGATTCTGGGATTAAACTAAAGGCCACATTTGAGCTAAAGAGTAGGCAAGTTGGTGGAAGGGCAACGTTGGATATACTCAATTGGATCAAAAGAGTTGTGTTCAAAGTAGAAGGCAACCGACTTTGATCTATGGAGAAGTAGGGAGTTTATTACGCCGCTTTCAGCAAGAGTCACTTGAGTTAATGTACATCATATCAGTTTTATAAGGTAATAAAAATAAAATGACTTTTTTAAATATATAATACTAGTGTACATGCTGAATTTCTTCCTATCATGTGTGTTATAAGGTGTGGAGGTATCTCATTTTGTACCATAGACGAGCTATAAACACCAACCAAAACAAAGCAATATAGATTTTTCCAGATAATTGATGTGCATAATATATGAATCCATGGTGAGTTTAATTCCTTTAAATAAATTGTTTAGTGAACAATGTTATTTGTAAAATTACAGGAACAAATGGAAGATACAACTTCAAGTCAAAAGGTTAATAGCAACATGGTATACTGATTTTTTAGAGGAAGATGTGGAAGATTTTGGTGTATTTTGAGTAGCCTTGTGTACATATATTGAAGTTGATGTATATTTTTGGATATATAAGATGTATAGAACACTTAGACTTAAATCTCATGTGTATTTTGATATATGTGTATATATATATTGAAGTTTTGATGAACGATTGACATTTGAATAGGAATAGTAAATTCTAACTCTTTCCAATGAGCATACTATTGTAAAATTTTTTTTTGTACTCCCATATATTTAACAGTAATCTTAATGAAGTTCTTGTTACTTTTAGCAAACTGAGTATAAAAACTTAATTACAGCTATTTGACAATAATATCTTGAGTTGTTATCTTTCTTTTAACAAACTACGTATACAAACTCGATTGTATTACATTATACATGAATATAAGCTTCAAAAACAACATAGATCCGAGAAAAAATAGTTGTTCTATAAAAACTCATTTTTTATCACATCACATAAGAATCTAAGCTTCAAAACAACAAGATGTGAGAAAAAATAGTTGTAACCATGCCTTTTTCCATGATCTCCAAAACTCATCTATCATCTCCAAAACCCATAAGAATCCATCTCTAAAATTTGAGAAAAAAAAATCTAAGAGAGGATACATGAGAAGAAACCCCAAATTTTGCCATCAATTAGACATGTGGCAGTTTTTATTAGATATGTGGCAGTTTTTATTAGACATGTTGAAGAAAGAAAAACTGCAGCCTCAGAAGAAAATCTTCATCATAGGCAAAAGAGGGAAGCAGAACAGAGACTTTCCCAAACACAGTGGGTGCTAACCATTTCTGGTAAAAACGATTTCAGGCTACAAGTAGGCATACGTTGGAATCATAAGAGATCATAGGCAACCGTTAGAATCATTTGTATATATACATCATCCCTCATTGTAAACAAACATAATTTTTTCTTCAATAAAAGATCAGAACCAGAAAAGTTCATCATCTCTGAAGCTCATCATTTTTTCATCCAAGATCAGAACCAACAGGTTCATCATTTCTACAAGACATGTGGCAGTTTTCAAACCTAATTTGGATGGGTTAGTGTAAGTGCAGGGCCAAGATTAAACAAACATAAATTGTCTCCTGTTTTCTCAAACAGGAGACGGACCATGGACGTTTACTTCATCATTTCACTCTCTTCTAACTCCCAACAGAATCAGAAAGCCAAAACTTTCGTGGATAGTGAGGGTGGGTAAGAACCCAAGTTGGAACTCCATGATGAAGTTCCCCATCGATGAATAAGCATCCCATGGTAATCGTGTCACCCTTGTGTTCACGATACGTTATGAACATGCCCTTTAGATAAAGATATCGGCGTAGTCCACGTTCCGATAAAGGATCTTCTAAGCTCGAAGAGCGGTGGTAATTCTATGAAGTGCATTAGCTATCAGATACGAGAGCCTTCAGGAAAGCCTCAGGGCGTTTGAATTTCTCATTCAAATTTACTGAGAAATCGAACGTGTCAATTGCTCCTACAACATCTAATGTTGATGTGTCAACGTCCCCACATTTGGCTCCATTAGCAAAATCCAGTTCAGTAACTTATTCCGGGACATATCCTCCTCCTCCCCCACCCAAAGATACCATGTTGCTTCAAAAGATTTCTGACTGCTCTAGAAGGATATTCACTACAACAGAAATTACCTTTTATAGGGGAAAATCTCCTATAAAAGACACTCCACCGTTTCAGAAAATCTTGTGTTTTTGGGTGCTATAATAGGTTGGAGACTTTTTATAAGATTTTGGCATCCCTATATAAGACTCAATTTTTTATAGTGATCTTTATAGAATTTTTTATAGTGATCTTTATAAAAGACTTTTTATTAGGTCTGTTATAGAATTTTTGTACCTGCTATTAAATTTCAAAATTAAATATATTCATAAAATTAAATGTATTATAAAATTAATTGTATTCATAAACAAAAATAGAATTCTAAATAATAATAATAATTTATAATAAACTAAATTCTTACAAATCATGTCATAAAAGTCACAAATATCAATGTATTTTTTAAGTTTCTATTTAAAATCATCTAAAATATGATTTATAAATACAAAAAATCTACTAATTCTAAACGTCTCCTCCAAAAAAATGCTTCAACGAAAAGAAGTCATGTCTCACGAAACGAGCTTGACTTCCATCCTTTTATGGTGTGGGCTTGCAAAAGATATTATGAGCTAAAAAATCAAACCAATTGTTTACATAAAAAGGAACCAACTTCTCAAGGACTTAAGTTTATTGTATAACCATGAACATGATTTCTTTTACAGAACGACTATCCATTGTAGTGCAGTCCGTTCTCAAGGACTTATGCATTGTAGTGTAGCCAGATCCATCTATGGTACAACCTACCGAATCAGATCTACCCAATGATGATGCATCAGGTGAGACTTTACCAAGCTACATACTTTCTCTTCTTCCCCTGAAGCAGAAATATGCTCAAGTTATTCCATATAGATTTCTTCATCTAAATCCCTATTCAGAATAATAATTTTCACATCCATCTGATATACTCCAAGATTTCACAAAGTTGCGAGTGCAAGTATCATCCTAATGGAGGTTATTCATATCACATGTGAATAAATATCTAAGTAATATAGGCTTTCTCGTTGTTTGTAATCTTTAATAATAAGCCTAATCTTATACTTATCATATCAATTGATCCATCTACTTTCACTTTGATGAATGTCCACTAATTTTTAAGTATGATTTTATAAGATTAAATCAATTTCATTTTGAATGACCTCTTTCTACGTAGGTGCTTCTGAAGCGCTCATAGTTACTTAGTTCGCAAACCTTAAAATCAAAGAAAAATTTGAAGAATAAGGGAAAACAACTAGGACATCTGGCTCTTACTGGAGAATATGCAGTTCAAAATACAATGAGGATCTGATTGAGTTAAATTGAGGATGGAGAAAGCACAAATCATTGATAAAGCGGTGAGAATAGAGAACTAAACGAGTTCTGAATGAGAGGAGACAAAATCTTTGGACTTAGATTGTGGAGTATGGAGAAACCATGGAAATAGCATCACCAAAAATTTAAATACTATTATCAATAGGCAATAAGAGAGGATATAGAATGAAAAAACCTTTGGTAGCCATTTCTCAGAACATTGCCTCAACCTACTAGAATCAAGAAATTTAAAAAATGACCATTAGAAATGAAAACAAAAAGTCAGAGAAAAGAACAAGTGAATACCATCACGGAGGGGGGGGGGGGGG
>QANY01013534.1:247406-315217 GCA_003255025.1 Datisca glomerata
GGGGGGGGGAGAGAGAGAGAGAGAGAGAGAGAGAGAGGGAGAGACCCAAAAAAGTAGGGGCACGATAGGTGATTGATTTGCTGACTTCATACCATTCCACAAGGATGTCCCACTTCACAAAAAGGATATCAAGATGCTCCAGGAGAATGTCCTCCTACACAGAAGGATATCATGACGCTCCAATGTGATACATTCCTTCAGAAAAAGGGATATATTGTCATTGCAAAAATATATCCTCCTCTAAAAACGGATATGATGCAACTTCAAAAGGGTATGGTCCTCTCAAAAGGATATCCTCCTCTAGAAAGAAGCTATCATGCCCCTTTAGAAGAATATATTCCTCCACAAAAATTATATAATACTGCTACAGAAGGATATCCTCCTACGCAAGAAGGATATCATACCAATCTAAAAGGATATTTTCCTCCACAATCATTAGTGATATATGGCTATTACCCATCCTCAACCCGTCATTAAGTGCCACCATACCCATATCCACATATGACTCCACCACCGACATATGGTTATATACCTCAATATCAACTGAGTTATGGTCATGCACCTCCATGGATGGTAGTGCAAACCAAAACCGCAAAAGAAGAACTCTTGATTAGAGTTGAGGAGCTAGAGTGGTAGGAGTAGTGCTTGGTGGGATTTTACTTGGAGAGCTAAATATATAATTCTTGAGCCTACTTCGATCCTAGCCTTGATATTGGGATTGAGGATACTATTGAGTTAGAAAAGTGTAAAAGAGAAAGAAAGAAAAGTAAAGAAAGTTTTACTGCTAGAAGAAAATGTATTATATGTCCTTCAACCCAGCTATTACATCATCAAGTATATATATATATATATATATATATATATATACATATATATATATATATATTACCCTTACATGATTAGCTAATGTTAATAATAAGGAATATATATTAGGTACAAATTCTAATAATGCTTGTGAGCTATTCACGTGAGGGCATATTCTTCATAATTGAATTATCGAGGTGTGAGGTAGAGTGTGCATTGTGAAGAGCACATGAAACTGTTGTACTAGTAGCATTAAATTGCTTCTGAAGTTGTTGTTCTGGCTACTAAGTAATCAATGAATGCACTATGGGCTGTTGCACACAGGGCTACAAAGTGGACAATGTGGGCCTCATAAGATGTTGTAGGGAAATATTCTTAACATCCTCCCTCAAGCAAAAAGGGTGGTCTGACCACATTCAGCTTGGATTTCTAATAGGACAATTTGATGACCAGATAAAGATTTTGTCAGAAGGTCTGCAACCAATTCTGTTAAGGAAACAAATCTAATAGTGATATGTTTAACAAGAACCCCATCTCTAAAATAAATGACAATTTCTATGTGTTTTGTTCTTGCATGAGAAACTAGATTTGAGGCAATGGATAGAAGAAGAAGACAAATGCATCTCTTGCATGAGAGACTGATTTAGGAAATTTCTACTGTAGTGTGAGCTAAGGTCCTATACTCACTCTCAGTGGTGCTTCAATAAACAATATGTTACTTTTTGGTGGACCATGATATAAGAGTAAAGCCAAGAGAAAAAATTGCAAACCCATAAGTAGACTTTCTGTCATTAGAACAACTATCTGCATCTAAAACGGCTTCAATAGAAAGGGAATAAGCTATTTGAATAAGTAGATCTTCATGAAAAAATCGTTGAGATGCCTAAGCAAACTTTTAAAAGTCTGTCGGTAAGAGTTGTAGGGCAGTGGAGATATTATTGGCTTAATTTGTTGACAATGAAGGCTATGATTGGCCTGGTTGTAGTTAGACACTAAGAGCTCAAATGAGGCTTCTATTCTAACTTATATCAAATAGATGCTCACCCCAAATTTGGTAAGTTTTGTGGATGAGACAACATGAGTAAGACATGGCTTAGATTCAATCTTGTTTGACCTTTGGAGGAGATCATAACAGTACTAACTTTGAGAGAAAAGCATGCTATTGGAGCAATAAGTAACCTCTTTGCCTAGGTAATGATGAAGCTGGCCAAGGTCCTTCATAAAAATTCTGAGTTTAGTTTAGAAATCAGTTTAAAAATGTAAGCAGCATCACTAATAGTGATTATTATGTCATCTACATTGATGAAAAGGTAGATCATTATACAAAACTGATAAAGAATGAAGAGAGAATGATCTGAATGTATAACCTTGAACCCTTTAGAAAGCAATGTGAGTCACAACTTGTCATACCAAGCTCTTGTCGTATGTTTAAGGCCATTAACCGCTTTGTTAAACTTACAAACATAATGAGGGTGTGAGTAATCAATGAAACCCTCAGCTTTGTTTAGCTTACCATCATGATATTGGTGATGCAGCTAGGTCCATTGATATCTATAACTTCTTGACTAGGAATCACCTAGCTAAAATAACTGTGATTAATGGTAGTCCTAAAGTTGACAAATACAACAATAGAGGTGGCAGATCAACGAAACAGAGTTGCTCATCTTGGGTGAGGAGCATAGTTGCAGAGGCTTTGGAAGATATAAGTTCTCTCTTCTACGATTAACAATGCAATGATATATATACTGGCAATAGACATGTTCTTGTCCATGTTTAGTATGAAGGAAGTGTTATTATCATTAATTGATTTGCAGAGTTAGATAACTTTCTATGTAGAAAAATGTGTTCAAAAATTTATGAAGGAAGTGTTATTATCATTAATTGATTTGCAGAGTTAGATAACTTTCTATGTAGAAAAATGTGTTCAAAAATTTATTATGTCATATTATAATGACTATACATGAATTATGTATAATTAAATTTGAAATTTTTTTTGTTTAGATAAGTAAATACAACCTCCTAATAATACCGTCGATTTGTAAATTGTCGGGCCAAAAAGTTAAATTGCACTGGTTAACCGCCAGACAAAAAAAAATAAACTATATCGCGGTTCAAAACTGGCGGTACAAAAGACAAAAAAAATCAGCGTAGGCAGTATGTTAGACCTATATTGGCAGTTTTTAGACCCATACGACACTTTGAAACCACCGATAAAAAAACTCCAGGGATTCTCTTTCTGCTAACATAAATTCATTTCAGCGGAGCGTTAAATGGCGATTTAAAACTGTCAGAATTTTTTTTGCCGGCAGTTAACCACTAGTATAGCTCTAAACACCCGTTGGGAAGGCAGTTAACCACTAGTATAGCTCTAAACACCCGTTGGGAAAAATAATATTTCTAGTAGTGTTTCAGATAATTTTGTCCACATTCATTAATTTTCACCACCTATATTGCCCTTAAAAATACACCCGATACATGCATATTTGTTCATGAAATATAAATTTATCAAACTATGGTAGTTGAAAAGTGCTTTTTATAGTATGGCTTTTCAAATGTAGCGGAATGGAAAATGGTCAATGTTGAAGAAGGAAAAGCTGCAGCCTCAGAAGAAAATCTTCATCATAGGCAAAAGAGGGAAGCAGAACAGAGACTTTCCTAAACACAGTGGATGTCTAACCATTTCTGGTAAAAAACGATTTCAGGCTACAAGTAGGCATCCGTTGGATTCATAGGAGATCATAGGCAACCGTTAGAATCACTTGTATATATACATCATCCCTCATTGTAAACAAACATAATTTTATCTTCAATAACAGATCAGAATCAAAAGGTTCATCATCTTTGAAGCTCATCACTTCCCAAAGATCAGAACCAAACAGGTTCATCATTTCTACAGTCAATTGACTTTGATTAGATAATATATAATAAAACAAAAATTAATCAATTGGAAAGTGGCTATATGATGCATCTTTTTTAAGAAAATGTTTGTGGCTATATCTTAGTGTCGCAACGTGTTGATGACGCAGAACGATGATTGAAAAAAGATATTTAAAAAAGATTTGAAGTCGCCAATCAAATTAGAATGTGATTGGTCACCCAATTTTAAACGAATATTTGGTCTACGAAAAAAAAAGTTGGTTCAGAAATTGTTCGTGTGTGAGAAAGTATTAGCACTCCCACAACACATGTTGTTAAAACAGTTATCAAAATCGATCAAATGCTATATTTTTAAAAAAGAATGGTCCTAAGAAAATATTTTAGAAAATTACATGTCCCATAGTGTACTATCTTGTATGAAAATTGAAATACGTTTTGTCATATTAATGAGTGACACAGAGGCCATTAAAATAGATTCAATAATTTGTTATTAAAAATATTTTTATGTGTTTAGAAAATATAGGAATTAAGAGTCGGACTTCCAAAATTAGTTCTTATTTAAATATCTTGAGAAAATTAGACTTCTGATTTCTCAAAATATCTTCTTAATAATTCGTGTATGTATAAACTTTTTTTTGAACAATTTCATATTGTAATAATCATGTTGAAATCAAACTCGGACTTCTAAGTATGATTTCTTACATATTGAATGTAAACTTTGACTTCTAATATCTCTATATATCATTTTATGAAATTATTTATAGATTTATAAAAAATGATTAGAAATAATTTTGGACTTCTAGAATATAATTCATCACCTCATGAGAATATAAAATTGGACTTCCAATATCTCAAAAATCCGATGTCGAAATTTTGTGCTCGAAAGAAATAAACTATTTTTCAAATATTAATTTAAATCATGATAATGAGGATCATGTTAATATTTATAACAAAATATTATATATTAATAAATAATTTAAATCACCCTCATATATCTTTTACTATATTAGTAAAGAGATAGAAAATAATACAATGAAGAAAAATGTATATACGTTAAAATTTAAATAAATAATATTATTTACCGTACTTTTACCGTACTTTTAAAGCAATCGGTAGATATTCCCAATATCCTATTGGATCATGAGAGTTATCATCATGAAGACTATACAAGAAGATCTTACAACCTGACTTGAAATAATGAGTCTTGTCTCACATATGAGATATTTGGCCGGAAAGAGTTTCTTGAGTTTTAGACTTTTTTATGGGAGATGATGGTTATTTTGGTCGGAATTAGGTTAGATTTGTAGAGCTTAATGAGAGGGGTTGAATGGTGGTGGTCGTTCACTAGAAAAGTGGCCGATGACGAAGAATGGAAGAGATAAATATTTTTAGGCCAAAACTTTAAATAGTTGTATCTCGGTCTTCGTTCATCTGATTGGGTTGAAACTTGTAGGGTGGTGTGGTCGATGTCGAGATGAATCCAACAATAGTTTTTGACTATTGAAAAATGCCTGTCGAAGGTGGCACCAGCGGTGGCGGGAAACTCTCTACTCTTTCTTTCTCTTTCTAAAATTTTATTTTTCATTCTATTTTCTAGAAAAAACCGGTCCTCTTTTCTCTCTCTCAAAGCTTCTTATTTATAGAGTGAAGGCCAATTTACCCTAGAGTAACTTTAGATATTCCACCATTAATATCTAGATCTTCATTCTCAGAGAGGAAATAGCAACTTTCATTCTCTCAAAATTTGCTTGATGATTATGAAAAATCTTTTCGAATATTCCATGATTTTAGACCAAAAACGAAAGATTTTTCATTTTGTATTCTTTTAAAATAAAATATTTTCTTAAATCCTTTCATTTTCTCCTTTTTTTAATTAATTTTATTTTTTATATTTCGAAATTTATTCTTAGTTTTTATATTTGTGATTTTCATATCTTTTTGGGTTTTGGATAATTTTCTTGAACTCTATAAAATGGGTCTGAAAATACTGACCCGGTATCACACTTAGTTCTAGGGGCAAAGTACATTGTACACGTTGAATTTTTTCTTCATCATATCCTACTTATCGGTCTTCCTGTGTCATTTATCAAAGTTTATGTTCTTTTACTGTGATATAGCAAGTCCAAGTGTAGTTAAACATGGTCGCGGATGACTAGACAATATTGTTCTTAATATATTCGTCGAACCATTAATATTCTACTTCACTTGATTTTGGGTTATAGAAAGTGAGATCCTATTGTTTAGATTGGTTCTGGTGGTTTATAGTACTCATATAGCGTGTGCATGTGGTATCTTGAATTTTTTACCAGGTAAAATTTTGTTTTCCTTTTGAACTCATTTTTGTACGTGAATCATTTGTCACTCTCCTTGTTTTCCTATTTCATATACACATGTAATAATTTATCTGCTTAATCTGGTTATTTTCATTTGAAGCTAGTTTTTCTGAGGTTTGAACGTTTTGACTGGTGTTGTACTTCAACTCCCTCATTGTAAGTGCATGAATTGTGTAGAATTTTGCTACAACTGTGCTTTTCATTAGGGGTTTCCTTGTGACGGTTGTTACTTTTATGGGTGTTAAGTGTTCCATTAAAATGTCTTTTACTGTTAAACATAGAGGTTCGCCTATGTTATTACAAAGGTAAATATTCTCTCACTATATTTTTTTCTATTTTAATTTAAGTAAGAATATTAACGGAAAAAATATGAAATTGCAAACCATATTTGATTATATGGTAACACATTAAGGCATTCAAAATGAGTTATTGTGTAAAAGCAGAGCGAGATTTCATTCATATGCTTATTTTATATATTCTCTAAATTCTATTATATATGAGTTAATTAACTTTAGAATACATATTAACATTATTTTAATTTAACAATTTTTTTTTACTTTAACCAAGATTTCTTCATGAACAAATATATGGTACAAATTTACATGACGCTCTATTTGTAAAATAAGTATTTCAGTTAAATAAAATTATATCATACTTATAGCTACTCATGTATTGATTGTATTTATTAAGTTATCCGGTGATCTTTTTAATTAGAAAGTTATTATTCACTAAAGTTGTTTAACCTTACTCTTCTTGAAACACGTGTAATACACGTATAAATAGAGTACTTTATTAAATAAAAAAAAACAGGCCATCTTAGTCATAATCTTTACTTGAGTTTGTTGGAGCTTGATAGCTAATCTTGGTTATAACGCCTTCATCCCGAAGCATGTATTATTTCTTTTTTATAAAAAGGCTATTAATCTTTTTTATAATATCACCATCAATGGTAATCATATAGAGAATTTTCATTCTCGCTATTCTAAAGTTCAATTTCTCTGTATTAACAAAAAAAAAAACTAATTAAGGCTTGATATCTAATATCATATTGGTCATGTTCGGGTTGATCGCTTGGGCCTCAGATCCATTTACTTTTTTATTCTTAGATCCTTCTTTGTTTTGTCATGTGAAATCGTTAATGAGAATCATTCTTTGAAGTTGTAAAATGTTGCTTAGGTTGCCACTGTCACAAAACTATAAAATTGACAAAGAAACTTCCCTCCAAACTTGTGTTTAGAAAAGAATATATCGTTTTATTCTAGATGTTTATAACTTTTTTATTAGAATAAATTAAAATTGCATTATTCCAAAGTTAGGTATAAACCTAATTACAGAAAGTTAGAAAAATCATTATCAAGTTCAATTAGGTATAGATGGAATTACTGGCTCTTACATTATCAATTCCTACATTCAAGTTTAGGCTCTAAACTCTGACTTCAATTTTAGAATAATATATATATGATGCTCGCAAGATAAGCCATGATCAGTTCATAATTAAGAAATAAAATAATATTCACGTGAACAGATGACGTCTAAAATGTTGAGCTGTTTCTTTAATTTGGTGTGGGTTTTTCTTTTGTCCAACATCGATTATTTATTACTCATGTTCTCTTAATTTTCTATATACATAGGACTCTCATTTCCTCTATCGTATTTGTACCAAAATCATACCACATATGCATATAATTGTGTTGGACCTAATAATATTCTAAGCTCTACTTAGTTCAACATTTGGATTTGTGGATTTGAGTTTGTGAATGCTTTTGACATTCTTTTGTACTCTCTTTGTTGAATTTTACTTGCGGACGTAGGCACATTGCTGAACCACACAAGTTCTTTGTGGTCCGCATTTTATTATTTATCTTTCTTTATATTTTGCATATTTTATTCCCTATTTTGTAGGGTTGTGGTCGTAACAAGTGGTATCACACTAAGGTTCTATCTGGCTCTTGTTATTATGGCGGCGAGTATGAGATTGATAAATTCAATGAAAAAATGATTTAAGTCATTAGCGGTTAAAAATGCGAGCCACTTTAGTTCAGCAAAGCTTGCTTAAGGCACTGAAGGCCACAAACGCTTTGTGAAGAAATTGACCAATGAAGAAAGAGATTATCTCATGACGCGGGCACTTGATGCAATTATGTTACCATTGTCTGATGAGGTATTGTGTGAAGTATCCAATGAGATGTCTTCTGATGCTTTATGGATAAGTTAGAGAGTTCGTATTTAGAAAAGTAAATCACCAGCTGGTTCTAGCGATAACAACATTTGTACATGCTTATTATGACTGAATGTACGCAAATTAAAGATCATATTGATGAATTTAGTTGTATTATTCTAGATTTGAATAATCTTGAAGTAAAAATTGATGATGAGGATCAGGTTTTGATTGTTTATATTCTTTACCTTCTTTATATGAACATTTTGTTGACACTATGTTATACGGGAGAGATAAAATTACTATGGAGAATGTGAAAGTATTCCTCTAAAGAATTAAACAAAACAGTGTAAAAAATCACACTGAGAATTTCAGTGAATGATTTGGTAGCTACATGAAGGAGTAAAAAAATAGTTTAAGGAGAAATAGACGTAGGTCTAGGTCTAATTCAAAGACTAGAAAAGGGGAGTGTAACTATTATCACTAAGAAGCACTGAAAAATTAAATGCCCTAAACTCAAAGATAAAAAGGGGATTACTGAAAAATATTCCGCTACTACTGATGTTGCTGATGTAATATATGAGAGTTTATATGAGAATTTTGATAATTATGATAATCCATGAGTTGCTCAGGTAGTAGTTGAGTTTTTGATTCAACTTGTGCGTACCATATGTTCCTCAATAAGGATTGGTTTGTTACTTATGAATCAATTGATGGAGGTGAAGTCTTGATGAAAAATAAATCCTCATGCAAAGTTGTCAGTATTGTTGTGATTCAAATCAAGATGTATGACAATATTGTTCAGAATTTAACTAATGTACTCCATGTTTCAGATATGAGAAAGAACATTAATTCTTTAAGTACATTTGACTCCTAAGAATACTAGTATTCATGTGAATATGGAGTTTTACAGTTTAGTAAGGGAGCAATAGTGGAGACTAAGGAAAAAATGAGTCACCACACATGCACGAGAATGCCACAGCAGAATAACATCATAGAACGTATGAACATAACCCTTATGGAGAGAGCGTGTAGCATGCTCTCTAATGTTGGTTTTCATGATATCTTTTGGGCTGAGGGTGTTAATTATGCATGCTACTACGTGAATAGACCTCCATAAGCTACAATTGAATTGAAGACTAATTTTGAGGTATGGCTGGTTCTCCTCTTTATTTTGTTTTGAAAATAAATGTTGTCTTTGTACATGATCATGTTAGTAATGGTAAGCTTGGGCGAAGATCATCCAAATGCGCATTCCTAGGATTTTGGTCTGGGGTAAAAGGTTAAAATTTTGGTATGTTGATCCAATGTCACCTAAATCTATAATTAGTTGAGATGTTTAGTTTACTGATAATTCCATGTTATTGAAGAGAAATAAGTCTGATGTTGCAGGTTCAGCCCGTGGTGTCAGTGAGCAGGTGGAGTTAATGGTTGAAGTTCCAAGTAAAGTGCAAGATAACACTCATGATCAACCAGTTGAGGACGCGCTATATGATTCAGTTGATGATACAATAGAAGAGGAACACGGACAATAGTACCATATTGCTACCGAACGAGATGATAGGCATAATAAACACCTTAGAGGTATGCTCATTCAGACTTAATATCGTATGTATTGATTGTGTCCAATAGTATTAAGGCTCTAGAACCTTTCACTTATCATGTTGGGTGCAAATGAGTCTACAAGAAAAAGGAAGGAATCCTAGGGGTTGAAGCATTAAGGTTCAAAGCACGCTTAGTTGCCAAGATTTATAGCTAGAAAGAGGGTGTGTATATTAATGAAGTGTTCTCCCAGTAGTAAAGCATATCTCTATTTGTGTGTTACTTTCCATGGTTGCATTTTTTGACTTGGAGCTTCAGTAGTTAGATGTCAAGACAATTTTTCTACATGGTGAGCTTGAGGAAGAAATCTATATGCATAAGCCAAATGTTTTCATTATTCAGGTTATGAATGATCATTGGACTTTTTGTTGAATAAGTCATAATATAGCTTAAAGTAATCTCCTAGGAAGTGGTCATCTAGGAGTCGCAATGAAAGTTGTAGGTCTAGCACATACATCTTTCAGATAGTTCTTTTTTTATTTTGTTCTCTATGTTGACGATATGCTTATTGCTACATGGAATAAAGTAAAATCATCAAGTTAAAAGCTCAGCTTAATGGTGAGTTCGAGTTCAAAGATTTAAGTGTTGTGAAGAAGATTTTAGGCATAGAAATTTAGAGGGAGAGAGTTGGTTTTATCTCAACATAATTACATTGAAAAAGTTCTTGAACAATATGGTATGCAAAAGTCTAAACCTATGAATGTTTCATCATACCATATTGTTCATGATCAACTCTATCAACACTAGTATAGTTAAAGTCCACAAAACCAACAATATCACTATTAGTGTTAGAACTCTTACAATAAAGTAAGCCCAAATTTATAGTGCCTTTCAAATATTGTGGGATACATTTAACAGCTTATCCTACATGGAGAATCCTGGAAAGGTTCATTGATAAGCTGTTAAATCTATCACATAATATTTGAAAGGTACTACAAATTTGAGCTTAGTTTATTATAAGAGTTTTGACAATAATAGTGATATTGTTGGTTTGTGGACTTTAGCTACACTAATGATTATGATAAGAGACGATCTATAATATGTCATTTGTCCACACTTTCTGGTTATGTCATAAGTTGGAAGGCTATTCTATAGTTTACAATCGTATCGTCTACCACAAATGTAGAATACACAACAACAACAAAAGCATGGAAAGAAGCCATTTGGCTCAGAGTTTTGGTTACTGTTTTTGGACTTCAACAAAATGTTATTGTTGTTTATTGTATAGCCAGAGCGATATACAACTAGCATAAAATCAAATGTATCTATGAGATAACCAAACACATTGAATCAAACATCACTTCATTATTGAGTTTGTATCTCAGAATGATGTTACAGTCAGTGAAATTCCTATGAGAATTCAGTTAAAATGCTGACCAAGTCCACTCCAGTTCACAAGCATCAACTCTGATAGCTTTCAATTATCATGAGGTTATTGCAAGAGTGATTATGATTAGTGGATTGTTTCTATGAGTGTAGAGCTTGAATCTTTTCATAAGAATCTTACACGAGAGTCGGTTAAAACGCCTAAGGGATAGAAATTGTTGGGTGCAAAAGGGTCTACAAGAAAGTGGAAAGAATCCCAAGGGTTGAAGAACTGAGGTTCAGAGCACGCTTATTTGCCAAGAGTTATAACTAGAGAGAAGGTGTGGATTTCAATGAAGTGTTCTCTCAATTGTGAAGCATAACTCTATTTGCATGTTGCTTTCCATGGTTGTAATTATTTGACTTGGAGGTGGAGCAGCTAGATGTTAAGGCAGCTTTTCTGCATGGTGAGCTTGAGGAACAAATTTATATGCATCAGCGAAAATGGTTTATTGTCAGGGTCAAGGAAGATAAATTTCGTTTGTTGAATAAGTCATTATATGACTTGAAATGATCTCTTATGTAGAGGCACACACGATTTGATTGTTTTATGCTCAACATGATCACTTAGGAGTCACTATGACAGTTGTGGGTCTACCAAGTCTTTTAGATGGTTCTTTTGTCTATTTTTTCTCTATGTTGATGATATGCTTATTACTACAAAGAATAAAGCTGAAATCATCAAGTTGAAAAGCTCAACTTTATGGTGAGTTCGAGATGAAATATTTAGGTGCTGCAAAAAAGATTTTGGGAATGGAAATTCATAGGGATAGAGTTGGTTTTATGTTAAGAGAATTACATTGAGAAAGTTCTTGAACAATTTGGTATGTAGAAGTCTAAACCTGTGAATATTTCATTTGCTACACGTTTCAAGCTTTCAGCGGATATCTCACTATAAACTGTGGAAGAAAAAAACTGATGTCACGTGTTCTTTATGCTACTCTAATAAGGAGTATCATGTATACTATGGTTTGTACCTTTTCAGATATTTCACATACTATTAGAGTCGTAAGAACATGCATGAAAATTCTGGCAAGATTCATTGGAAAGCTGTTAAATGGATCCTACGACATTTAAAAGACACTTCAAATTTGGGCTAAGTTTATTGTAAGAGTTCTGACACTATAACAATGTTGTTGGTTTTTTAAACTTTGACTATGTTGGTGATCTTGATAAGAAACGATCTTTGAAAGGTTTTTAATCAAAACTTTTTAGTTGTGTAATCAGTTGGAAGGTTATTCTACAGTCTATAACCGTGCCGTCTACCATAGATGCAAAATACACGACGACAATAGAAACAATGAAATAAACCATTTGGTTTTGAAGTATGGTTACTATTTTGGGACTTCAACATAATTTTATGTTACTGTTGTCTATTGTATAGTCATAGTGCTACACATCTAACTTAAAATCAAATGTATCTATAAGAGAACCAAACACATTGATTCAAATATCACTTCATTATTGAGTCTATATCTCAGGATGTTGTTACAGTTAGTTAAATTCCTATGAGAATTTAGCTAATATGGTGCTAAGTCTATTCATGTTCATAAGTTTCAGCTACGAAAGCTTTCAGTTATCATGATGTTATCATAATAGTGACTTTGCTTAGTGGATTGTTTCTACGAGTGAAGAGCTTGAATATTTTCCTAAGAATCTTACATGAGAGTCGGTTAAACCTCCTAAGGGATAGAAATTGTTGGGTGCAAATGAGTCTACAAGATGGTGGAAGGAATCTTAATGGTTGAAGAACTGAGGTTCAAAGCATGCTTATTTGCCAAGAGTTATAGCTAGAGAGAAGGTGTGGATTTCAATGAAGTGTTCTCTCAATTGTGAAGCATAACTCTATTTGCATGTTGCTTTCCATGGTTGTAATTAATTTACTTGAAGGTGGAGTAGCTAGATGTCAAGGCAGCTTTTTTGCATGGTGAGTTTGAGAAACAAATTTATATGCATCAGCGAAAAGGGTTTATTGTCAGGGTCAAGGAAGATAAATTTCGTTTGTTGAATAAGTCGTTATATGACTTGAAGTGATCTCTTATGTAGAGGCACACACGATTTGATTGTTTTATGCTCAACATGGTCACTTAGGAGTCACTATGACAGTTGTGGGTCTACCAAGTCTTTTAGATGGTTCTTTTGTCTATTTTTTTCTTTATGTTGATGATATGCTTATTACTACAAAGAATAAAGCTGAAATCATCAAGTTGAAAAGCTCAACTTTATGGTGAGTTCGAGATGAAATATTTAGGTGCTGTAAAAAAGATTTTGGGAATGGAAATTCATAGGGATAGAGTTGGTTTTATGTTAAGAGAATTACATTGAGAAAGTTCTTGAACAATTTGGTATGTAGAAGTCTAAACCTGTGAATATTTCATTTACTACACGTTTCAGGCTTTCAGCGGATATCTCACCATAAACTGTGGAAGAAAAAAACTGATGTCGCGTGTTCTGGATACTACTCTAATAAGGAGTATCATGTATACTATGGTTTGTACCTTTTTAGATATTTCACATGCTATTAGAGTCATAAGAACATGCATGGAAATCCTCGCAAGATTCATTGGCAAGCTGTTAAATGGATCCTATGACATTTGAAAGACACTACAAATTTGGTCTTAGTTTATTGTAAGAGTTCTGACACTATAACAGTGTTGCTGGTTTTTTAGACTTTGACTATGTTGGTGATCTTGATAAGAATCAATCTTTGAAAGGTTTTTGGTCAACACTTTTTGGTTGTGTAATCGGTTGGAAGGTTATTCTACAGTCTATAACCGTGCCGTCTACCAGAGACGCAAAATACACGACGACAGTAGAAACAATGAAATAAACCATTTGGTTTTGAAGTATGGTTACTATTTTTGGGACTTCAACATAATGTTATGTTACTTTTGTCTATTGTATAGCCATAGTGCTACATATCTAACTTAAAATCAAATGTAACCATAAGAGAACCAAACACATTGATTCAAATATCACTTCATTATTGAGTCTATATCTCAGGATGTTGTTACAGTTAGTGAAATTCCTATGAGAATTTAGCTAATATGGTGCTAAGTTTATTCATGTTCATAAGTTTCAGTTATCATGAGGTTATCACAAAAGTGACTTTGCTTAGTGGATTGTTTCTACGAGTGAATAGCTTGAATCTTTTTGTAAGAATCGTACACTGGAGTTGGTTAAACAACCTAAGGGAACGAAGATTAATGGGTGTAAATGGGTCTGTAGGAAAGAGGAAGGAGTCTACGAGATTAAAGCACTAAGTTCAAAGCACGCTTAGTTGTCAAAAGTTATAGCTAAAGAGAGGGTGTGGATTTCAATGAAGTGTTCTCCTAGTTCTGAAGCATAGCTCTATTTGCGTGCTGCTTTTCATGATTGCAATTATTTGACATGGAGTTGGAGCAGCTAGATATCAAGGAAGCTTTTCTACATGGTGAGCTTAAGGAATAAACTATATGCATTAGCCAAAAAGGTTTATTGTTCAGGTTAAGGAAGATCATTTTCATGTGTTAAAGAAGTCATTATATGACTTGAAGCTATCTCCTAAGTAGTGGCACAAGCGATTTGATTGTTTTATGCTCGACATGGTCACTTAGGAGTCACTATGACATTTAAAGGACTACCACATACATCTTTTCAATGGTTCAATTGTTTATTTTGTTCTCTATATTGATGATATGCGTATTACTACAAAGTATAAAGCTGAAATCATCAAGTTGAAAGCTTAGCTATATGGTGAAGTCGAGATGAAATATTTAGGTGCAGAGAAGAAGATTTTGGGTATGGAAATTCATAGGGATAAAGTTAGTTTTATGTCAACAGAATTACATTAAGAAAGTTCTTGAACGATTTGGTATGCAGAAGTATAAACCTGTTAATATATTCATTTGTTGCACATTTCAGGCTTTCAACGGATATCTCACCACAAACTAAGGAAGAAAAAAGCAGATGTCGTGTGTTCTTTATGCTACTCTAATTAGGTGTATCATGCATATTATGGTTGGTACTCGTTCAGATATTTCACATGCTATTATAGTCGTAAGAAGATACATGGAGAACCCTGCCAATATTCATTGGCAAGGTGTTAAATGGATCCTACGACATTTGAAAGACGCTACAAATTTGGGCTTAGTTTATTATAAGAGTTCTGACACTATAACGATGTTGTTGGTTTTGTGGACTTTAAGTATGTTGGTGATCTTGATAAGAGACGATCTTTGACAGGTTTTTTGTCCACATTTTTTGTTTGTGCCATCAGTTGGAAGGCTATTCTACAATCTACGATCGCGCCGTCTACCACAAATGCAGGATAGATGACAACAGTAGAAGTAATGAAAGAAGCCATTTGGCATTGAGATTTGGTTACTGCTTTGGGACTTCAACGAAATGTTACTGTTGTCTATTGTATAGCCAAAGCGCTATACATTTAACCTAAAATCAAAAGTATCATAAGAGAACCAAACACACTGATTCAAAATCACTTCATTATTGAGTATGTATCTTAGGATGTTGTTACAATCAATGAAATTCCTATGAGAATTCAGCTAATATGGTGACTAAGTCTATTCATGTTCACAAGTTTCAGCTTTTTCAGAACTTAGTTGGTATTTGCAGTAAGTGATTTGTTATTACTTTGGAGAAGCTATTTTTAATGACCCTCTTACAATTTGAAGCCAAGACGAAGATATGTTAAGCAGTCGCTTGGTATGGATTTTGCTTCAGTGACATATCTTAGTAGTCATGCAGTCTCATTCTCTACATAAGTAGGTCTCGCCTCTCCCACATTGTATTGTACCAAAATTATACCATATATATAGATATTTCTGTGGAGCCTACGAATATTCTAAGCCTCTACTTACTTCAATATTTGGATTTGTAAATGCTTTTAGCATTCTTTTATACTTTCTTTGTTGCTTAGTGAAATTCTTCTAGAGAGCATTTTGAGCATCTTTATATTTTACGTATTTATCTATTTACTTGAGTTATGTGGTTATAACATAAGACTTTGGTTCATATGAACATCCGTGCAAGCACATATCATTGAAGAATATTTGAAAGAACAACTTAAAATAATGGAGTCTCAAGTCAATTTTAAATTATATTTTTTAAACAAGTGATGCAACATTAAGCTAATAAAATTTCAGTTGTTCATAATTGATATTTAAATCAATAAATTGGTAGAAGCATATAATGTATTATTTTCAAATTTAAATTCACAATATATCTAAAATTAGTTGTTTTTGTCCACATTGAATACCCAGCCAAGCACACCTCTCCACGTTTTCATTCATAATTTTAAGAATTTCACGTTGACTATGGCTTGTTTTCAGTTTCATTGCGGAGTACTACAAATCACAACTCAGGTTGCCGGACCTGTCCAATTCTCTCTATCTTATTCTCTCATTCTAATCCCAAATGGAAAGCAGGAACCTAGAAATTAACGTTGTCTCAGCCAGAGGCCTTAACGATGTCAATATCATGACTTAAGATGAATGTTTACGTCGTTATTTTACTCTGGTGATTCCAAGCATAACCAGAAAGCCGAGACTTCTGTTGATAGAGTAGGTGGAAAACACCCAAGCTGGAATTCAGCGATAAAGTTTACCATCGATGATGTGGCGGTCCAGAGTAATATCGCCTGACCCTCTTGTTCAAGCTTTGTTGCGAAAAAACCCTCAGCGACAGACACATTGGAGAAGGCTGCGTTCCTATAAAGGAGCTTCTGAATTATAGCAGCGACGGAAATTCCATGAAACACGTAAGCTATCAGGTGCACATGCCTTCAGGAAAGCCACAAGGCGTATTGAATTTCCCGTTCAAATTTAATGAGAAATCGAGGGTGGGAATTGCTCCATGTTAAGGTGTAATTTGTAATCTCAAGTTCCAAAGGCAATAAAAGCTGCAGTAATTTTTTTCTACCTGGAGAGAAGTACTTTGAAAAATGAAAAGGCAGTCTGGTTAAATGAATAGTACTTTTGAGAATTGGATTTCAATTTAATGTACTCTTAATCATCTTGTAATCCTATTATAAATTGCTAGTTGGAGTCGATCAAAAGCAAGAAAAAATAAGCAGTGAATTACAGGGGTTTTGGTAATAAACACTATAAATCAGAATCTGAAATTTGGTTATAAACACTATAGGAGCAGCAGCTCTACTATAAAGAAAATATTGTATTCCGTCTTTATATGAAAATTTCCAGCAAAGTTCGTTTTAATATTGTTCTTCATCTGTAAATTTACCTTGTTTCCGTTTTAACCCAACACTCCAATGGCGACTAAGGTTGACACGCCAGTGACCTCATATCTTGTACCTCCGATATCTGGCCCAGTTCATATGGTGGGACATGTCCTCCTCCTCCAGAAACATATCATCATCCTCCACAAAATGAACATCATAACGCTCCAGAAAGATATTCTCCTTCATCAAAAGGATATCATCATGTCTCTCCAGAAGGATATCCTCCTTTACAACTAAGAGCAGGTGGATTTGACAATTATTCATCTACAACACCACATCAGCCACCGTCATATCTCTATCCCCATATGAGTCCCCGGCACCGGCATATGGTTATCCACCTTAATATCAACAAAGTTATGGATATGCACCTTCACAACCAGCATATAATCATGGGCAGCCAGTGCAGCAACCAAAGAAGAAGATGTCTGGGTTTGGATTGGGTGCTGGATTGCTGGGAGGAGTGCTTGGTGGACTTTTGCTCGGAGAACTGGCGTCTGATCCTTCAGTCTCCTTTGATCCTTCAGCCTCCTCTGATTTTTCTCTTAGTGATGCTCGTATTACTAGTATTACTGAAAATATTAGAATTATTTAAGACCACATCGATAGGCTGCATGGCATATATAGTAAATGATTTTTCCCAAGTTTTTGGTCAAAATCTTTGTGTCAAAGTTATTTTGTTTGATTTCGTGCTTTTATAAATCATCAATTCTAATCTTTTGTTTTGTTTCTTAAAGTGTGACTTCTTTAATAAAATGTAGCTGGTAAAGTATTTGCCTACAACAGCAAAATATTTTACGAACTAAAATATTTAAGAAAATTGCAAATATGTTATATTTCTCCTGATAAAAACTAAATCTAAAAAGTGAAGTGACAGTGGTAAAAAAGACCGGATAGTGGGGAATTCTGTGTATCTTTCTTTTGCTTTTCATTTAAGTCCTCCCTTTTTTGGTTGTTATGTGCAGGTGAATTTTCAGTTTACTGAACCTCAAAAACTAATTTTTTTTATGGTTTGGTGTGTGAGTTGATGTTATTCATAAAATGTGAGGCATGCTCAAGGTTTGCAAATGTTTCATTTAATGCGTTTTTCTTTGTTTATTATGTTTCTTACGTGACAACGTTAAAATATGTAAAATCCTACTTGACACTTCAACATTTTAAGACCAAATAATTTAATACCGTCATCTTAGAATAATAAGTAGTTTGGTGTTAAATTGTAGAATTGTTTTATAATTCACCTAATCGTATCAATATTTTTTTTTTTTTGAATTTTCAAGGCCAAAAGGTACTGTACTTCCCAAGATGATGATTGATGCTTACAATGTGTTAATGAAAGTGGTCAATTGTGGCACCTCTCCCAAATTGTGAAAAAAATACAAGATAATATTCTTCTATAAATCGAAGCACAAAAAATATGGTTCAGGTTAGTCGAGTTGGATATGATTCAGTCGACACGAAACAGCAAGATAGGCTCAAGACAAAATAGAGAGCTCGGGTCTCCACTCAAGAGACAAACACATCAACAATTTGATGGTTTCACACTAATAAAGATGATTGTATTTAATACAGTGTTAAGCCTAATGATGATGCTTTAGTGGTATGGTGCTTTTACTAAATAGTCGATCATTCACCACATGTAGCATGATACGTAAGGACGCGTATAATTTAAGATTGGTGAATCGACATCAAATCCTTAGATAATCAACACTTGCCTTAATGCATTTTGTCGAAGTGTCAATACCCACTATTGCATTGATATAAGTACAAATTCAAGCGGACAATCGAAGGTAACTTTTTCTTCCTTAAAAAGATTAATCAATGCTCTACTCGGCCATGTACTAAATTAATTGTTGAATGCTCTTTGATAAGGCCCTATCACCTTAGTTGGACTTATCTTAGGGATATTTTTTAGGTTCTAAGCTAGGATTTGAAGAGTCAAATGGTGGCAGATTTAGTTCTCAACAATTTGAGCCATTTGTGGAAAGATTTTCTTTCCTTAAACATTTTCTAACTCCGATTTTGTATTCGCAATGACTAAAGAATTCTCCCAGCATAGAATCTGATGTTGATTCCATGTCTT
Organism: Datisca glomerata; assembly: GCA_003255025.1. NCBI lineage: Eukaryota > Viridiplantae > Streptophyta > Magnoliopsida > Cucurbitales > Datiscaceae > Datisca > Datisca glomerata. Next base: position 266,861 of record QANY01013534.1, read on the forward strand.
CAAGGAATCTAACCTTAATAAGGATAAATGGAATAAAAAAATGGTCAGATCAAGCTTCTCTACGGGATGAGATCAGAGAAGATGTACATAACATTGTTAACTGTTGCAAATGAGCAACCAATGCTATATGTTGCCAATCCATATTTAGTAAAACCATCTTTTCCTCAAAATAAAGCAGGTTTTGTACCTATCAGACTGTTGACTGCTGGACAAAACAATGTGGGACCATCTAAGCTTAAAAATGCATATGTCTGACTTGAAGAGCCTATGTAAGCTGTTTGAGAAGAAGTTGAAGATAACGAAATCAACCTTCAATTTGTGGCCCAAAGTGACTTTTAGCATCACCAAGAATGCAAGGATGGGCCTAAGACCATACGGCTTAGAGTGATAGCCAAATGCTTTGAAGTAACTAGCTAAAGATAATTTGGAGGAAATAAAGAGGAATCGTACTAGAGCTCAACCTACTCCGACTGATTTAATGGTCGAGCAACAGTAATCACCATTTGTACCTGAGATTCCTTTGTTACCTTTCCCCCATGAGTTCAACCAGCCGAACATCGCCTCATATAATAGCACCAAAAATCCCTTTAAACATGTGGATAATTTCAGGACGTGGGTGGAGCTGTGTTAAGAGTTATAATTATGTTAATTCTTGCAATATTAGAAAAGCTAATAACTAAAGGACAATTGATTACTTTCATTCGATTTTAGCCCTAATATAGTCGTTAGTATTCATGTAGGATATATGGGGTGCTTCTTTCTCTTTCCTTAATAACACAAGTAATAATTTAGATTAACTCTCTTTCTTTGTTTCTTTCTTTGGGTTCTCTCTGCGCAAACCTCATTCTTCCTCCATGTTATGTATCCTTCTCTTGCGTGTGTTTCTCTTCATGGTATTAGAGCTTTGAGTGACCAACATCCTTGTGGCCAACTATCCAAGAAAAACTACCACCTCTGAAACTAATTCTCCAACTCAGACCCAGATCCAAGCTCCCGCTCAAACTCAGATCCCTGTCAACAATGGTGTTGACTCTCAAATTCACTCTCCCATCTTCCTTCTCTCCAATGTATGCAATCTCATCTCAATCCGCCTTGACTCTTCAAATTTTGTGCTTTGGAAATACCAAATAACCTCCATCTTGAAAGTTCATTCCATGTTGAGGTATATAGATGGATCTTTGTCATGCCTTAGTCAGTTCCTAATCGGCGATAAAGGGGAGACATCAACAATAATTAATCTAAGATTCACTTAGTGGACAGCACAAGATCAGGCTCTCATCACGCTGATCAACGCGACTTTGTCGCCCATGGTCCCATCATACGTGGTTGGTTGCAGAACGTCAATGGAGGTCTGGAACACCATTGAAAGAAGGTATTAATCTATTTCAAGATTTAGTATTTTGCAAATAAAATCCGACTTACAATCTGTTTCAAAGAAGGCAAATGAGAATCTTGACTCTTATATACAAAGAATTAAGGAATTAAAAGATAAATTGGCTGTTGTCTCGGTTTTGATTGAGGATGAGAATTTATTGATCTTTACACTCAATGGTCTCCCAAGAGAATATAATATTGTTCGAACCTTAATGAGGATCAGGGAAGAGCCTTTAACTCTTGAAGAGCTCCATGTATTGCTCAAGAGCGATTTCTTGAGTCCCAACAGAAGCAATACGGATAACTCTTCTCTATCACTACCTTATTAACAACACAAGCCCCAATTTTTCAAAATAAAATAATAGAGGCAGAGGTTTTAGAGGATTTAGAGGGGGGAGGTTCAATCATGGAAGATTCAACAATGGAAGAGGAAGATCCTCCTTTAACAATTAGTTTGGGCAACCTAATACTATTCTTGGAGCGTCTCCTTCTCACTCAACTCAAACCACTTTCAAGGGGGGAATTAGTCTCGGTTCAGATCAGAATCTTGGACCTCAAAGAAGTAGACATCAATGTCAAATCTATCAAAAAACAAGGCATACGACTTTATTGTTACCATTGCATGAATTTCTCCTTTCAAGGGAGAAATCCATCATCAACACTCATGGCTATGGAAACTATGGTGAATCAACCCACTGGTCAAGACCAAGTTTGGCTTACAGATACTGGATGCAACTCACATCTCATCTATGAACTGACTAATTTGTTTTCTTCCTTTAAATACAATGGAGAGGATAAATGTGGCAGTAGGAAATGGCCAAACTCTACCATTTACACACTCAGGTTCTGGTTTCTTGTCTACTCCATCTCATTCATTTCTTATACCTAAGCTGTTTTGTGTTCCAAATTTAACCTATAATCTGTTATCTATTTCTAAGTGCTCTAAAGACAATAATTGCATATTTTTATTTGATGAATCTTATTTCCTTATTTAGGAAAAAGGCTCGGGTCAAGTTCTTTATAGAGGCCCCAGTAAAAATGGGCTCTACCCGATTCCCATTATTGTCACCACACACTAAAAGACTGATAAAAAATAGGTCATTGCTCTAATTCAATACTTAGACAAATTTTTAATAAAGCTGAAATATCTTGTGTTGCAAAATTTGTTTCTACTTTTGATGACTTTAAATGTACTACATGCATAATGAGTAAAATGACAAAATCACATTTTCCTCATCTAAACCTGTATCTGCTTCTCCTCTTCAACTCTTGCATAGTGATGTCTGGGGGCCACCACCTGTTAATTTCTATTAAAAGATATCGTTATTATATTTATTTTGTGGATGACATGTCTAGGTATACCTGAATTTTTCTTATGGTTCAAAAATCTGATGTCTCTCTTATTTTTAAAGGTTTAAGCCCTTTGTGGAGACTATGTTGTCAAAAAGGGTCAAAACCCTAAGAACATATGGATGTGATGAGTACTTTAGTCTGCCTTTCAACTTATCTTGAAAAACATGGTGTTGTACACCAAAAATCCTATCCTTACACTTAAGAAAAAAATGGGGTTGTTGAAAGGAAACATAGGCACTTAGTTGAGACTGCTCTTGCTTTTACTTCATACTGCTTCTCTTCCTCTGAAATTCTAGTATAATTCTATTGCTACTGCTTTTTTTAATTAATAGGATGCCTACTGCTGTGTTAAACAATAATTCTCCTTTTAAAGTTTTATTTGGTAGAATTCCTATTATAAATACCTTAGAATATTCGGTTGTGCCTGTTATCCTTGCCTCAAACCATACACAACACATAAATTTCAGTCTAAGTATGTTTAATGTGTGTTTCTTGGACATGCTTTGAAATATAAGGGGTATATGTGTTATGATCCTTCATCTGGTAAGACATATACTTCTAGGAATGTTATTTTTGATGAAAATATTTTCTCATATAAAAATGTTATCAATAATTCTACTGTTAATCACATTTAGATAAAACTGCTGAGACTGAGCATGTTGTCCATCCTTTATTGCCTGTTGCATTATCTTTTGATTCCTCTAGTTCATCTGGTGCTTCACACTTTGCTAATAATAATTCTGATACTACTCCTACTATGCATAATGACAATGTGAATTCTGTTAGCACTCAAAATCATGGAATTAGGCAACCTAACTCTCGTATATCTGTTGATCTCAATACTACTATGCCTAATCTGTTTCATGAATCTGCTGTGGATCTCCCTGATATTTCAAATGCACTTTTAATTGATTTGAATGTTGAACCTGTGCGCGCACACACACACACACACAATGCCTGCTTCGGTTCCTAATGTGTTGCCTCCCTACGAATAAACACAGGATGAAAACAAGATCAAAATCTGGAATTTTTAAGAAAAATATCTATGCTGCTTCTTTACTGTCCAAGACCATCGAGCCTATATCTTTTTCTTCTACTTCCAAAAGTTTTGATTGGGTTACTGCCATGCAACATGAATATATTGCTTTACAAATCAAAATACTTGGACATTGGTTCTATTACCTCAAGGCAAAAAATCTTGTTGGTTGTAAATGGGTCTACAAGTTGAAATATAACCCAGATGGAACTGTAGCTAGACATAAAGTTAGGTGAGTGACTAAAGGGTATCACTAAATAGAAGGATTAGATTACAATGAAACTTTTAGTCCTGTAGTTAAAAAGCCTACTATTAGATTAATCTTGTCTCTTGCTACACATTATAATTGGCCCTTGAAGCAAGTAGATGTCAAAAATAATTTCCTACATGGCTTATTAAATGAAGAAGTTTGCATGGAACAACCCCCTAGCTTTGTTAGTTGTGTCTATCCAAACCATGTTTGCATTACATAAATCTCTCTATGGTCTAAAGCAAGCTCCAAGAGCTTGGTTTGATAGGTTCACCTCTCATCTTCTTACTCTCGGGTTTACTACCTCACATGCAGATTCCTCTCTATTTGTCAAGGCTAAAGATAAGTCTCTTACCTATTTACTTCTTTATGTTGATGCTATTATCTTAACTGGTACTGATACAACATATATTAACCAACTTATTTATGATCTTCAACTTGGATTTGAGATGATAGATTTAGGTAGTCTTAAATATTTTCTAGGCCTTGAGATAAATAGAACAAATTCTAGAAATTTTATGAACCGGCGTAGATATGCTCTAGATTTATGTCCAAAGCTTGGATGCTTGATGCTAAACCTTGCAGCTCACCTTGTTCTACCAAAAATATTTTATATAACCATGTTGGTTCTCCATTGTCAGATATTACTGAATATAGAAGTAATGTAGGTTCCTTATAATATCTTACCTTTACTAGACCTGATATTAGTCTTGCTGTGAACCGTGTGTGTCAATTTATGCATGCTTATACTTCTGACCACTTCACTGTTGTTAAGAGAATTTTGAGATACATTGTAAGTACCTTGGACTATGGCATAACTTACAAACCAGGATCCCTCAATGTCCAAGCATTCAGTGATGCTGACTGGGCAGGAGATCCATCTGACTGGCGATCTACAACAGGGTATATTATTTTCTTACGAGCTAATCCTATCTCTTGGAGTGTCAAATAGTAACCCACAGTTGCCAGGTCCTCTACTGAAGTAGAGTACAAAGCTCTAGCTAATATTTTTGCAGAATTAAGTTTGATTAGGCAACTCCTTTATGATTTACATTTCTACTTAGCTTCTCTACCTATCTTATATTGTGACAATACTTCTTCTATTTTCTTAGCTTGTAATCCTATTTTTTATGCTAGAACTAAGCATGTTGAGATTGATTCTCATTTTGTTAGGGAAAGAGTAGTCAAGAAGGATCTTCAAGTGAAGCACATTGACTCAAAGTATCAACTTGTTGATCTCTTTTCAAAGCCATTATCAACTCTTCGATTTAGCTTTTTAAGAAGCAAACTAATGCCCTTTACCCCTGGCATCAGTTTGAGGGGGATGTTAAGATTTATAATTATGTTAATTCTTGTAATATTAGAAAAGCTAATAACTAAAGGATAATTAAATAGTTTCATTCGGTTTTAGCTCCTAATATAGTCGTTATTATTCATGTAGGTTAATAGGGTGCTTCTTTCTCTTTCCTCAATAATGCAAGTAATAATTCAGATTAACTCTCTTTCTTTCTCTGGGTTTTTTCTGCGCAAATCTCCTTCTTCTTCCTCCCTGTTCACTATCCTTCTCCTGTGTGTGTTTCTCTTCAAGCTGCATGGCTACAATTGATCTTTAATGTGAAGAATATTTCCATTGTCGCTTATAGGATCTACCAAAAATGGTTTAGCCAGCTGAGGCTGAACTCAATTTCTTCATGGATGGAACTTATAAACTTTTCTCTAACTAATATGTAGGAGCTCGAGAAAGGAGGAAAGATTCCACTTATTTTTCTAATTGGATACTATAACCAATATGTGGCACGTTTTAATGCAGGTATGCTATAAGTTGAAAGTTGTACTGACAACATATCCAAAACATCACTTACTGTAGGTTTTTGATGAAAAGTTGAGCTTTTCAATTGCTAAAAAAACCACCTAGAATGTATGCCGAGCTTCAAAGTAGAGTCCAAAAATTTATACATGCTAAAGAGGTCATTTCAGTTAAAAAGGTTAATGCAGCAGCAAATGAATCCTGGAGAAAGCAGTAAGGGAAAAAAAGAAAGCAAGAAGATGGTATGGTCTGAGCAGTGCTCTGCAGGCCAAAACTCACGAATGAATACTACAAGGAGAGTTGTGGTATAAGATAAATATATTTTTTGGTTCCCGACCTCTCAGAAGCAAGACTTTTAGGAGAGACCGGAGCAAATAATGCGTATTTCATCGCAATGTGTAATAACACAGCACAGATTATAGTATCCAATTAAAAGATGTTATTGAAGACCTGAACTGGAAGGGTCATTAGAAAGAATTTATGAGCGGATCTAGATAGAACGATACTTCAAGTTGACCACAAAGAAGATGACCATTATGCTGAAGTATGAGCCCGAGAGGCCAGAAGTCATGGCGAAACCTCGGCAAGAAAGAGGAAAGTCATGGCGAGGGAAGTCGTCGAGCCATTTGTGTACAGTGTTTAGGCAAGTCAGCAAAAATCTAACACTAAAATGATTGTATTTTCTGTGGAAAAAGCGAATTGGGTCCATCAATCACATAATGATGCCTTGATCATCTCAAAAAAATCAGCAATGCAAAAGTTCACCGAACTCTAGTAAACAATGCTAGTTCAGTTGATATCCTGAGCACAAAGGCCTTGGAGGAAATGTGCTTAACTCTTAAACAGTTGAAACCCTACTCCAATAGGGTTCAGAGGGACACTAGTATCAAAAGGAATGACCAAAGTTTCGTTCCCACTCAGTTTCACTCCGGAAAACTTTACTTCTACGGTAGAGTTCATTATTGGTGACTTTGGTGGAGTCTACAAGGAAATATTGGGAAACCTGCATTACATAAGTTCAAAGTTATCTCGTTCTAATATCACCAAATGATCAGTTTCTGACCAGGGCTGGGGTCAGAATCATGAGGGGAGACTAGAAGGCATCTAGGGAATTCTATGTTGCTGCGTTCAAAGCTAGGGCAAGTCCACACATTTCTACCTCAATGACAGATATAGATTAGTTAAGAGGTGAGCCGATTTAACCATTAATTCTTGTCCCATTAGACTCGGACGTACTCGAGCAAGTTGTACAGATTGGATCTCTTCTCAACGATTCTTTGAAGAAAGAATTGATAAGCTTCCTTAGAGCAAACAAAGACGTATACGCCTGGAAGAATGAAGCTATCCCAGGAATCAGTTCAGTGGTCATTACTCATCATCTCAATATTGATCCTCATCATAAGCCAGTTTGACAGAAGAGAAAAAGTTTTAATTCAAAGAGAGACAAAGTAATCAAAGCCAAGTTGAACAAGCTATTCACTGTAGGATTCATCAAAGATGTCGGCTATCGTGAATGGTTCTCCAACATTGTGTGTGTTAAAAAATCCAACGGAAAATGGAGAGTTTTTATATTTTTTCTGATCTAAATAAAGCTTGTCCACAAAAACTCTCTTTTCCTCAGATTGATCAGTAAGTTGATGTCACTGCTGGGCATGAACTACTTAGATTTATGGATGCTTATTATGGGTACAATCAAAATTTTTATGTATGATCGTACCAAGAAAAACCCTCTTTTAACAAGTAGTTGGATAGATTGTTATATTGTCATGTCATTCGGTTTAGCTACATATCCCAAAGACTTATTAATAGAATTTTTGCAGAACATATATAATAAAACATGAAAGTCTATGTTGATGATATACTGGTAAAAAACATCCGAGCAACTCAATACATTGAAGACTTGGAAGAATCATTTGAAACGTTGAAGGCTTACAAAATGAAACTTGATCCGGCCAAATGTGCCTTTAGAGTTGAATCTGGAAATTTTTTGGGTTGGTGAATCTAAGGGGCACTGAGACAAATGATGACGGAATCTAAGCTTTGCTCAACATGACCTCGCCCAAAACTACTAAAGAAGTACAATCTCCCATATGACGGGTGGCGGTGTTAAATAGATTTATTTCTATAACAGATAAATGCTTGCCTTTCTTCAAATTATTAAGGAAGAATACTCAGTTCGAGTGGACCAAGGAGTATGAAAAGTATTTCCAAAGCATTTAAGCATACATGGAGTCATTAGCTTTCTTTTCAATACGTTGAATATCAGATTTAAGTAGCAAGATGTTGGATCTTGATAATGATGAAAATCTCTTTTCTATAGAGCTCAAAACTTCCATGGATGTCTTGCATCCAACAACATAGGAAATGGTCATAGGGGTGAGGGTGGAATTTATGAGGGTCATCAGGGCTTAGTCTTGAGCAATCCATGGATCATCATTCGAGTTGACAATATCTTCATCTTTGTCATTCTCGGTTCGGGACATTTAAGAGTTCCATCAACATAATTAAACATGGAATGAGCTTTAAGAATGGAGGTAATTTGATACTTTCAGAGTATGAAATGTTTGGTTTTGAGAAGTATTATTTTATATTTGGGAGGTCAGGAGACTAAGTGGATATGAAAGAAGTAAAATATATTGCAGATTTTATGAGAAAACAGAAATTTTTTTTTCACACGCACTTGTACAAAAGGGATTACATATTTATGACTCGACTAATTAAGCTTATCCAAAAATTGAAGTGCTAGCTGTGTTTTCTTAAGGAGTAAGGACATGCAAAGCCACCTCATGGTTTTAAATACGAAGCTAGTTAATTACTTGCCACCTAGTTGCTTGCTTAGCCACTAAACAAAATTCTTCCTTATGAATAATTATCTTCTTGCTTTGCCACCTAGCTCCTTGAAGTAATTAATTGCCACCTAGCTCCTTGCTTTGCCACTTGGTTTCTTGTTTATCAAAATCCTTCCTAATCAAACTTGGCTTCTTATTCTTAATCTTGAAGCAATTACAAATTACTTCCTACATCCCCTCATAATTTGTAATTGTGGTATAATTCTTGAACTGCTCCAATTTTCTGTTGTAGTAGCTTTTGTAAAAATATCTGCTATTTGCACTTTTGTGTTAACAAACTCCAACTGAATATCTTCATTTTGCATCAAGCTTCTGATAAAGTGGTGACGAAGTTCTATGTGATTTGTCCTGCTATGGAGCACAGGATTTTTTGTGATTGCAATTGATGACATATTCTCGCATTGAATGATAGTTGGAGTAGTTTCTTTTTGTTGCAAATCTGATAAAATTCTTTTTAGCCATATTGCTTCACATGCTGCATCTGTGGCTGCTATATACTCTGCTTCTGCTGAAGATAATGCTATCGTCTTTTGTTTCCTTGATGACCAAGAAATTGGTTTTGTACCAATGAAGAATATGTAACCTGAAGTGCTTTTACGGTCGTCTACCGAACCTGCCCAATCGCTATCTGTATAGCCGAGAAGCTTGTTACCTTCTTCTTTAACATACTTGATAACGTATTTTTTTGTGGCTTGCAAATATCGTAAAATTCTCTTTGCTGCTGTAAAATGAATTTTACTCGGCTGGTTCATAAATCTTGAAACGAAACTTACTGCATAGACAATATCTGGCCTCGTAATTGTAAGATAAATCAAGCATCCAACCAAGCTTCGATAAGTCTTTGCATCTGTTTTTTCTGCACCATCATCTGCTTTTAATTTTTCATTTAATGCCATTGGAGTAGATACTGGCTTGCAATTTTTCATGTCAAATCTTTTCAGCAATTCTTCTAAATATTTCTCTTGAGAAATAAATATTTCTCCTTTACGTTGATGAACTTGAATTCCAAGAAAGTATCTCATGAGAGCCAAATCTGTCATGTCGTTTTCTTTCATCATTGCTTTTTTAAATTCTTCTACCATCTTCTAACTTGTGCCAGCATAGATTGAATCATCACATATAAGAAGTTAATGAGAAAATCTTGATTACCTTCCTTTTTTCCTTTTTTATGTTAATGATGGCTCAATTTGGCTTCTTTGAAATCCATTTTGCTGAAATAAGAATCAATTTTGCCATTCCATGCACGTGGTGCCTGCTTCAGACCATATAATGATGGCTCACTTTGGCTGGAGTGATGGAGTTGTGGTTGGGCAAAAAATATCTGCATGAACTAGCTCCAATGGTGTTCTGGCTCCCCGAGCAGTTTTTGAAAATGGTAGTCTGTGCATCTTTCCATAGATACAACCTTCAGAGACTTTGTTTAATTCTGCAATAGAGGGAAGTACTAGGACCATATTTTTGTCCAACAATTTTAAGCCTCTATAATTCAGATGTCCGTATCTTAGATGCCACAAGTATGGCTCATCAACAGCTTCACTTTTCATCGCAAAATTCACGTCATTTTCAGTTTGGCCACCGTGATACTTTTACTCTTATCTATGATTGTGCTTTCATCACCATCAAAATTTACTGAATAATTTTTTCTAAGTAATTGCCTGACACAGTAAATTTGAGGTTAAACCAGGAACATACAGCACATCAGAGATGAGTTTAGAGTTACCTTCGTTTGAGTTAACTGCAATAATTCCTTTGCCTGTTCCATCACATAATTTTCCATCTCCAATTTTGACTTTTACTGAGAAGCTTTCATCAAGTTTGGTAAAGAGCTCCTTATTTCCTTTCATATGACTGCTGCATGCACCATCCAGAAACCATGTTTGGTTTGAGTCTTGTTGAACTGTCATGCATGAATAGAAAACTTGATCTATTTCAACTGCCTCAGTAATTTGTGCTTCTTTATTATTTAATATTCTTATACCAACAATCTCTTTGAGAGTGATTGGGTACTTTGCATTTTGTGCATCGAAAACGGCAATCTTTGGATTCGTGGCCAAACTAATTAAGCTTATAAAAGTTGAAGTGCTAGCTGTGTTTTCTTAAGGAGTAAGGACATGCAAAGCCACCTCATGGTTTTAAATACGAAGCTAGTTAATTACTTGCCACCTAGTTGCTTGCTTAGCCACTAAACAAAATTCTTCCTTATGAATAATTATCTTCTTGCTTTGCCACCTAGCTCCTTGAAGTAATTAATTGCCACCTAGCTCCTTGCTTTGCCACTTGGTTTCTTGTTTATCAAAATCCTTCCTAATCAAACTTGGCTTCTTATTCTTAATCTTGAAGCATTTACAAATTACTTCCTACATGAAATTTGTGGAGTCCAATCTGATAGAAATCAGATTGCAGATATGAAATCAGTTAGAGAAGAAGAAGATTGAGAAGAAAGAAGCAAGAAGAAGATAGCAAGAAGACGAAGTAAGGAGACATGCTTGAAAGATAGCCTTCGATAACCTCCTCATTAAGCTCACAAAAGATATTTATACAAGTCTAACTAATAATAGATAAAGGAAAGTTAGTAAACAACTTTATAACTACGTACAATCTTGTGAGCTAAAAGAGTACAACACAATAAAGCATAAAATGCTAAACATAAAGCTAACCATTCCTCTTAACACATCCATGCCCTTTACCAACATAATTTTGCCTCTACAAGATTTGGGCAGCCTCAACAAAGGAAATCCCAATTCTTCATTCAAATTAGACTTTACAGTCTCAATATATCTACGCAGATCAAAGTATGCTTTTGCCCAAGGTTTTGGCTCAGGCACTGGAGGAGCCTCAGAAGGTTTGCTGATTACAATTCCCTTTCTTAAAGGAGGTGGAGGCATAGTAGCAGGAGCAGCTGGTACTGACTAAACTGGTACAACAGGAAGGCCATATGCATCATTCGTCTTAGAGTTCTTCTCAACCTCTTTTGCTACAACAGTTTTTGCTTTCTTGGTCAACTCCATTGCACGACGCTACGCCAATTTAGCTTTGAGGTCAACATTCACTTTTAGAGCCACTGCTTCTTGTTTCCATATCAAAAGAATAAAGTAAAAGGTCAGTAGTTATTATAGCTCATAAACTATAAATCATACTTAGATCAAAGTTATACTCTTTGATGTATTTTTAGATTCCTTGAGCCTTTTAGGATACACTCTCTTCTCCATGTTAATGGTAGTTACCATATCCCTAAGGGAATTTAGGTACAACCCAACTTCATAGATGTTGAGAGGAGTGGCCGAATTTCTATAATCTTTATCTTCCTCATCAAATTGGAAAAATGATTTTATTTGACCCACAGTATCCTCCAGTAGCACGGAGGTGTTGAAGGTAACTACAGAGTTATTGGGCTAAATTTATTTGGTAACGTTACTTGAGGTGCGGCTTCTTTACTTACTTTCTTCCATCCGTTTTTAGCTTTTCATTGGGCCAAAGCTCAAAAAAGAATCTTGCGTCAACATTGATTCACTTCCCATTGTTGTAATATATAGCAACTCATTTTGCTGCCTGAAGGGTTGGCTTCTTTTCTGAGCTCCAAGTGCCCTATAATGGAGGAATAACAATTTTTATCAAGGTTTTTGCTATAAGGGTTAGGGGGTTTGGTTTATACCTGAGCTGCAAGGCCTCAAATGGAGGAATCTGATATGGGAAATAGAAATTAATCAAGGGTTTTACTGCAAAAGTTGCTTCATTGAAGATTTTCTTAGTGGGTTTAGTATGAGAAAAAAGGTCATTTGGATGTGGGTCGTGGTGATGGGAAAGTGGTGGAGGCCGCTATTAAAGCCCTAATAAAGGAATACCAAAGGATGCTCTTGAGTTGGCTCACTCTATGATCTGTAATGAAACCGCAATAATTTACAACTTGTTGATTCTCTTTTGTGAATTTTATAAGGGGTCTCTTGATTTCAAACTTCAAAGAAGGTTTCTTCGAAGAGGGAGAAGGGAGCTCTTCATGTGTTGAGGGGCGTGTTTGGATAATGGGTTTTTGAAGAACAGATGTTAGTATAGCCTATCCCAAAATATAAAACGACGTCCTTTCAAGTAGGCTAAAACGACATCATTTTGATTAATTTTAACGCTCAATTAACAGAATTAGGGTTAAGGGTTTTTATTGTGAGTTTCAGATAGTTTATGGTTTAAATTATAATGTTTTATATTTTAGGGTTTAAAGTTTTTATTGGTGATAGTTTGAGGTATAAAAGTATAATTTTCCTTAAACTATAAGTAAGTTTAGAGCAATTCATTTTGATCAAACAACTCAAAATTTTTCTAGACAAAGGGAAGAATATTGTTTGTACTGAAAAGTTCAGCAGTGAAGCTTTATGCAGTCTCCTTCTTTCACGTAAACTCTTTCAGCCTGGGAATGTACAAAACACAGACCAAAAAATCTCAAGACGAAGAGAACTAGGGGTGGTTTTCTCTCCTAAGAGCCTCCGAAGCCTAAGTCATATCCTAGAGTAATTTTTGCAGAGTTTTTCTTGGGAGAGAGTTGCTTGCCTTGCACTTTTGTCCATGGGGTATTTATACCTGAAGTGTTGGAGAAGGATGTGTGTGTCAAGGAAGCGTTAATATTGTGGTCAAATGAAGCATGTTGAAGACGTCTTGGAGATATGGCGGTTCTATCTCATCATGGCGAGTTGGGGGCGGCATTTAATGCCCTTTTCCCCTGAACTAACACCCAATCATGTCGGACATGGTTGATGCGATCACTTAGGGGATGACTCAATGCTTCATCATGGCGATTGACCTTGACCAGCACTTATCTCAAATAGGAAGATTCCATGTGGAAAGCTATTTTCGGGGGAGTAATGATGGTATCTATCATAGAAATAGTTGTGCCCTTGCGTGAGGCCTTCTTCACCTCATTTTAAGTTTGCAGTGATCGTTGTGGCCCGAGCTCTTGGGAACATAGTAAACAATTCTGTTTCAATCGTCATTTTGGTTTTCTGGAAAAATGAAACATTTAGGATATCTTGGTATTCCAGTGTTCTTTTTCGGAAAAATTTCGGTCATATAAAATGATATTATAAATTTTATCATAAATAACGTAGGTGAAAAAATTATAATAATGACTTACTAACATACCATAAATTAATTTTTAGTTAATATCAACACATATTACTCATTAAATAATGAGAGTTGAAACACAATTTAAAAACATTAAAATGACAGATTGGTGTGCCTGGGGATTCAAACCCAGGGCGCGGAGGCTGCTGGGTGCCTTACCTAATCCCCAGCGCCGATAAGCTATAATCATTTATGAAGTAAAATTTGGTTTTCCCAAGTACTAAATGATGTGTGATGGGGAGGGCGAGTGAAGCGATGCCTGACACGTCAACGTGTCACCTATCATTCCCTTAAATTTATGACATTTGAACGTCTGGGCTCATTTGATTGCCCACAAATGGACATTATCTGGACCGTCAGATCGACGCAATGGTCCTGATAGTCGTATAAGTTGGGGCGTATAAATAGTTGGTCCCCCCATTTTCTTCAACATTCCTGCTTTCTGAAAGATTCTAAAACCCTTCGCCAAAAAACCCCTTCATTCTCCGGAAGCAGAGATCATCTTCTTTGCTCAGTATCACTTTTTCCTTTCTTTCTCCCACTTCTACTACCTCCCCGGTCTCGTTTAGAGTTTGGACGTGCCGTCTGCTGATTGGTTCTTGCATTATCTCATTCCATTACTTTGGGAGACATTCCCGCTGTTGCTTTCATTCAGATTTCTATCGTGTTTGAGGCTTCTAGGGGATGCGTAGACTCAATTGACCGTGTCGCTGCGTCGAATGAAGTTGCCAATTCCGTGCTGACTTAGGGGCATATGTTGGCCCGCATGAAGATGCTGACCGATTTGGGAGTGGCGAGATTTCTTCGTCCTTGTCCAAAGACCACATGGGCAAGATTTAGAGAGCTTACCACATCCTAGATTATGTTCAACTGCTGCTGCCTAAGTTTGGTGAGAAGATAAGTGCTCCATGGCATGGGGGAACTGGATTATATTTAGCCTTGCTGAAGTGTGGACTGAGATTTCCTTTACACCCCTTCTTGAGAGAGTGGTTCCCCTGGACAGGTATTACTTTGGCCCAACTCTTGCCGAACTCGTGGAGGACTTTGATTGGTTGTTGGGTGCTCTGGAGTTTGCATCTCGACGATGAAATTACTTTGGACGAGCTTGACTTTATGTTTCAGTTGAAGTCTCTTCCCAAGATTTAGGTAGTAGGGGTTCCCCCTCGTGGTCTAGGCTGGTATTATCGCAGGAGCCGTATTGGAGAAGCGAAGGGGATCGTAAGTGGGATCCCATCGTGTATATGGACGTGAAGGATAGTTGGTTTGTGATTTATGGGTTCAGGGATGACCTTCTTGGGGATGAGGAGTCTGTGCCCCCAGTCACTCGGATCTTCAGGACCGCAGGTGAACTCGCGCCTTCATAGGTGAGCAAGTTTGCATGTTGCTTACCTTGCTCGCTAATCTTCCTTGGTTCTCTTGCAGTGACTAAGGGAAGGCCCGAAGAACTTCCCGTCTACCTTCTATCTCAAATTTCATGCCTGGCCGAGCTCCCTATTGAAGCCCATGCTTACGATGTCCTTCTCAGGCCTAAATTTTTGTTCAAGCGGACTTGTATTTGGATCCTCCGAAGAATGTTACGGACAATAGACAGTGTAGTGAGCGATTAACAATTAAAAAATAGATAGTGTAGTGAGGGATTAACAAAATAGATAAATGTTAAAAAATAAAATTTAACATTAAAAATAGATAGTGTTCTCTTATGACATAGAAAATTTAACATTGACAGTTAAAATAGATAGTGTAGTGATGGATTAACAAAAATAATGTTAGGTTATGTTATGACATAGAGTTATAATTTTAATATAATACAATTAAAAAAACATATGTGAACTATTATAACAATCCCTGCCCTATACCCGCACGGGTTTATTTATAACGACCTCGTACCCTTCTCGTCGCCCATTTATTCACCAAAACCCCAACCTCTTAGGGGCGGGTTCCTGCGGGTTTGGGGACCCATGAGTGATTTTGACATCCCTGCTCGAAACTCATGCTCGAGCTCAGAATGAAGTGGGTAGAGTGTAGGACTCGACAACCAAGTCAATCCTGAGAGGGGGACTAGTCTCCTCGAGGAGTCTGGGGAGGGGCTTTCTAATAACTTCATGAAACACACTCTCGACGTAAGATCCACCTCTTGCTTAACGCTTTGTTCCTGTTGGATCCGTGTGGCACCCTTAGAACGGACGTGTGTTTTACGATTTCAATTTTAAGTATGAATAATCTCCAAGAATAATTTTAATGAAATCAATGCAAAAAAATATATAAAGAGATTAAATAATCATGCAATAATATAAGAGGATAAGGGAAGAAGAATCGAACACAATGCTTTTTACGTGGTTCAGCACACCATGCCTACGTCCACGCTCCAATGCTCCTCCTTGAAGTTTTCACACATATCACGATCATCAATCACACCTCTCACAGATTGCTTCTACGGGCTACAATCACGCCTCTCACTTCTCTTTTATAAATTAGGAGATTACAATCAAAACTCTCTCAAAGAGTAGATATACAAATTCTCTCTCACAATATGATGAACATTTCTTCTCATAAAGTATAGGAATTTTATGCTCAATTATTATGTCTTCAAAGCTCCAAAGGTACCTCTATTTATAGGTACAGTAGGGAATGGACGATCACTGGCTTGGTCGGTCGACCGATGGTCCGTTGAGATATTGAAAAATATAGTCGTTGAGAAAATACAGCAAGGAAAGGACGGCCACCGGTGATGGGCGGATGACCGCTCTTGGCAGAATGGCTCCAGTTTTCCTCTGACTTTTTATAGCATTTCTAAAATCCTGTAAAATAGTTTTTATAGGGTTTTTGGAAAACAGTTTTTATATAATCAAATATTTACAACAAATTGATTACACAGGCATAAATCACATCTCTCACCGATTGTTTCTATGGGCTACAATCACGCCTCTCACTTCTCTTTTAAAAACTAAGAGATTAGAATCAAAACTCTCTCAAAGAGTAGATATACAAATTTTCTCTCACAATATTATGAAGATTTCTTCTCAAAGTATAGGAATTTTGTGCTCAATTGTTGTGTCTTCAAAGCTCCAAAAGTCGATCTATTTATAGGTGTAAAACGATAAAGCCATTGGGGCCTTACAGTAGGGAACAAACGACTATTGGCTTTACCGGTCGACCGGTGGTCCATTAGAGATTTAAAAATATAACCGTTGAGAACAATAAGTTCATAGAAAGTCATTTACATGATCTAATACCATTCTTGAAATAGTTAAATGGTCATAAATCACTAAGTTTAACTTGAAACAGTTAAACGGTCATAAATTACTAAGTTTAATCTTTGTAGAGCTCGGGATACACAGACCCGAGCACAAGAGAAGGAAAGAATAAAGTTCACAAAGAGTAGAGGTGCTCAAATTTATAACGAACCGACCAAATCGAACTGAACTGAACTGAAAGTCACTGGTTCGGTCACTTCTAAAACCTCTACCGTTTCGGTTCAGTTCCAAATTTGAGTCAAACCGATATTTCCTTAAACACTGTCATTTTATGTATATAAATAGACATGCCACCCAATCCCTACAAGACGTCACCCTTTTAGTCTGCTATTTAATAGGTAACTTAGGTTTTCTTTACCTCATTTCTCATTTCTCCCATCTCAAACCCTCACACCCCCACGCGACGCGACAGTGGGTTTCCTCCTCTATGTCGTCGCATCTCTGTGTTCCAGTGCCTCATTTCCTCCGCCGGTGATTATGTGTTCCATCCCTGTTGGTGGCTTGATGTTAGAGTGTGTCACTTCATCTCTCACAATTTCTTCTGAACTTGTAAACTAGAAACCCATTTATGGGTTTGTGAAGAAATATTTGGGGAAATCTTGATAAGAACTTAGGGTTCACTAACCAATCATTTTATGTCTTCTCTGAGTTTAGAAAACAAAGTTTTTCTTATGCCTTTATTCTCGGTGATATATGGTTCAAGGTAAGTCAAATTCCTTTTGTTCTTTGAGCCATTATTTCTAATCTGTTTGGTTCTCCAAGAAAATGGATGAAGGTAATGGAACACTAAAGTGTACACTTGTATCTCAAACTTGTTCTTATTGTGCCACCGAATGGAACCATAATTCACGATTAGGTTCAGTTCGTTTCATATGAGCTTCACGGTTTGGCAAATGGCAGAACCCCAAGTTTTAGTTCGGTTCAATTTTTCACCAAATAACTGATTAAAGCGAACCATGAACACCCCTAACAAAGAGGGCTCGAATAATCCTGAACATTTACTCGTTAAAAGTTGTGCCCTATAGGCCCAATCGCCATGACAGGATGCCAGGATAGCCTCTGTCTAGTCATTTCAACATTTAATGTTGAACGCTTTATATAGGTTGCATCCCTTTAGTCCAATCGTGTCTTGTGAGGCTTCCCCAGCACATTTTTTTAGGCTTCTTCGACAAGATTCCTCACACTAAAGACTCAAGTATAAATACATCTACCAATAAATGGAAGAGGTATGCCTTCTCTCCCCTATAGAAATCATTCCAAAATATCGACCAAATATTGATTTAGGCATCGGAGACCCTTAGGCAAGACAACTCCCCCCAGTTCCTCGTTCTTTGGGTTATTTGTTTATGTTTTACAGACATTGGGGCCTTGTGTTGTTCTGGTCAGAGGGAATGACACATATAACATCACCATTGCAGATTCCCCCGGTTCGGAGGACGCCTCCACTTAGCATGAGAGATGAGCATACAAGCATCCATACTATTGAAGTTTTAAGTTAAAACAATTTTTTCCATCTGTGGGAACGACTGTAAAGTCATTCTTATTTAAAGCATTTGAAACCCTTTCTCTTCTATAAAGAGAGGATGAGTTTGACACCCTACGCTGACGAAGTCCAGGACAAGAGGGAGGACTCACCCCTTACCCTTGTGGAGGACGGACTTTCTATCGTCATTATGATTATACAACGAAAGAGGAAAGAGATGTCGGATATCATTCAGATCATAAGGTCTCTTGCACAAGAATGGCCTCCCCCATGACTCAAAGGCTCGTTGGTGGAGTCGATACATTCACAAAACCATGGTGGGAAGCTATCCATGAGAAAGTAAGATGAATCCCTAACTAGGAGGAACTGCCACCCTTTGATGAAATTGGGACCAAAGAAAAATCAGGCTTCGTAAGGCCAAGCGATCGCTTTTGTAAGTTTCTGGTTAGGGTTATCCCAAGAGGACATATGACGAGAATAAAGTCGCTGGAGAGTGAATCAAGGCAAATACCTCTAAAGAATCCTCCTAGGGGCAGATGTGATTAACTATAGAAGATGGAGGATAATATTGGGGGGACACCCTCCACCCTACTCCTTGGTGCCTTTTTTTGGCCACCAACAATTTTGTAAAGCTCCAGGTTAAACGTAGGGAAACCCTGCTACACGGATAAAAGTATTTAGGCACATTCCTAGTTGAAATATAGATCCCCGCACCAACCCTCCGCCTTGGGTGAAATGTGAATCTGGGCTATGCAGCTTTCGGCTCCCATGTCTCGGTTCAGATGAAACGGAAGGACAAAGGTCGTGCCAAAATTGGTACACGGGCTCATGAACAAAGCTGGGACATGAAGCCTCGGTGAGAGGGTAGGGACGGTCACGAGACCTCTTGCTCCGACCTTCGGTTAAACTAGGGTTTCCACGGGCAAATACATGTGCATATTCTGCCCAAGCCCCCATATAAAGTGGATAAACCCATAGAAAATTAGCTCGCAACTGGCACACTGCCCAAGGAATAACCCCTGGGAGGAACCTGAAGGCCCAAGGTAGTCAATCTCTCTCCCTTAGGACAAGTCGACCTTACCCCCGAGCAGAATGAGAATCTCAACGGGCACCACCATCAAGGCAAAGACAATGCTCGGGATGGTGAACACCTCAACAAGAGATGAAGAGAAACAACTCATGAAATAAGTGGTCTAATCACCTACAGCTCTCCACTTCAGTTTTCCCCTAGCTAGAGCACAAGAAGCTGTGTTCTGTTTAATTGACCAAACGCCAAGGATCGTGTACTCTGTAACATTTATGAAATAAAAGGAAACGATGGAGGATTAAATAGTGATGACTAGTGTGGTGCTATAGCCCACTAGTCAGGATTAAAAAGTGTTAACTGACGAGATGCTCTAACCTACCAGTTGAGATTAAAAAGTGATGACTGAAGCGGTGTTCTAGCCTGCCAGTTGGGATTAAAAAGTGATGACTGGAGTGGCACTCTAACTCGCCAGTCGGGATTAAAAAGTGATGACTAGCATGAAGCTCTAGACCACCAGTCAGGATTAAAAAGTAATGACTGGCTTGGTGCTATAACCCACTAGTCGAGATTAAAAAGTGATAACTGGTGTGTTGCTTTAGCCCGCCAGTCGGGATTAAAAAGTGTTAACTGACGAGATGCTCTAGCCCGCTAGTCGAGATTAAAAAGAGATGACTGAGGCGGTGCTGTAGCCCGTCAGTCGGGATTAAAAAGTTTTGACTGGCGTGGTGCTTTAGACCACCAGTTAGGATTTAAAAGTAATGACTTGCTTGGTGCTCTAGCCCACCAATCAGGATTAAAAAGTGATGACTGGCGCAGTGCTCTAGCCATCCAGTCGGGATTAAAAAGTGATGACTGACGCGGTGCTCTAGCCCGCCAGTTGGGATTAAAAAGTGATGACTTACGCGGTGCTCTAGCCCGCCAGTCGAGTTTAAAAAGTGATGACTGGCGCGATGCTCTAGCCCTTCAATTGGGATTAAAAGATGATGGTTAGCGTGGTGCACTAACCCGCCAGTTGAGATTAAAAGGTAATGTTCGTCGAGCATCCCAGCTCATCAGACGGGAACAAATGTGTAACCAGAGCAAGCATGTCTGGCTAGACATCAGGGTAAAAAGTGATGTCTTCCGAGCATCCCAGCTCGTTATACAAGCTTCAAGGGTCTAGTTAGAGTAGGCATGCCTAACTAGTCAGATGGGAGTAGATTCTAGCTAGAGCAGGCATGCCCGATTAGACATCAAGGTAAAAAGATATGTCTGTCGAGCATCCCAAATTGTCAGGCGAGATCAAAGGGTCTATCTAGAGAAAGCATGCTTGGCTAGGCATCAAAGATAGATGTATGTCTAGCACTCGTGCTCACAGATGGGATCAAGGGTCTAGCTAGAGTAGGCACGCCTGGCTAGACATCAAAGAAAGATGAATATCAAGCACTCATGCTTACAGTTGGGAACAAGGGTCTAGCTAAAGCATGGACACCCGGCTAGACCAAGGAAAGTAATGATCGCCGAGCATTCATGCCCATCTTGATAGGGTTAAGGAAAAGCCTCAACTAAGGCAATGTCGACACCAGGGACAAGGATATCTATTGAGCATTATAGCTCATAAAAAAGGATAAGGCCCTTTGATGAGCGCTTCAGCTCTAGGATTTATCTAAAGAAAGAACGGCTAGATAGGTGATAAAGGAAAGATCTTATGGGAAAAAAGAAAAGTAATTCTACTTGCTTTCTAAACCACCAGAGGAGGAAAAAGCCTAAATAGGAGAGGGCATGCTCGACTAAATGTCAAAAGGTAAACCCCTAAGGTGAGGACGGTTTGCCCGACCAGACCTTCTGGGTGGGAACACATGGAAGGCTACATAAAGGTCCAGTAGGTCTATACGACCTACAAAGAGGGCAACTCGTTGGACAATGTCAAAGTCCACCATAAAAGATCAAGGCCCTTTAAGGCCCACTCCAGCTCAAGTCAGTAGAAGTTAGTAGGTGTACAACACTCAGTATATTAGTCAAAGAAACTACGTAGCTCGGGATAAAGTTCTTATCCTAACCAAGTTAAAGCACGACTGAGGAAAAAGCAAAAATGTCCTCAATTAAGGAGGTGAACCCATCCTCGGCTAACTTAAAAGAGAAAAGATTCCCATGACTGGGTTGGTGGTCACAAAATTTCCACAGATTTCTTGAACTCTTCTGAGGTCTTGGGGGCTCTAGTCGCTTACCCGCCGAGGATCACAATGACTTGGCTTGGAGACCACACCAAGTCAGGCCAAAAGTGAATTCAAACCACAGGCAGCACCTAATTTCTGTGTTGAAGATTAAAAAAGCCTTAACCTCTTCAACAAGGTGAATAAGGAAGAAAGCCACCACCCCACGATTCGGGACGATCCTGAAGGATACGATCGCAAGGGCTGTGCTTGGTCCACTCTTGATGCATGTTCTAACGAGCGGCTAGTGGATCAAAAGGATAAAGGTGTTAAAACAAATTCAGATGCAGGTGCGGAAGTTGCCTCGTTATAAGTCCAAGGACAAGACCCTCTGATGAGTGTGTTTCACACTCATATTTTAGATAGTCATAACTTTAATTTTGTTGGTTCTTTGAGTTTTATTCTTTGATTTATGTTTGTTTTATTTTTATTTTGTAGGTTTGAAATTCAAATGCAATTGGGTTGATTTTTAAAAAAGTTGGAAAGCAAAAATGCATTTTAAATGAAAAACAATGATTGATTGAGTTTTAAACTTTTGAGCATGTTTGGTTCGGTGAAATTAAAAACCCTAGAGCTTCTAATTATTCAAATTTTTATTATTTATTCTTATCAAGTATTAATCGTTTTAGTCTAATTTTTCATTCAAAAATCCTAGCTTTTCATTTTGTCAATTAAACATAGGGTCTAGTTAATTTCAATAATTAATACCAATCAATCATGCGGATGATACTCTATTTTCATAAAATTTTATTACTTGATAGCGATAGTGTACACTTGCACTTTAGAAAAATTGTAACAAGTTTTTGGCACCATTGCTGGGGACTGATTTTGTTTATTAATATTAGAATTACATATTCTTAATTTTACTTTAAGTCTTAGTTTTTTTATTTACAATTGTTTATTGTTTTGAATTCTTAGGCATTCTCTAAGGTGTATGAGAAAATTTGGAGGCGAAAGTTTGACTGTCCTAAATTTTGAAATTGAGCTAACTTGTCATCGTACAAGACAAGTGAGGAGAGAAGCTTCTAAAAATCCTAAAGAAACCATGGAAGACACTAGAAAAAATTCTGAAATTGTGAACAACCATAATAATTGGGCAATTCAGGACTATGCTATACCAATGGACAATGAGGCCACATCTGCCATTCAACACCCTATTATTAATGCCTACATCTTCTAGATTAAGCCAGCTATCATTCACATGGTGCAAGAAAATCACTTCAGTGACCTGCCTAATAATGATCCAAATGTTCACAAAACCACCTTTTTTGAAATTGGTGTACAACAATATCTCAACTGATGCAATTAGGCTGAGATTATTCCCATTTTCACTTTGGGATAAGGCTAAGAGTTGGTTGAACTCTTTGCCCGCTGGATCAATCACCACTTGGAATAGACTTTCTGAGAATTTTTTGGCTAAATTCTTTCCATTTGCTAAAATAGCCAAGATGAGGATTGGGATCATTACCTTCGTCCAATATCATATGGAGTTTCTTTATGAAGCTTGGGAAATGTTTAAAGAGTTTTTGAGAGGGTTTCCACATCATGGACCCCCTGGATGGCTACAAGTTCAAACTTTCTACAATAGATTAGGGAATTCAACGAGGACACTAATGGATGCAGCAGCATAATGTGCTTTGATGGAAAAAAACACATGTAGGGGCCTATGCTTTGCTTGAAGAAATGGCTGCTAATGCCTATCAATGACCAAATGGTTGCTAATGCCTATGTCAAATTCATGAAGGAATTTCTCTCAAACAAGAGAAAGCTAGAGGAGTATGAGACAGTTACATTTACTAATGAGTGTAGTGTTATCTTGCAGAATAAACTGCCTCTAAAGTTAAAAGACCCTAAGAACTTTACTATTCCTTGCACCATTGGGAATTCATATTTTAAAAAGGCTCAACGTGATCTTGGAGTTGGTATCAATTTGATGCCATATTCAGTTTATAAGAAGCTAGGTCTTGGAAAAACCAAGCCCACGATGGTATTTTTATAGTTAGCTGATTGGTCTATCAGATGTCCATAGAAAATTATTGATGATGTCTTGGTAAAGGTAGATAAGTTTATTTTTCAGGTGATTTTATTGTTCTTGACATGGAAGAAAACCAAGAAATTCTAATTATTCTTGGCAGACCATTCTTAGCTACAGGTAGAACTCTCATTAATGTGCAAAAAAGGGAGCTTATTCTAAGAGTGTAAGAAGATTTGGTAACTATTAATGTCTTCAAAGCAATAAAACACCTAAATGATATGAATAGTTGTTTGCAGGTAGAAAGTGCAGAAATATGTTTTGAGGAAGAAAATTCACATCACTGAATTGAGTGGACCATTAGAAGCATGTTTATTTAGGGTTATTGACAAGGAGAGTCTAGAGATTTTGGAGTGTGTTAATTAGTTGGAAGCACCCCCATCCACATTCATTAAGAGGCCTTGTGCAAAATTGGGAGAAGGTAAACCTAGACACCTATCATCTATTGAAAAACCATCAGTGTTAGACCTCCATCTTCGGTACACTTTTATGGGAGAAACATCTACTCTTCCTATCATTATATTTACTTCATTAAATATAGAACAAGAAGGTAAGCTGTTGAGGATGTTGAGAGAGCACAAAAGGGCCTTAGGGTGGACAATTTCTGACACAAAGAAAATTCCAAAGTCAGTGCTTAGATGAACATTACGTCTAGTTGAAGACATTAAAGCAAGTTCTACTGGGAGGTAACTCGATTTTATTTTCATTATTTTATTATTTTATTTTTTTTATTTCTTTTACTTATTTTATATTTGTTTTATTCAGGTTAAAAAGAAAAGCTATGGACAGAACGTTTAGCGTCGTGATGCTGAAATCCCAATGTCCCGACGTCAGACCTTGGATGAATTTGGTTCAGACACCACTTTCCCCTCAATTGGAGACAACATGAACAACGTAGAGAATGACGAGGATGAGACCTCATCCTTATTTAGGGAAGTCCTCTCTACTTACTCCTTTTACATATTTTTTTCATTGAGGGCAATGAATGATTTAAGTTTGGGGGTGGTGGCGGCTTTATTAAAAAATTAAAATTTTAGCTTTTTTAGTAGACAACACTAATGCCTGTGATGGGATCGGTTTGATTTATTGATAATTTTGAGAAAAATAATGAAATTTTGTATCTATGTGTGTTTGAACCAATTTTTTATTTGCATTTCACTAGAGAATCCTGACATATTGAGCATGTAGCCTTGAGCATTTGATTATCTTTTTGCTTAGAGAAGATTTATGTGACATAAGGAATCATTATGATCTCATAAGCACTCTAAAAGCAGTTTGAATGTTGCTCGAAGTGAAATTCTAGGCTACACTACATTTACGACATGATTTAGGTCATATTTGGACCGTTTGAGCTTTTCAAGCCAACTTGTTCATAATTTTTTCCCTAGTCATCCATGTTGAGCTTAAATAGTCATTTTTTTATTACCAATGACAATTTTCTATCCTTATAAAAAGTTCTCCCTTGTAACTCGTTTTTTACAAATAGTATTTGGATGTTGTAGGAAAATGCTCAGAGCTATGACAATCTAGGTGGATGGGAGGAGTTTTGTTATACTAAAAATTTTTTGAATAAGTTTTATTTTGTAGCATCTTGGACTTGAGTGACTAAGATCGAAGGGGTGTCTCAACACCTAATACCCTAAGACCAACTAGTTGAGGAGATATTAGCTGAAAACTCGTTAAGGAAAAGAGAAACTTAAGGAATTCAAATTAAAAAAATGAAGAAGAAGAATGGTTGGGCATGGTTGATAATTTAAGAGGTGGAAAGTGACAAGTTTGGGGTTTCAACAAGAGAAGTTTGGTTAAGCTCGTTGATTCCTAGAATGCATGTGTGACTATGGTAAAGATTGAGCCAAAATAATATCTTTTTTCCTACCCTGAACTCTAGCCATACATTACAAGCCTACTAAATTCCTAATGATCCTAAGTGTTGTGGTTTGTCAATGTAAGTGGAGAGTGACATGAAAATTGGCCTACAGGGTTATAATCTATTTATAGATTAATGGGTCCGCTTTTACAATACTTGGTTACATAAACTCATTTCAGACTAAGAAGTTGGACGACTTAAGGCAACAAACAAGCACTCAGAATTTTACAAAGTGTAACGTAATTTGATGTTTGTGTTGAAATTTTGCACGATCACGATTTAGAAGTTTGTCTTAGGTTATCACTATTTTGAAATATGTGAGGCATGTTTAGTTAGTCAAAACATTTCATCACTTGATCCCTAGTTTTGCTTAATTAGAGTTATTGTTATCTTGTTTTATTTTTGTAAAATTTTTGGGGATATTTGATGAGTGTGTTTCATATTCATATTTTATATAATATTAACTTTAACTTAGTTGGTTCTTTGAGTTTTATTGTTTTATTTTTATTTTGTAGGTCTGATATTTAAATGAACTTGGGTTGATTTTTGAAAGAGTTGGTAGGCAAAAATGCGTTTTAAACAATAAAAGAATGGACTGGGCAGAAGGACCAGCGTCGCATGCTGGGTGCAAGCAGCATGCCACAGCCTAGGCGCTGGAATCTCAGCGCCACAATGCTGGGCGCTAGAAGAAGCAATAGTGCCGCTAGCAAGGACATGCAATAAGCCAACGCTGTAACACTGTCGCGATGCCGTTTTTAACATATTTCTATGTTTTTTGCTCCTTTTTATCCTTATCAAACCCTAGTGTATAAATAGAATATTTAAGGGTTTTTTTTTACGACTCTTGGGATATGGGAGGCAGAGAAGAGAGCTTTTTGGAGAGGAAATGAAGATGGATCTAGGGGAGACAGATCTCAACTTCAATTTTATCCTCAAATCTAGTTTTTCTTCTCTTTTCCTCCATGTTCATGAATATTATTAAGATGTTTTCTTATTCTAGTATGTTCTAATATTCTTTTCTAAGGCTACAACTTAGCCAAAACATGATTGTTCTATAATTTTGATTCTCAATTCAATCGATATTTATTTAATTTTACTGAGTGTTATAATCTGTTCTTAATGCTTGTGATCGTCTAGTCAACTATTTTATGATTTTGGCTTTAATTCTGAGACTGAGAAGTGATGACTAAATTTTCTCTTTGTTTATAACACCATTAGAGTTTCATAATTTAGAGATAATTATGGATCTAGTGTAGCAATTATAATTTTTTGTGCTTAATAAGTTGTAACATATTGAATCTTGACAGAGATGTGTGATTAGTATTTTTGATTCATTGTTATCGATGCTTGAGAAAGATTGCGAATTACTTTAAAGAAATTCGTTATCAGTATTATGATAAACATTGATTGATTGAGTTTTAAAATTTTGAACACGATTTGGTTTGGTGAAATAAAAAATCTTGGAGTTTTTAATTATTCAAATTTGAATTATTTATCCTTATCAAGTATTAATCTTTTTAGTTTAATTTTTCATTCAAAAATCCCATCTTTTCATTTTCTCAATTAAAATTAGGATCTAGTTACTTTCAATAATTAATATAAATCAATCTTGCGGATGATACTCTATTTTCAAACAGTTTTATTACTTGACAATGTTGGTTTACACTTGCACTATAGAAAAATTGTAGCACTCCCGACTGGGTTACAAGCCTTTTTCAAGGTTGAGGTTTTACGATAGAGGGGTTTTGCAATTATAAGCCGGTAACTAACACAGACAAAGGGTTCACCACACAAGCTTATCGATTGCAGGGAAATCACCACGAACGGAACGTCAGCAACTCTGAGGCACGACATTTAAAAGATGATAGAAAGGGGAGTGACAGTCATGAGAAGGAGGAGGATCTTGGAGGAGAACCTCCAAATTTGAAGAAGCCCATGGGGGAAAGGATTACGTTCTTCCAAAGGAATTTGGGGGAAGGACAGGGATTTCAACTCTTTCAAGAAGGCGAGGATGAAGGAAATGAGAAGGAAGAGTACCCATTTATAAGTCTTGAAGGGGGAAACCACTCATTTAATAGGCATTAAAAGGGGTCATGATGGTGAGTGTTGAGGATGCCATACAATCAATGAGCGGCCGTTTCACGTACCAACGTGAAGATTTGAAATTACGCACGCGTAAGGCGCGACAAAGGTCAAAGATGTAATTAATTCCATTCGGTACAATCTTCTCTAAGGAACAAATTCTAGACACGAGTGTGCAATACCTAGGACGGGTGAAACTCTTAGCCTACCACCACACAAAAGTAGGTCAAATGAGGAGCTCGGGTAATGAAGTCTTCAGACCTTTAAGTAAAATCCACCCAAGTCCTCCACCCGAGGCAACCATTATGGGTGTTTTTCCAACCACTAATGATGCAACGACATATGTCATGCCACATTAGGGAGCCCTCGACATCAAGGAATGATTAGAATCGACCTCGTCTGGGCGGTCTCTATGGAGCTTGGGATGCACACACCTGAGCACTATTGGGGGTTATGCCCTCAAAGAATGTGTATTGACATTGAAATTTAATGGAATTACATTTTTCTTATAATTGTTCTTTTAAACTATTGTTGAATAATTTATATAAATATCTAAAAATTTCATATTCATTAATGAGACCATGATCTTGTATTAGAACATTAAATTGTAGTAAATCACATTCTCAAGTATCTTAGGAGAACCAGAAACTATATGCTTGTTTATTTAGGTGGAGAACTGAACCCTACTGGATATACTGATTTTTATTTTCAATTAGTTAGAGACAGTCGAAAGTTGACGTCTAGATCAGTATTCACCCTAAGTGGAGGAGCTGTAGTCTGAAGAAGTGTTCAATAATCCAACATTGCAGATTTTACTATAGAAGTTGAATATATAGCAACTTGTGAAGTTGCAAAAGAAGCGGTGTGGCTCAGAAAGTTCTATAGTGATCTGGAAGTAGTTCCAGATAGGGACAAGCCATTAATCTTATACTATGACAATAGTGGGGTAGTAGCTAATTTCAAAGAACTGAGGAGTCACAAGAGGGGCAAGCACATAGAGAGAAAATATCAACTTGTCAAGAGAGATCGTGCATCAAGGCGATGTGACTGTGATGAAGATAGTGTCAGATAAGAACCTTGTTGATCCTTTTACGAAAACATTTCCTAAAAGATCATTTAAAGGTCATGTGCGTAACATGGGGTTGAGATAGATGCCAGATTTTCTTTAGGGCAAGGGGAGATTGTTAGGTGTTATGGCATCAAAGAATGTGTATTGACATTTTAATATAAAATTTAATGAAATTGCATTTTTCTTTTAAATTATTATTGAATAATTTATATAAGTATATGAAAATTTTATATTCATTAATGAGACTATAATCTTATTCTAGTACGAGAGGATTAAGATCATAGATAATTAATTTTTGGATGTTATATATAAATAATCATCTCGATTAATTTTCTAATTATAGATAAGTGAGACAATATATAAAATTTGTGAAATTAGATAATGTTAAATTATTATTAGATAATAATTCAAAATTTGAATCAACTAAATCTCATATTTGTGAACTGATAGATAAGCTAGTTGATACGGATGGTGTGATAAGTTAATTTGAATTAACTGATACCTAGATATTTATCTGATTAAAATAAATAAATAATTTACATAAATTGCCATGTGGCATGTTGGATTGAGAATCAGAAATTGACATGGACTACTGTAGTGCCATGTGGCACAACAGTTAGGCATGCAATACTGTAGTGCCATACGACACTACAGTAGGTGGCACTACAATATTGCCATGAATACCAGTGCCGTGAATAACAGTGTCGTGAGGCACTGTGATACCTCACGGCA
This sequence comes from Datisca glomerata, assembly GCA_003255025.1. Classification (NCBI taxonomy): domain Eukaryota; kingdom Viridiplantae; phylum Streptophyta; class Magnoliopsida; order Cucurbitales; family Datiscaceae; genus Datisca; species Datisca glomerata. The sequence continues at coordinate 296,377 of QANY01013534.1, forward strand.
CACTGCAGGGCATTGGAGTTGTGCACGGTAGAAGTGGGTCTCACTACAATGGCAATTTTGTGATTAATTATTATTTTACGTATATCCTTAAAAACCTGGGCTGCCTAGAAAATATATATAGATATTATTCTATTGACTTCAGTCTGGATTTTTACTGTGCTAACAACTTAATTGCTATCACAGTGAAACTCTCTAAGATTAAAAAGATAATAAAAAAGCCCTGTGAGAATAATCATTGTATTCTCTCACAGATTAGTCTCACAAAATTATTCCTTCTCTGAAAATCTTTAAATCTCATGTGTTGAATACATCTAGAGATAGAAAAGTGTTCTTGCTATATTCTACATGCTCACACACATCCTAATATATTTGAGGATTGACTTGAAAGATCTTGATGTAGATCTCGAAGTTCATTGTTCGGGGGAACGGAAGATCGTTGATTTGCGAGGACGCTCGATTAGGCCACAAGAGTTATGTATTTTATATTCATGTATGTCTTTAATTTAATATATAAATATATAATGGATCTGATTGAAAAGATTTTTCAATAAAACTGTTGCGTCGTGTTTATTTTCTTTTATCACAAAAGATTTATTTTTATAAACTTTTTTAAAAAGCCACACGCTTCGGATTCGTGAGCGTCGCGTTTCTAACAATCAGTATCAGAGTGGTCATTATATATTTGTATGTTAAATACTGTGTAGGTGTTTTTGCATTGTTCATAATATTTTCGATATGTATGAATGAATGGATGGTTAATGATGGATCGTTAATTGTATGTTGACTATGGGGTTATACTTTTTTTCTTTATTTTTCCTTAGATTTTGTGTAAGCCATTTTGGGGCATAGAAATTTTTGTAATTATATTATAAAATTCTGATTGCAAAAAGATGAAGAAAGCACGAGACGAAGGAGGAAAAAAAGAAAAAAATTGGCATTCCTATGGAATTCCAGCGCCGACACCGAAAATTAGATTTCTGGCGCTGGCGCCGCTAGAAAATTGGCGTCCGTGAGGCCGTCAACTGTGTGGTCGGCGATGAAATTGCTATGAAAGTCACTGGTGGTGGTCGACGGGGGCCACCGGTGGCCAACGGTGGTCGGCGGTAGTAGATATGGGCAGCGGTGGGAGTCCTATAGTCGGGGGCAATTGTTGACACTGTCAGGGCAGTTTCGCATGAACCCTAATACCGTGTTACCCTATCCCTGCAATGTTGGAACTCTTCATGTTTGTGAATCTTGTATAGAGGGTAAAATAACCAAGAGACATTTCACTAAAAATGGTCAAAGAGCCAATGAACCACTTGAGCTAGTACATAGTAATGTTTGTGGACCGATCAATGTACAAGCTAGAGGTGGGTATGCTTATTTCGTCACTTTTATTGACGATTACTCTAGATATGGTTATACTTACCTAATGCATAGAAAGTCTGATATTTTTTAAAAGTTAAAGGACTTCAAAGATGAAGCTGAAAAGCAATTAGGTAAATCATTAGAAACACTTCGATCAGATTGATGTGGTAAATGATGGATCGGTATGACACCTTTAAAGCGAGCGAGTGTTTTGATATTTGAGTTTTAAGAGCGAATAGTCTCCAATAATATTTATAACGAGTCAATGTAAATAAATATAAATAAAGAGATTAAATAATTATGCAATAGCGTAAAGAAGATAAGGGCAGAAAAATCAAACACAATGATTTTTACGTGGTTCGGCACACCTTGCCTACGTCCACGCTCCAAGGCTCCTCCTTGAAGTTTTCACTCGAATCACGATCTTCTTCATGGGTGAAGATCAAATCTTTACAACCAATTGATTTCGTTGGTACCAATCATGCCTCTCACCGACTGCTTCTACGGGCTACAGTCACGCCTCGCTTCTCTTTTATAGACCAATATATTACAATAAAAAAACTCTCTCAAAGAGTAGATGTAAAAAATTTCTCTCACAATATTGTAATATTTTCATCTAAAAAATATATGAATTTTATGTTCAATTGTTGTGTCTTCAAAGCTACAAAGGTCCCTCTATTTATAAGCTTGAAAAAACCAGCAGTCTGTGAAAAACAGCATCAATCGGACGACCGCCAGATAGACGGTCGACCGCTAGTCTGTTGGAGGTTAAAAAATGTGACCGTTTACAAAAATACGCTCCACCGGATGACCATTACTGTTCATCAGACGTCCGTTCCCCTGAAGAATTATTCCAGATTTTTTTTCTGAATTTTTATAACATTTATGAAATCCTGTAAAAGCAGTTTGCATAGGGTTTCTGGAACCCTATTAAAACTTTCTCATCTTTTTTCATCACTTGACATATTTTCTCCAATCTTTTGCCACAAACACTTTTACCCATATATTACAAGATACTTCAAATGTTCTCAGAGTATTGTTTCAATCAAGATCGAGAACGTATGAATAGTCACTTGAAGTCTCGATATACTTCATCTTCATACTTCATGTGTACATCAATATTTGCAGTTTCCTACAAATTGATTATAAATATTAGTACACATAAAATATTTTTTTATCATGAAAATAGTCTCTATGAGAGCTAGAGTCAACAGTAAATACTTGAATTTAGAATTCAATGATTACCTGGTGGAGTATGACATTATATCCCAATTCACAACACCTAGGACGCCACAGCAAAATGGTGTTTCAGAAAGGAGAAGCCTGACCTTATTGGATTTGGTTAGGTCGATGTTAAGCTACTCATCACTACCACTCACTTTTTTAGGATATGCACTTCAAACGGAAACTTACATTTTGATGTATTGCCTTCTAAGCCTGTAAGCATGACACCTTTAGAGTTATGGAGTGGCTTCAAACCCAGTTTGCGTCATTTCCGTAAATGGGGTTGTCCAGCTCGCATTCTTAGACCCAAGACTGAAAAGTTAGACTGAAGGTCTTAAATGTGTATATTTTTGTTGGCTATGCTCTAGAAACTAGAGGTAGGTATTTTTATAGTCACAATGATCAAAAGGAGTTTGTACCGACAAATTCCATCCTCCTTGAACACGACTATATGAAAAACTACAAACCTCAAAGCAAAGTAGTTCTCAAAGAATTAACGTCAGATGAGATCAGACTACCTTCATCATCAACTGATAAATGACAAATCACAGAAACCACAGTTCTTATTCAGGAAACCCCGGTGCAACGTCATAGTGAGAAAGTTGTAACACAACCTATTCGCTATGAACTAGAGGCACATGTCCTAGTGAAAGACACTAATAAGTATGATCCATTATCCTTTAAAGAGGCGATGTATGATCTTGAAAAGGAGAAATTGTAAGATGCCATGAACTAAGAAATGGAATTGATGTATTCTAATTTCTTTTGGAAACTTGTAGATTGATCTGAAGATGTCAGGTCCATTGGATGTAAATGGATCTTAAAGAAGAAAAGAGGTACAAATGGGAAAGTAGAGACTTTCAAGGCACGACTGGTAGCCAAGGACTATAGACAAAGTGAATGAGTCGATTATGAAGAGACATTCCCCCTGTTGCCATGCTAAAATCCATCCACATCCTTTTTTCCATTGTCGCTAGAGACTATGAAATATTACAAATGGATGTCAAGAAAGCTTTTTTGAATGGCTCTCTAGAAGAATGCATTTATATGATGCAACCAGAAGGGTTCGTGAAAATGTGGCAAGTTCAGAAATTATGCAAGTTGCTTAAATTTATTTATTGACTAAAGCAAGCATCTAGATCTTAGAATCTGAAATTTGATGAGATTATTAAATCATATGGCTTCTAGTAAAATGTTGACAAATCTTGTGTTTATAGATAAATCAAAACAAGATAGTGGTTTTCTTAGTTATGTTGACGATATTCTACTCATTGGAAATGATGTAGAAGTTTTGTTAAAAGTAAAGAAGTGGTTAGCTGAGAAGTTCTAAATGAAATATTTAGGCGAGGAAAACTATGTTCTAGGCATCCAAGTCCTACGGGATAGAAAGAACAACCTCTTGACATTTTCTCAGACATCTTATATTAATAAGGTGGTGGAGAGATTCTCTATGGAGAATTCAAAGAAAGGTCAACTACCGACCAGACATGAAATTGTGCTCTCCATGGAGCAATGTCTTAAGACACCTCAGGAGGAAGAGGATATGAGAAAGGTTACTTATCCTTTAGTTGTTGGTAGTCTCACATATGCCATGTTGTGTATGAGACAAGACATCTGTTATGTAGTGAAAATCGTCAGTCGTTATCAATCAAATCCAGGTTTAGAATATTGGATTGTAGTAAAGCACATTCTCAAGTATCTTAGGAGAAGGAGAAACTATATGCTTGTTTACTCTAGTGGAGTCCTAAATCCCACTGGATATACCGATTTTGATTTTCAATCAGACAAAGACAATGGAAAGTCAACATTTAGATCAATATTCACCCTAACTGGAGGAACTGTAGTCTGGAGAAGTATTAAACAATCCACCATTATAGATTCCACTATGGAAGATGAATATATAACGGCTTATAAAGCTGTGAAAAAATGGTATTGCACAGAAAGTTCTATACTGATCTCAAAATAGTTTCAGATATGAACAAGCCATTGATCCTATACTGTGACAACAGTGAAACAATAGCTAATTCCAAAAACTGAAGAGTCATAAGAGGGGAAAGCATAAGAGATGAAATATCATCTTGTAAGAGAAATCGTGCATCGAGGGGATGTGACTGTTATGAAGATAACGTCAAATTAGAACGTGGCTGGTCCTTTTACCAAGAAACTTCCTATGAAGTCATTTAACGGTCATGTGCATAACATGGGGTTGAGATAGAAACCATATTTTCTCTAGGGTAAGTGGGAAATTGTTGGGGGTTGTGCCCTCAAAGCATGCGTATTGACATTTTAAAATAAAATTTAATGGAATTACATTTTTCTTATAATTGTTCTTTTAAATTATTGTTGAATAATTTATATAAATATCTTAAAATTTTATATTCATTAATGAGACTATGATATTATATTAATACGAGAGTATTAAGATCATATATAATGAATAAAATTGTCAGCAACATATTAAACTATGAAATTTTTAATGAATGGTTGCTAGTACGGTTTACTAAACATTATGAATGCATGTGATCCAGATCAGGATCATTGATGTGGATAGACATCTTAGTGAAGTTACTTTATATAATAAGAATATATATGACAGGACTGATGTGAATTAATATCTTTATTAACTTGATGTTTATAATAAAGATTTAATATACATCAATATGGTGATCATATATGTAAATCAATCTAAATCCTGAGTTGTCATGAACTCTTATGCATGTCTACAACACCTTTTGATTCACTCATTAAGATTTGTTTGTAAAGCAGGTCAGTGACTTTTATTGTGGAGATTCAATGATGTGGATGGCTGGGAACATGGTCTTACAAGATTTGGAATCCAAGCTTTCCTAACGGATCGTATATTGGTTCCCTTAAATGCTAATTTTGGAACTGAATGGTTATTGAACTAAAATTTATAATACAATTATAAATTAATAATTCACTAGTGAATTAATGGTACTTAAGGTCAAGAGGTAATTAGAAGGGTAGAACGATAATTTTGATCAGCTCTAATTTACGAACCAATAATTGGATGACATAACTACATGAAATGATTATATAAATGGACTGCACGAGAATACACTGTAAATACATTTTATAATCTCTAAGAGATTATTTTCATATTATAGTTGAGTAATAATAAAATTAATAAATAAGATTTTTTAATTAAAATTTTTAATTAATAATCTGGTTTATTAGAGCTTAGAATTATAGATTCACGGCCCCAAGTCACCTCTGTACTACACAGTCTAGGGTATGAATATTTCAGGACATAAGAAAATGACTAACTTGCAAAATGAATTAAATTTTTAGGGCAGGTACATAATTATGAGATAATTTTATGTCGATAATTAATTAAGAATTAATTAACTAAATTATTTATATTAATTTTTGAAAATTATATATAAATAATTATATTGATAAGTGAGACTTATTATTAGATAATAATTTTCTTATTATTGATAAGTGAGACATTATATCTAATCGTGAAATTAGATAATGTTAAATTATTATTAGATAATAATTTAAAATTTGAATCAACTAAAATGTTATTTTGAACTAACTGATAAGCTAGTTCACAGGGATGCTCAGATAAGTTAATTTTGAATTAACTGATATCTAACTATTTATTTTATTAAAATAAATAATTATTTTATAGAAATTGTAATGTGGCATGTTGGGCTGCTACATGTCAATCAGTGATTGAGAATAAAAAATTGACATGGCTACTGTATTGCCGCGTGGCACTATAGTTAGGCGTGCAATACTGTAGTGCCATGAATAATAGTGTCGTGAGNTTTAATGTGCAAACAACACAATTGCATTAAGGTGAAACCTTCTGAGATTAAAAAGTTAATAAAAAAATTTTATAAGAATAATCATTGTACTTGGAGACAAGTATACCAACTCATCAAATCTTTTGGGTCCAGTCCTAGCTTATCCCAAAAAATAAATGTCTCCAACTATTTGGAGACAACTGAGCTGGAGCCAGCTCGGGCTAAAAGCTTATGCAGACAAGGATAAAAAGGTAGTCTAAGGTCACATTCCAAAGCAACCTCATATGTATAGCTACTTAGCCTCTCAAGGACAGCTATGAACTTCACCTGGTTTTGGAAGCTTGAGGTGAATATAACTGGGAATGTGGTAAACAACGCGTATTTCCTCTAAATGGTTCAGTTCTAACATAGAAGGAATCCTATCGGCCTTTAATAAGCCTATGTGGCAGATTCTATAATATTTCTAATGGAAATTGGGCTAACTCTTCCGTCTAGTTCTAAGTCACTAATCAAAGTAGATGGAGTCCTTTCTACACATCTATTAGAAAAACTGGATATTCTGCCAAACTCTCCATCATTACCCGAGTTGTTATTAGGTACTTTTGCATGTTGTTAGAACAAAAATACCTAAGTCTCAAAAATCTCTATGCAACATGCAAAAATACCTTAGTCTCAAAACCTCTTTGCATGTTATTAGAACAAAATAGGCCTTTTGATTTTAATGTAGATTACATGAATGCCTTCATTGCACTAAAGAAAGCTTTAATTACTTCACCTATAACTGGAGCTAAGCTTTAATTACTTCACCTATAACTGGAGCTCCTAATTGGGAGCTACTACTTGAGCTAATGTGTGATGCAAGTGATTTTGCAGTGGGAGCGGTACTAGGACAGAGAAGAGGTAAAAAATTTCATTCAATTTATTATGCAAGTGGAACTCTCTCTGATGCCCAATTGAATTATACAACTACTGAAAAAGAGTTGCTTGCAGTAGTCCTTGCTTTTGATAAAGTCAGGGCATACCTTGTTGGAAGAAAAGTCATAGTCTTAACAGATCACTCAACAATCAAGTACTTAATTTCAAAGAAGGATGTTAAGCCATGATTGATCAAATAGATTTTACTTCTGCAAGAATTTGATTTTGAGATAAAGGATAAAAAAGGAATAGAGAATTAAGTTGCTGATCATTTATCCAGATTGGAAACAGAAGCAAAAGCTGAAGCAGAATTTACAATAACAGAAACATTCCTAGATGAACAACTTCTGACAGTCACAACATTGAAAGCTCCTTGGTTTGCAGATATAGTAAATTTCCTTGCAGCAGGGATTGCGCCCCCTGATTACACTCATCAAGAGAGAAAAACATTTTTCTAGCAAGTTAAAACTTATTTTTGGGATGACCCATATTTGTACAAACAAGGTCCTGATCAATCATTCAGGAGATGTGTCCCATAAGAAGAGATGCAAAGGATCCTGAATCAATGTCACTCTTCCCCTTATGGATGACACTTTGGAGGATTCAGAACTGCTGCTAAAGTCTTACAATCAGGTTATTATTGGAAAACCTTGTTCAAGGATGCACATGAAATAGAAAGGACTTGTGATAAATGTCAAAGGGTTGGAAACATCTCCAAGAGAAATGAAATGCCTTTGACAAACATCATGGAAGTAGAGGTTTTTGATGTCTGGGGAATAGACTTCATGGGTCCCTTTCCCCCATCTTTTGGAAATCTATACATATTAGTGGTAGTAGACTATGTCTCTAAATGAGTGGAAGCTACAACTTTGGTAACTAATGATGCAAAAGTAGTTGTAAAATTTCTTCAGAAAAATATCTTCTCAAGGTTTAGAACTCCAAGAGCCATCATTAGTGATGAAGGATCTCAATTTTTCAATAAAATTTTAGGAGTGCTAGTTAAATATGGAGTTAGGCATAAAGTTGCAACAACTTATCATCCACAAACAAGTGGTTAGGCAGAACTGTCAAACATGGAAATAAAAAGGATTCTAGAGAAAATGGTAAACCCAAATAGAAAGGATTGGTCTCTTAAGCTAGATGATGCTCTATGGGCATATCAAACATCTTATAAAAAACCCTTAGGGATGTCGCCATATCGATTGGTGTTTGGTATAGCTTGTCACTTACCATTAGAGTTGCAGCATAAATCCTTCTAGGCTGTAAAGAAACTAAATCTGGATTTCCAAGCAGCTGGAGTTCGGAGAAAGTTGCAGCTAAATGAATTAGAGGAATTCAGAGCTTTTTCCTACGACAATGCCAAACTATACAAGGAAAAGAAAAAAAGGTGGTATGATAATAGCATAGTGATCAAAGAGCTAAAGCCGGGAGATAAAGACTTGCTTCATAATTAAAGGCTTAAGTAATTTCCTGGAAAGTTGAAATCAAGATGGTCTAGGCCTTTCAGATTAATAAAAATCTATCCACACGAAGCTGTAGATCTATATGATGAAAAATTAGAGAAGGAATTCAAGGTAAATGGCTAGAGAATCAAACGATATTAAGAAGATGAAGAATGCATGATGCAATCCTCAATTCGTCTTCAAGATCCTTGAGCTTTAAGGAAATTCAGGCTGTAGATTTAAAATCAAGTGCTTGTGGGAGGCAACCCAATAAGGAAGTTTTAATTTTCTTTTATTAATTAATTTTTTAGAATAGTATTTAGTTTGATTCTGTTAATATAGTAAGATTTTCATTTTAATAGAATATTATATTATACATTATGTTAAAATTTGATTATGTGGTTAAAATTATATATTTTTACTTTTTAAGGTATGGTGTTGTGGAATATGCCAACTGTGCAAAGAATTTTGTGGGATCTCCTAACCATAAATAGAAAGGGTAATTTTGTTTCATTAGGCAAAAATAATGAAGTGGGATCCATAAAATAATCCAGCTGTCAATAGAAAGAGAAGCTATTGGTGCAGAAAAAGGCAGCACGAGAGAGTGGTTGTCGATTTCGAAATGCACGACCAGATATTATAGAAAAAGGGAGAATTTAACAATTTTGAAAAGAGGATAAAATCTAACTGATTCTGAAAATATTTGAATTTTTTTAGTATATGTATCGTTGCCCAATTTTTGTGCACATGATTATACGGTTAGGAGAAAGGCACGTGGTAGGCTGGAAGCGCTCGGAGCGTGCTTTATAAAGGCATGAACGGTCTTTTGTCTTCTCCCATAAAGTACACTTTTCAAAAAGCCTTCTTCTTCTCGGCACTAAAACTTTTGCCTGCCAAAAGCTTAAGCTCTAGAGAAAAAAATGCCTTCTCCTTCACTTGTTTCAAAAGAGGCGCCAAACCCTAAGGTCCCTTTTAGGCGTCTGAAATCCACTCCAAAAAATCCACCAAGTAAGCCTCTCTATTTCATTGAAAAATTTATTAGTCATGCTGCCACCACATATTTTGAGGAGCACATCCCTTTGAGAAAATTTCAAGAGTAGAAAGGCTTCCTCATCAAATCTGGACCAACATTAGGGCAACCAACTGATATTACAGAGGTTATCCTCAATAGAGGATGGGAGAAGTTTTGCGAGCATTTTGACACCATTCTCGTTCCTCTGGTTCGTGAGTTCTATGCAAACTTTAATACGAGGGACAAAAGGTCATTATGAGAGGGAAAGAAGTGACTGTCACCTCTGAGTCCATTAACAATATTTTCAGTCTTAGTGATGTGGTTGACGAGTATTCTGAAATTTCTCTGAAATATCTGATGAGGAGATGGAGAATATTCTAAAGGAGCTCACGATTCTTGGCACCACTTGGTTCAACGATACTCGTGAAGGCTTGAAAACCTATTCTGTCTCAAGGCCACTCTTGGCCCCAACTACAAAAGCCTGGTATCAATTTCTTAGACACTTTTTAATCCCTACTTCTCATATCCAAACTGTCACTCAAGATAGGCTAGTTCTGCTCCATTGTCTGTTAACTAATAAATCCATCAATGTGGGAAAATTTATTCTGAAAGAATTAAAAGCTGCAACTATTAAAAAGCATGGCTTTTTATTCTTCCCTTTCTTAATAACTAGGCTGTGTAAATCATATGTAATTAAGTTCAATGAGGATAAGGAAATTCTACCTAATAGAGTGCACTTAAAACAGCAAGCAATAAAAAGGTTAAAAGAAGAAAAAGTAAAAGAACTCCCTGCTGCTGGGCCTTATTCATCAAAGCCCTCTATTGGCACTCCCCATTACATGTATGATGCCACTGATATCTTTGTTATGTTGTGTAAGCTTACTGATGAGACAAGGCTTCTCAAAGCCTCTGCCAAGCTTGTGAAAAACACGTTAGAGCATTTGGAGATGCAACAACAAATGTTTTGGGAGTATGTCCAGGCGAGAAATGAAACTTTAAGGAAAAGCTTGCAAAGAAACTTCTCAAAGCCCATTGTGCCTTCCCTTCTTTCTCTGAAGTCCTTTTTCAACCTTGGAGAGACCAGGAAGATGAAGAAAATGTGGAATCTGAATCTGAGGAAATAATTGAGCTAACTCCGCACATCTAAGAGAATCACGACAGACAAATGTAAAAGGAAGCTGAGAATGCCAAGCCTTGAGCCAAAGCATGCTGAGGCAGTAAGCAAGGGAAACGAAAAGGTAGTGCTAGCTTCAAATACAAGTTCCCCTACTGAAAAGAAATCAAAGAAAAAGTAAAAAGTGGTTGAGAGAGAACCAGATTACATTAACAAAATTCAAAAAGAAATTAAGTCCGTGGAAAAGCGCATATCGGAGTTGAAAGAGGCTTCAAAGAAGAGAAGTGGATTGCATAGCACTTCTAAAAATTGAAAGATGGTTGAGCGCTGCAGCACTCTTCATTGCAGCAAAGAGGGGAGTTTTTTTCCCTTAACTTTTTAATATAGAAACATTTTATGAATTGTGTTAAATTTTCTGGATAATTATTGGCAGTGAAGGCACTGCTTGGTTTTAGTTGGGGGAGGGATTAGCCCTTCTCTTGTTTATCTTTATGCTTTTAATGCTTGTTTTAAGTTACTACTCTATTTTGTCTTCTCGCATAAGTAGTAAATATTGTTTTTAATTGATTGAATCTTGTAGTAGCTGCTGTTTAAATCTTACTGAGCTTAGGATGATAAATTTAGGTCCCCTTATCTTTTGAGCACTTAGGAGTTTAGCCTGCTGTTGTGAGGAGCTTAGGATAATTTAAATCTAGGTGAGATTCTTAGCTTTGTGCTTCTCTGTTAGCTAGAGCAATATGCTGGTGTTTAAGACATAAGTTTGGGGTTTTTACGTCACTACTAGGTTTATTATGGTTAAGTGCTAAATATATAATAACAATAATGATAGAAGAGTTCCGCTATCTTAAGGTGCTGAGTAACCACGCATCTTCATCATAAATGTTGGCATTCGCGTCAAAAGGTGACCAAAGATACGAGCTAGCTATAACGCCTTGGTACTTAAAAGTTAACTAGCAACCTAGTCGGCGATGCTGCTGAGTAACCGAGTGCCTTCATCACCAATGTTGTCATTTGCCTAAAAAGGCAGTAATAGCTATTATGGATTCTATCTACTTGAAAAAAAGAAAGAAAAATATATAATATTTATAATGTTGATTGATTAGCCAAGCCTTCTTAGTTTGCAATGTCCTAAGCCCCCTTGCTTAGCTAAATTATTAAATTTTGCTCTTGTTTGTGCACTTTATGCTTGCTATTAAGGTTGATGTTTAGAATTAGGGTAGAATTATAGAATCAATATTCTTAGGCTTGAAATATCCTTTGTCCCTCAATAATAGAAACTTGGCTCCTAGCACAGATTCACTCGTGGGGATTAACTATATCCGAAGTCAACATGGTTAAAATTTTTGTAGCTTTAGCAGATTGTCCAGTTAAATTTAAGTTTTACTCTTATGCCGAGTAGTTGAGCAGTTAGGTTCATTAATTTAGGTTTGCATCCCACGGGATGAGTGATGATCTATGTTTGAGGGTGTGATAACTCTATGAATGTCGAGTTACATTAGCTCTTTTGGACCTATTTCATTGCTTAGATGGGAGATGTTAGAGTTTATTGAGATTATATATTAGGCTAGTTTGATTAGTTAGCAGTTCGGGTTTAGTATGCTTGCCATCTAGTAATTTTGAGGTTTTTAGAGTCAAATTGATGCCCTAGGATTTCTTGGTGTAGGACTTCTTGTTTGCTGGAGCTTTTGAGGAATACAGCTTTGTCAGCTGAGTCCCTCGCTGTTTAATGCCAGTGTGGCAGGTGGTCCGGTGTGTTTTGAGCACGTGTAAAGTTATTTTATGGGGAATAATCATTGCGTCGGAGTATATATCCAGGTGTCACGGCGTCCGACATTTGTGGTCCCCTTCCTTGCTTAGCGCTCAACACGTGCCCTTCGAACTAAGAGAAACCCTAAAATTTGATCACGGTATTTAAGGCTGTCCTTACATTTTTTTGGGGCACAAAGAAAAGGATAAAAAAAGAGGATATTCATTTAGGAGGTAGACGACAGTAGCTTGTACGAAGAATACTTGCGTAAAAAGAAGGACGAAGAAGGAGACAACAAAAAAGAAAGAAAAGAAGGAAGTAGACAAGAGAGTTAGAATATTATTTTAATTCTCTCCTCCTTTCTTCCCATTTTTCCTTCTATGTGTAATCTTTCTTCATACACATTTTGATGTCGATACCAATGTATTTGATGATTTGTGAGTTTGCCACCAAGCTCACCATGAGCTAAACTATTTGTGGCTAGCATGGTGATGTAGCTTTAGATTTTACTTTATCTTGTTAATTTAAGTTTGTCTACTTGCTTATCTTAGCATTTTGATTATCGTGTGTTAATGCCTATTTCTTTTAGTATCTGGCCAATGCTAGTAGAAAACAAGTTAGATTAATGCTTGACCCAGATTAATCTAGTGAAAAATCATAATCAATACATGAGTACATAAGTTGAAAATACACGAGCATTTGATTCGTGTAGCCTTAGGTATTTTTGCATGTTGTATAGAAATATGAACAAGCCTTGTAACCTGTTAAGCCGACACTTAAATGGATCTTGCATACTTAGCTAAAGACTTAGTTACGAAGTTGTCCAAGGGATGCTTGATAATCACGCAACCAAAAGTTGTAGTGTCGTAGAGCTTAGGTAATGCTTTTGAAAAGCTACAACAGAAAAATTAGGTTGATAAAGATAGTGTAAATGAAAAAGGAATTGAACCATGCTACCCTATTTATCTTGTTAAGGTTCTTATACGTCTTGGTAGCTTTGTTGGAATCTTCTTTCAGTTGGTATTTAAGTCTAATAATATTTCCTAGAATTTAAATTTAGAATCACATCACTCAACAGTACCTTGCTACAACACTATTTCACATCTTAAACCTTGTTGCAACTGCTCTCTTTTTTCTCTCTTGTTTGCACTACGTCATCGGTCATTTCTTGCCATAATGGCAGCTTTTCTTGCCACTTGATTACTGTGATGGTGCAACATCACGCTGCCGCATGTCTTTACGCCATCTAGACTTAAATACTTTAAGGTCTAATGATAAGTTGATGGGATGAACTTCATTTTATGAATCCAAGATCTTCCCAGCATCGCATTGTATGGTGACGGCTTCTTTACCACTACAAGTTTCATTAACTAATTATACAATTCAACATGTTCAGGAAGAAAGAGTGTACCTTTGGAGTTATTCCAGATTTTGCACCTTTGTTGCGTCTACTGACATCTTCTCCAAGGTCGAGTGGCGAAACACATTTTGGGTGCTTCCATTATCCACTAGGACTCTTCTTAATAATTAGTTTTCCATTTGGATAGTAATCACTAGCACGTCATTGTGGTCTCCTACAATTTGACTGATATGTCATTCATTGAATATTATGAGGTGTTTATTAGGTCCTTTTTTTTATCGCATAACAAGGTGTGGTCACTTTTATGAAGTACACCCTTCACTCCTACTTGGTTGTTCCTTCAAGCTCTATTCAGGCTAGTAATGTATCTATAATGCATAGTGGTTTGGGCATTTTCCCTCACTCAGTTTTTTTCCTCATTGTGTCTAGGTTCGAGTCTCGCCACGTACTATTTGAGATAGCCTTTTATGGATCAACTCCTCTATATAGTCTTTAAGCTGATAACAATCCTTGGTCAGGTGCCCATTGCTTTTATGGAATGCGCAGTACTCATCCTTGTCTTTTTCAGCAAACTCCGTACTAAAGGGTGGCGGCCTCTTTAGCCAATGTTCGTCTTTAATGGCCCAAAGAATCTTTTCCCTCCTGCTTGGCCACTCAGGTCCTTGATGTTTCTTGTCTTGTCCACTTCAATTGTGATCTTGTCAGCTGCTTAATGCTTCAGCTCTCTTTTTTCCTATGTTGCCTTGAACCGTGGCTAGTTGTTCAAACAATCTCATCCTACTTTTCGTTCCTCTTCCTATTTGATATAAGTTTATACCCTGAGGAATGTTTCTGTCATAGTCAGCAACTTTTCTTCGGACAGGTCTTTAAATAGTGACGACTGAGGATCTAGTCCCATCCTGATGGCTAGTTTTGCCACACGCTCGTCACAATCTTCCACTTGCTCATTTCCTCTTTGAACAGTTGGGTGTAATCTTGTAGAGACTCTCCTTTCTTGATTGATATAGTTAGGAGATACTCAAACTTCTCTGGGATGGATCAGTATGTTGCATATTGTTTCAGAAAGATAAAAGACCTGATAGAAAAGTTAGTTAAAAACATGAAGGGAGAGAATGGTACCATTTACGGAGTTCCCATCCAAGATAGTGGGGCATATCCTATACATAAGCACATCTTCTTATTCGTATAAAGCCATCATCTATTTGAATCTATGTAAATAGTTTTCAAGGCCTATTTTCTCAATGTAATACTTGAATTTTGGTGCCACCAACTTTTTAGTATCCGGGGGGAGGGGGGATTTCTAGGGTTAATAGGGTTCTGGTTAGGGAGTCCAGGTTTGTTATAACAGAAGTCCCTAGCCTCATAAGTTTGATCATTTTCTTTTCCAGCATTGTCTATATGTCTTGTTCCATCAAGATTTCCTTGGTTTTGTTTTACTGTGCCGTCTTCGACGTGCTTTGACTACACATTGCTCTCTTCGTGTAGTAGTGGCTTCCTACTTCAGTTTAGGTTCGTTCACTCCATGGTCGCATCATCTTGGTCACTTCTTTAGTCACTAGATTCCTCTAGTACTCTTGTTCACCGGCATGAAAATATTGACTAAGTTCAGTACAATTATTTATTATTTCACGTTGCACCGTGTCAACTTGCTCTTATAAGGTTTGCAAAGTCGCACGAAGAGCTTTTTTGTTTTGATTTTCTAAGTTTTTCGTTCTTTCTAGGGAAACCTCTAGGGCTGCTTAGATCTTTAGTTGTTGCCACTCAATTTGAGCCTATGGTTTTGCCTTGTTATTAGTGTTCCGAGAAGCGCTTGCCCTTGTTCTAGGCATTTTCCTTCCTTTCTCTTTTTCACTAGCACCGAGTTTCTAGAGCTATAGTTCTCTGGCTAAGTCTCGGGGGTCCTGCAGAGACTGGATAAATCCATAGTGGCCATGAGGCAGCGTGCGTCTCCTGATTCTAACCCACGACCTATGTGATTTTCCTTTCAAATTTGTAAGTGTTTTAGTTTTTCTTGAGTGTAATTTGTCTCTCAACAAGAGCACCAATCTATAAAAGAATTCTCTTCCTCTCCTTGCGATTTAACTTGGATTATGAAATCATGACAATTTATGAAGAATATGAACTACTAAGAATGTAAAACAAGGGAGTGAAATCAATTCTCGAAGTAGAGCGTATTGTATTTCTTGCCTTTGATCGATCTATTTGACAGTATTTATACGCACTGTTTAATTTAGTTGTTTAAAAAAATGAAATATAAATCTAAACCTTCTTATCCTATTGGTGACAAAAACCTGGCCGTTGTGATAACCACTTTGACCAAATTCAACTCTTTTTTCGTTGCTTAAACTACGCTGCCATGTCATCCCAGCACTCCAAGCATCTTGGCACACCACTAGATTTGAGATGTCGCTCTCCTATTAGTCAGCAGCTACCTACTTTTTGACAGCTTATCGATTCCCGTAAAATATAAAAAAAATACAATAATTCTTATAGAATATGTGCATTCTTCTACACTAACATGACTTGAAGCCAATGAAAAATCTATATCCTTCAGACTTTAAATGCTACAATGGGGAAAAATGATGGAAACTGAAAAATTAAAGGGAGGGAAGAAGAAGACTAAATTTGGGGAATAATACGGACACTAAAAATTGTAATTAAATTTAAAAAAATCTCTTAATTTTCATAACTACTTCTACATATATGAGATGATTAAAATAATTACTATTTAATTTAATAATTAAATAAAGTAATATATACATAATATGTATTTCAGAGAACTCACAAACTAACCAAAATAACACTAATTAAAAATAGCTATTCTTCTTGGAGGTTTGATCTCGGAAGATTTTCATAATTTTTTCAGTAGTAAATGCCTTTTCCTGTATTTGGGTGTCCAAATTAGCTTATGTTCGTATATCTCGACTAATGCTACAAGTTTCTCTTGCGACAAATCAAATATTTTTCTGCACGTAATAGAGTATATTGCTCAGTTAAATACTAAGGGACATTGAACCCAATAAATTAGCTACATTCATAAAAACTTGAATCATGGATCACAAACGAAATAAATCCATAATTGTAAGAGAGACAATTACAACAAGAAGAAGGATAATTGTTTGTTTGTATTGTATTTTCTGCAAATATGAGACTCTCATTCGGCCCTTATATTTCTCAACTATAGACCTTAAAGTACTGTGAGCCCTAAAAACACAAAAGCTTGTCCTTTCAACTGAATGACGGTGTAAACTAGGAAGTCAGAATTACCTATAAAACAATATTGAATACGAGTGGTACCTTCAGAAAGTAACTATAGATCTGATATGTGTTGATTGCATTACATGACTGGCTGTTCAATTCAGGCTACAAAGTAGTCGAGCAAGAGGAATTTGAGATGACGGGTAGAATTGCAATCACTATACTAATTAGGTGCATAAAATGTTAAACATATCTATTTCAAATTCTAGAGGTTGAGGTTTTAGTGCTTGTATATCCCTTGAATCTAAAATATCTAAACAGATCTTTACTTTAAACATGTCTGAACAAAAATTGCTTAAGGGTCGAATAACCTAACCAAACGGACCAGCTGATTTTTGATATTATCAGTTCGGTTTTTATAGGCAACAATGCTAGGTTCGATCCTCTATGTAGGAAGACCATGATTTTCAGTTCGGTCTCGTTTTTCTGTAAAAAACCAGACCGAATTAACTGTGAGCACCCTAGGCTCAATAAAATTGCCACCTGGGTTTTTTTCTTAATCAAATCAAGATTTTCATTACTTCAGACATTAAAATAGTGGAAATTTTTTCAATGTTGGGGTTGTTTTTCTGACATTGTTTTTCCCCTTCTTTTCCTTACAACTAGCTCAATTGGCAACAAAGCTCAACTAGCTCAATTGGCAACAAAGCATCCTCTCCTTCATTTTTTCTCTCTCTTCTTTGTTAGAAAAACCACGAGCTATCTTCTCTATTTTCCATTCTTCCTCTCATCCTCTTTTCAACTCAAAATCTAGGGTACGCGATTTACATCTCAGGCGACTCCACCACCAGCCCAACTTCAGCCTCACCGCCTCTCTCTTCACGGTGATCTTGGTGCTCTCTCTCTCTGTTGTCTTAAATTTGGATTTTTCTACATTTTTTTCCCTTCTTTTCATTTTCATTCAAACCCGAAAGGCTAAACTAAACTTAGTTTTCCCTCCTCTCTCTATGCTGCAAGCCTTCTATCCATGGTGGTCTTGGTGCTTTCTTCATGTTGTCTCTCCATCATTTTTTCTGTCTCAGACACTACATCTCCACCGTTTAATAACTCTGTTGGATGAGGATTCTCGAGTTCTCACCTGACCAGAAGGGGAAGAGTTTAAATGGAGGTTATGGTCAATCAGACGACCCGATCGTGTAGTCTCTAGCAGAAATGGAGTTGTCCATAGATCGTAACATCTTCTGTTCATCGCTCATATTTTTTTTTGCCTTTATGTTTATAATGAAAAATTCATTTCCTAGTGGCTTTGCCTTAATTATGTAAGCTATATCTGAAAAACCTGGAGAAGTTTCATGCCAATGCGGAGAAGAACAATGGGAAAGCAATAGTATATATAATTTAGTAATCAAAATTACACTAATTAAAACAACTATTCTTCTTTGAGGTTTGATCTCGACAGATCTTCCTAATATTTTCAGTAAATGCCTTTTCCTGTATTTGGGTGTCTAAATTAGCTTATGTTCGTATATCTCGGCTAATGCTACTAGGTTCTCCTGCTATAAATAAAAAAAAATTCTTCACGTAACAAAGTAAATTGCTCATTTAAATACTACGTGACATTGATCCCAATAAATTAGCTACATTCATAAAAACTTGAATCATGGATCACTGTAGATACCGTATTTTATCCGGCCTAATACATG